>JBBCBC010000021.1:1069961-1578854 GCA_037126765.1 Stenogyne calaminthoides | reverse complement strand
AGAACCAACTAACGCTTTTTGTCTTTGTTTTTTGTTCAGGAGAGCTTGATTCTCAACACTCTGCAGTTCAATATGTCCGTTCCAACGCCATATGTTTTCATGAGGCAATTCCTCAGCGGCGTAATCGGACCGAAAGGTCAGTAGTAATTAGTTATACAACCTTAATTTTGTTAAAAAAAAAACTTCCATACACTTTGTGAACCGTGCAAACTCATGTGTATCTGAAAAAAAGGTATTAGCTGTTTAACTAAAAGGTACAGTTGACTGTACAACTGGTGTATAGAAAAAAGTGTTACTCTCATTTTCTTACAGTAACAAGTAATTGCCTAAATTAGTCTCTGCTATTCTTCATGGCCATGTAACAGCTTGAGCTGCTTTCGTTCTTCTTGATCGAGCTTTGTCTCGTTGAATACGACATGCTCAAGTACCCTCCCTTTCCTAGCCGCTGCTATATACACCGCTCATTCCACGCTTCACGGTGTTTCTCCAGTGGAGCACGGCCTGTGAATAGGCACACCACCTACTCAAAAGATCAGCTTCTGTGAGTTGTCATCCTGCTAACATCATATTTTTTCTAGACGAAACAACTGAAAGATTATCCGTTTTCTTTCCTTGATTCAGGGAGTGCTCAAGAATGATTGTAGGCTTTCACCAGAACGCGCAAACAGGAAAACTTACAGGGTTCATAGAAAATACAATGCATCCAAAGTTCGATATGCAGCAGGATGTGAACCTGCACACTTTCTTGTACAAACAACAACTCCACAATAGGCAGAGCATGTACGGTTGTTAACTAACAAATGTGACTTCTGTAATTGTGTTGGACATAATTGGAGAAGATCGACAGTACCTGAACCGGGAGTTAGTATTAGCTAAATAAGCTCACTTGTATTACCAACAACATGCCTCCCCTGGGTGGGTGGTGGTTATTAATTTCTACAAGGCTGATTCATCATCAACTTTTACACTTTCTGATCTTACCATTTACCCATTTATAATAAATGTAATGAATACATATTTCTCCTCCATCTTTTATGGAGGAAGGAAGTATTATATTCTTTAGCCTCCAAAAGATTATATATGGGAAAAATTGATATTTTATTCGTAATGTTGACTCAATTTTATCTTGATTCCTATTAATTTATATTTTTATATTGGCTACGTAATTTTTCTGAAATTCGATATTTTTGCTATGTCACGGCTTTACGTGTACAAGACCAAAAGTGATTTTTTTCTAGTCGAAACTTGAATCATTTGTTTGCTCATTTATAATAGGGGTTGGTAAATTCTTTGTTCAGGCTAAATTCCACTCACTTAGCTTAAATTATAAATTTTGGAATTCTCATTTTAGATCTGCTACCTTCTTTTTTTTTTTTCAAGGTGGGCACCAAACCAATCATCATGAGAATTCATTAATGCGACTTTTGACTATTTAGCACATGTTACTAGAAAAAAAATAAAAGATGAAATATTTTTTACAATAAGACTCACCATCGCACCAATTATGTTCATTTAAACAATTTTTTACCACTTGTCACACTTAATTTTAGAACTAAAAAGTAGGTTTGAGGCAATGATATGACGAATTAGTAACCAATTTGTTTTAAATAAATAAAATCTCAAAAACAAGAAACCATTTTTTCATTTTTGAAGGCAGATTCAATCTGAGTGCAAATTATACCTCTTTTACTTTTTACACAGAAAATGAACACCATGGCCATGTCACCGCTACCGCCGGCAACAACCCCCTTCACCACCTCAAACCCGCCACCGCCGCCGTTCAAATCACGCGGCGTTTCAAAATCTCTCCTTCCGTCCACCTTCGCCTCAACAAGGCTGTTTCAATCACCTGCTCGTCAACCACCGTCCAAACGCCAACCGCAACCGCCGCCGCCGCGCCGCATCCTCAGATCGCGTCGTCAACCCTCGCCGCCGGACCCGCCATTCTCCCCCGAGAATGTCCTTCTCAAGGCGCAATCGGAGCTCTACAACTGGAATGGATCGGGAATGTCGGTCATGGAGATGAGCCACCGCGGCAAGGAATTCCTTTCCATTATTCAAAAGCGGAAGCGGATCTGCGAACCCTACTTAACATCCCCAAAATTACCCGTCCTTTTCCTTCAGGGCAGCGCCACCACCACCCGCCGCCATCCCGCTCAATCTCTGCAAACCCAGACGACGTCGTCGATTACGTCGTCACCGGATCTTTGGGCGATAAGGCCTGCAAAAGAAGCCGCGAAATACTGCAAACTCAATCCATCTGGAGCGGCAAATCTGAAAAATACACCAAAAATTCCAAGCTTCGACGCCCTTAATCACACCCCTGGCGCCAAATATTTGCATATATGCGCCAATGAAACAATCCACGGTGTCGAATTCAAGGATTACCAAACCCCAGGGATGAATCCACCATTCTCGTAGCTGATATGTCGTCGAATTTCTGCTCCAAACCTGTCGACGTGACTAAATTCGGCATGATCTACGCCGGAGCTCAGAAGAACGTGGGCCCATCCGGGTTACAATCGTGATAATTCGATCGGATCTGATCAGAAACGCTCAGCCAAACACGCCGGTGATGTTGGACTACAAGATCCACGCCGATAACGATTCGCTGTACAATACGCCTCCCGTGCTGCAGATTTTATATGTGCGGGCTCGTGTTTGATGATCTGATTTCGCAGGGCGGGCTAAGCGAAGTGGAGGAGAAAGAAAAAAAGAAGAAGGCGCAGATTCTGTACGACGCCATTGATGGGAGAGCAACGGGTTCTACAGGTGCCCGGTGGAGAAGAGTGTGCGGTCGCTGATGAACGTTCCGTTTACTCTGGCGAAGCCGGAGCTGGAGGCGGAGTTCGTGAAGGAGGTGGCGAAGGAGAAGATGGTGCAGCCTCAGGGCATCGTTCGGTTGGAGGGATGAGAGCTTCGATTTACAATGCCATGCCTTTAGCTGGTGTTCAGAAGTTGGTGAATTTCATGAAGGATTTTCAGGCTAGGCATGGTGTTTGAAAAGTATTGCCATTTTCGTCGGCTTCTTGAAATTTGATAGTATTGTAGTAGCGTTTTCTTGAATTTGCAGCCCGATTTGAGTGTCTAGTTATGCTCAGATGATTTTTGTTTGGAATTTGAATTTTGATAATTTACTATCTATGTTTGATGATTGAGGTTTACCAGAATGTTAGACGCTCCTGTTACTTTTGATGATCTGTAACAAACTTCTTGGGAATCAATAAAAGGTTAGATTTTTGTTTTGTTGAGATAGGGTGCAGAGACAAAATGATAAGAAATCTTAGCCGGCGCTTTAAGCACTCTGTTTGATGTTCTTTTTTTGTATTATTTAAGGGGAGGATAATATACTAATATTACTTTGATAGAGAACGTCCTGTTTTAAAAATGAATGAAAGATCGTAGGCGGAACGAAGTTTCAGAACTTTTGCTCTCATTCTTACCTTTGCCGGGTTTTCCAGGTAAGTCTTTTGTTTTACATCCTTCTAACTTCTCAGTTGAAATACAGGTTTGCATGAAGGATATTGAAATGAAAGTCTATAAATAGGCAGTTCATTCCTAGTTATTGCATAGCACTTTTTACATTCTAAGTTTGGTTAGTACAACAAAAATATCACTGTCTCTCTCTGGAAAAATGGCCCTATCCTCCACTTGTAAGTTTCTTTTGCTGTATTGTTCTTGCTGGAGGTGTGGGCTTGTCAAGCCGAACATTGCCAGATGCATCAATGGTTGACAGACACGAACAGTGGATGACTCAATATGGACGTACATACAAAGATGACGAGAAGGCTAAAAGATTCAAGATATTCAAGGAGAATGTGGACTACATTGAGTCCTCCAATTCAGCAGGGATTAGGCCTTACAAGCTTGCAAAAACAGCTTTGCTGATCTAACGAATGAGGAATTTAAGGCGACCAGGAATGGATACAAAATGGAATCTTATAAGTCATCCAAGGTTTCATCTTTAGGTATGCGAATGTGACTGCAACTCCATCGAAAGTCCGACTGAGAAAAAAGGGAGCTGTTACTGGTGTTATGATCAAGGTCCCAATGGTAAGTGAATATAAATCATCCATACCAAAAAAAAATAACTTTTATGGGTTTCAGATATTGATTCACTATCTATGAAAACACAGGATGTTGCTGGGCATTTTTCTGCTGTTGCTGCAACAGAAGGCATCAACCAGCTAACTACAGGGACTTTGATTTCATTATCCAGAACAAGAACTCGCGGATTGCGATACTAGTGAAGATGAAGGATGCAACGGGGTCTCATGGACAATGCATTTGAGTTCATGATTACAAAACCATGGCCTCACAACCTAATCAAACTACCCATATGAGGGAACTGATGGCACTTGCAATACTAAGAAGGAATCCTCGAAGGCTGCTAAGATCACGAATGCGAAGATGTTCCAGCCAACAGTGAATCTGATTTATGGCTGTGGCTAACCAACCCGCCTCTGTAGCCATTGATGCTGAGGTGGGTGGGACTTCCAAAGTTTCTACTCGAAAGTGGAGTTTTTATGGGTGAGTGTGGAACAGATCTTGACCATGGAGTGACTGCAGTAGGGTATGGGGCAATTCAGTACGGAACCAAGTGCTAGTTGGTTAAGAATTCGTGGGGAAGTAGCTGGGGTGAGAGGGGTATATTAGAATGGAAAGGGGTATCCAGTGCTGCGGAGGGACTCTGTGGTATTGCCATGCAAGCTTCTTACCCAACTGCTGCTATTAAATTATCAAATTGTCAAAGATTTAGATGATGTTGTACAGACCTTTCTACAAGGTTTACTGCATATATTTCGGTGTGTTATGTTTATAATGTGTTGTGGATGTGAAATATTGTAAACTTACTTTGTCTGAAAATATTGGATGTAAAGAAAGGTTAAATCAAGAAATTGTAGTTTTGTTACCTCCTTTGGCAAAACTAGAAAATTTCCATTTTTTTTCTTCAGATCATAATTCACAACTATCAAATGTATTGCTTCTGATGTTGATTGGTTTTTTATTTGCTAATAGAAATGTTTGCTGCTAGCTAGATGAAGCAATTAATGTGAACTCTTGCTTGAGTTGAAGGTTGTGGTTATCTTGTTATCCAAATGTTGCAGAGATTAAAGATATACTTTCCACACCCTACTGCATATGGCATGTGAAATGGCTCCCAATTCATTTTTCCTTCATATTTCCTGAAAGTAGCACACAATGTTTATCTTCTAGTAATATGGAGTGGTGTGTTGTATTAATTTTTTTTTTGGAGAATTGCTAGCTCTATTGTGTAATGGGTTGCAGTACCCTTGTAATCCTATTTGAGTTAAATATATTTTTTTCTGAAAAAAAAATGTTAATCTTCTGATAAAAACTGCAACATGCAAAAGTAAATTGAATCTTGCTTAGGATTAACCTAAACTTGAGTGACAGAAAAAGGGTATAATAGGCTAATAGCCTGATTCATCCCATAAAGCAAACTAGTAATGTGGGCTTTCATAATTCAAGATTTTATTCAACTCTATAAGAAGAAAGGTTGCACAGAATCATGATGCTCTTCCAGCTCCATGCACATGGATTTAACGTTCACGATGTATATCAGACATGTTTACCGTGCCCATATGAAAACTATTACGTGTAGCTTCTTGTATGAAAAACAAAGGAAAAACATAACTTATAGCTTGATTCATATCTCCTCATATCCTGAGGTCAAGTGCCCAGAATTGACATTTTGGTGTTTCACATAGATTTTAGAATTCCTTCATCAAATCACCAAGGGCATTTTCTCAGACATTCCCCTAATTCATAGATTCATTGAATGACAAGGGTAACTTGATTTCTTGAACAGAATCAAACTCTGAGGGACAAGTGTATCTTCATGTAATTCCATTATCACTGCTAACTTAAACAGGCAGGAAAGAACACGCATATTAGACCTTATCTCTGCCTTTCATATATGGAGATCCTCCTCCACATTTTCTTGAATTTGAAACCCAATTTTGGTCTCTAGATATGCTCAGTTAATTTGGTTTGAACTTGTGAAATTTGAATTTTAATGATTTACTACCTATGCTTGATGATTGAGATTTAGCAGAATGTTAGAAACTACTGTCATTCTTGATGACTTGGGAAACAAAAAGTTGAGATTTTTGTATTGTTGTGAGATAGGGTGCAAACAAAAACAATAAGAAATCTAGACGGCACTTTTAGCACTCGGTTTGATCTTCTTTTGTATTTCTTTAAGGTAGGATAATAATATACTAATATTACCTGACAGAGAACGTCCTATTTAGATTTTAATGAAGGATCGTGAACGGAACAAAGTTTCGAACTTCACTCTCATTCTTACCTTGCCGGGTTTTCCAGGTAAGTCGTTTGTTTCACATCCTTCTAACTTCTACTTGGAAATGCAGGTTTAAAAGAATGAGCAAACTGAAGTCTATAAATAGGCAGTTCATTCTAAGTAGTTGCATATCACTTCTTTACATTCTAAGTTTGTTTAGTACAACAAAATATCATCTCTCTTCTGAAAAATGGCCCTATCCCCCACTTGCAAAGTTTCTTTTTGCTGTATTGTTCTTGCTGGAGGTTTGGGCTTCTCAGGCAACTGCTCGAACATTGCCAGATGCATCGATGGTTGAGAGACACGAACAGTGGATGACTCAATATGGACGTACATACAAAGATGACGCGGAGAAGGCTAAAAAGATTCAAGATATTCAAAAGGAGAATGTGGACTACATTGTATCTCCAATTCAGCAGGGATTAGGCCTTTTACAAGCTTGACATAAACAGCTTTGCTGATTTAACGAACGAGGAGTTTAAGGCGACTAGAAATGGATACAAAATTGGAGGCTTTTAAGTCATCTAAAATTTCATCTTTTATGTACGATAATGTGACTGCAGTTCCGCAAGCGTCGACTGGAGAAAAAGGAGCTGTAACTGGTGTTAAGGATCAAGGCCAATGTGGTGAGTGAATATAAATCATCCATACCAAAAAAAAAAACTTTTTTATGGGTTTCAGATATTGATTTCCATGTCTATGAAAATACAGGATGCTGCTGGGCATTTTCTGCCGTTGCTGCAACAGAAGGCATCAACCAGCTAACTACGGGGACTTTTGATTTCACTATCCGAACAAGAACTTGTGGATCATGCGATACTAGTGAAGAGCCGAAATGATGCAATGGCGGTCTCATGGACAATGCCTTTGAGTTCATGATTACAAACCATGGCCTCACAAATCAACCGAATCAAATTACCCGTTATGAGGGAACTGGATGGCACTTGCAATACTAAGAAGGAATCTCGAATGCTGCTAAGATCACAGGATACGAAGATGTTCCAGCCAATAGTGAATCTGGATTGATGAAAGCTGTGGCTACCAACCCGTATCTGTAGCAATTGATGCTAGTGGGTCGGACTTCCAGTTCTACTCGAGTGGAGTTTTTACGGGAGAGTGGAACGGATCTAGACCATGGAGTGACTGCAGTAGGGTATGGGGCAACTAGTGACGGAACCAAGTACTGGTTGGTTAAGAATTCGTGGGGAAGTAGCTGGGGTGAGAGTGGATATATTAGGAATGGAAAGGGGCATCAGTGCTGCAGAAGGACTATGTGGAATTGCCATGCAAGCTTCTTACCCAACTGCTTAAAACAACAAATTGTCAAAGATTTAGATAAAGCTGTACAGACCTGAAAAAAGGTTTACTGTATGTTTTGTGTGTTATGTTTATAATGTGTGTATGTGAAATATTGTAACTTTGTGTGAAATATATTTTTAATTTGCATAGCAAATGAACTTATTGAGCATAAAGCTTAACTTATGTCATCAAATGTTGCAGAGATTAAAGATGCCTCACACCCTACTTCATATGGTATTTTATGCATGTGAAAATGGCTCCCAATCCATATTTCCTGAATGCAACAGAATGCTTATCTTCTTAATTTAAAGTTGCAAAATACAAAGAAACTTGGAGCTTGTCTAAAACTAACCTAAAACTCAAGTTACTAAAAAAGAAAAAGGCATAATAGCCTCATTCATCTCAAAAAAAAAAAAAAAAATAGTAATGCGGACTTTCATAAAAATACAAAATTTTATTGAACTCTGCAAGAAGAAAAGGTTGCACAGAAGCATGATGCTCTTCCAGCTACATGCACCTGGATCCAGTTCAAGACGTATATCAAACATGCTTCCTGTGTCCAGTCCATACTGAACCTACATTTAAATTACGCCAATTTTCTTAAGGCAACTACGTCTAGCTTCTTTCAGCGAAACCAAAAGAAAAAAGAGAAGAAAAAACAAAATTAAATCATAGCTTAATGTTTGGATATTTTAATTTTGATGAATTATGCAAAAACATTATCAACTTGTGTTATTGCCTAATTTACAGATAACAGTTGAGAGGAACAAGAGAACAAGTTGGTGGGGGCTCACGAAAATCGAGGAAAGATGATCGAGATCGGGGACGAGGTCAGCAGACGGAGATCGACGAGATCGCAGCAGGCCGCAGACGCAAGGATAGAGATCAGATGAAGCGAATGAAGTTCGAAGTTAACCCGATGAGTTAATGCCGTCGGGATGGTAGAAGAAAAGCTAAGCAAATCGGAAGAAAGAGTCGGTGACGGATGACGGAAATCGCACTGATGGATGATCGGAAGAATGAACCAGAGAGCTAATCCGTAATGGGAAGAATCGCATAAAGCCGACGAAGATCGAGTTAAACGGACCAAGATCGTAGATGAGGCTGCAAAGATCGGGACGTAGTGAGATGGGATAAAGATAACGCGCTTAACCTTGAAATCAACTGATGCTATCCCGGAATGATGTTGACTGAAGATGTGTTGATCGTCCCGGTCAATGAGCCAGGATCGGCATCGCAGAAAAAACCGATAGGCCTCGAAGTGACTGGATACGAGGGTCGATGTCCTAAGTCGGGAAGAATCGAACTCAACAAATTTCGAAAGTAGTCAAGATGCCCGACGATAAGGTCACCGAAGAGAAATCTCACGAGTCGATAAACTCGAGACTTCGAACTCGAGACTCAAGTCTCAAGACTCGTAAGATCTCAAGAATATAGCCAATTAGATTCGGTATTGACGTGGACAACGTATAAGACAAACCAAAACTGAAAAAATCAAGGAGACCCTTACGAGAATAGTATGGATTTGAATGTGATTCTTCCAACGGTAACATTCAAATCCACACTATAAATGCCGCCTTTTCATCATTCTAAAGTGTGGAGAGCGTGGAGAATGTGAAAAAGACGCTACGGTAGTCAAGAGCCACATATGTAAGCATTCCCACCATAGAACACAAGTCCAGATATACAAATATGTTCAAGAGTGTTCTAAATCAAATCTAAGAACCCGATATATATCCTAAGTTTAAAGAGATTTTTCCAACCTTGGATTACAAAAACAAAACGTAAAAAAATCTCAATATAGTTGGAGACACCAACCAAACTCAAACCCTATTGTTAGTAGTTTGTTGGAGTTGCAAAAGTGAGTGTGTCGTAGAGTAGTCACGAGTAAAACTCTAGAGAAGAAGTGAATAAACTATCTTGGATAGTCCCGGAAAGTTTATGGTGTTTGAGTAAAGAAGTAAGTTCTGAGTAGTCGGCCGAAAACTCAAATGTAGCTAGTGAGTAAGCTACAAAGAAGTTAGCTCAAAGCTTGTAGGCAATCCTGAAGGGTGATAAGTCCCATTGAAGGGAATTTTAGGAACAGGGAGAGTGGATGTAGGAGCTTGAGTCTCCAACCACTATACTTTGTTTATCGCTTTCGTTCTTATTTCACACATGAATTTGAACAAAACACAACACATGGACTTTAAAACGCAAAAATTTGGAATCACTATTCCTCACCCTTTTTTTTATATGCACTACATGATTTTTTCCAAGATTTCATGAGTTTTTCAACGGACAAACACTTAATCTCTTTCTCTCTCATTCCTGAGGTCAAATGCCCAGAATTGACACTTCAGGAATTCATATAGATTTTCAGAATTCCTTCATCACCAAGGGCATTTTTTCAGACACTTTCCACTTTATAGATCCATTGAATAACACAAGTAACTTGATTTCTTGAACAGAAGTAAACTCTGAGGGGACAAAAAGTGTATCTTCAGGCATTCCATTACAATTCTCACTTTAAATAGCCTAGAAAGCAGACGCCTATTAGACCTTTGTCTCAGCTTTCACATCCTGTCTTTCAAAATCTTATCTGTACTGCATATATCGAGACTCTCACTCCCCTGTTCTCCCACTCAATCTGTGCTCACTTGCAATATTATCATCCCCCAAATAATCTTGTCTTGATAGCATCATCTGGCAATTTCTGGTAATTTGGTGGTGTTATGCTCTGCCTGGTTCTGTGGGTGGGTTAGTTACTTTGATCGCCTATTTCAACTTTTGTTGCCGTTTCTCTTTCTGGTGGCTCTTTTTTGTCAACCAGAGTCCTCAATATTATCTTTACCAAGCACAAACCTGGTCTCACTTACATTCCCTCTTTCAGCAAGAGATGATTTATCTCCTGACTCCTTTCTTTGGTCTCTACAGAATTGACTCCATCTGCCGTGATGTTTAGAATATGCCTGACTCAAGGTTCCTGATTTCAGAGGTACAAGAAACTGAAATACAAAGTTATTCCTCCAAGAAAACACAAAATAATAAGATCACAATGGGCACTTCATCATGCTTCAAGATTATTCAGTCATTAAGAAACAAGAGTATAATAGGATAGCAAAAAGAATTCACATTTTTATCATCAAGTTTTTACATAGTACACTCTTCTTGCACCAGGATTTGGACAGTCTGAAACCACAAAGTAGTAAACAGACAAAATTGCTATACTTACCAAGCCAAAAGCGTGGAGCCTCTGGGAATCTGGCCATTGATTTCAAGAGGCAGTTCTTGTTGACTAGAATACCAACAGAGTTTGCCACTTGCTCAGCAAACTTTAGTTACACTCTTAACTATTTCATCATCTGATAGGTGGTCAAACACACCTAAGATTTCGAGCACATATATTCTGTACTAGGAGCTTTTTTCTCTTTGCAATCTTAATGCTGTCTTCCCAAGTTCTATGATAAAAGAAGCAAACCGAAGGTCCAAACCACAATAGCATGTTGGGGATTAGTGAATAATGCGTGATGCAACGCCAAGATGGCAATCCTGATCCATAAATTTGAGTAGAATTATATATAAATTTGTGTAAGAAAGAGAATTACCATAAATATGAGTAAGAACGATAACATATACACACACACACACCTATAAAAAGTAAATTAAACCTTATTGGTTGTCAGTCTCACAGCAACCAACAGAAAAAATAAGGCAAACCTAATTATTAATGTTTCATTAATTTATCTCAACAATGAAAAATACCTAAATAACAATCACGGGAAAACTGAGAACAGGACTACACTAGTAAACAAGTTAGTCGAGATGCTATCTACGGCCAATGGTAGAGGATGCTGGGAGAAGGAGGAAAGGAATCAATTTGTAAGAGGGATGTGGATAGGGTTATTTTCTTGGTTCATATTCCCTTGTGAATGGTTATTGATTATCCAAAAATTACTTTTCAAACATTTGTATGATTAAAATGGACACTTTGCTAACCTACTACCTCCATATAATAGCTCAGCAATTCACACATATCCCATATGTGAGTGCAAATACATATACAATAATAAAAATTATATGTGTGCACTTCATACACACACACACACATGTTATTTTTCAGTTGAAAGAATAACAAAAGAAGAATCACTAACCACACATTATTCGTACAAGGCTGGTCACAGGTAAAGAGCTGATCCAAATGAAAAATAATTTCTGAAAAAGGAATGGCATCATCAATGATATGTCAAAAGATGAAGATAATTGAAAAGAAAAACGAGAAGAAGAAACAACAACATTAGATAATAATATACTGCAGTAGGCTAACAAAGCTACCATGAACATTGAAGAACGAGATCAAATTGATTATCCACCTGCTCAGAAAGGTAAGCTGCCTGCAACATATTGATACTTACTCCAGATATGCTCAGCTCAAACAGTTGAGGTTTGAACAAAATAAAAAATGAACTTACATGAAAAGGAAGCAAATATCTGAAGCACCTTAAACCTTTTAAGCAAAAAAGAAAGGAGGGCTCTGCAGCTCCATAGGAGAGCATATAATTCATCTCCAGATTTAATCTAGACTGAAGAAGAAAATTGCACTATTTTATAACATCTTATAAATAAAGCAGATCAAAAAAAAAGAGAATTGGAAGCAGATTGAAGAAGTTTATAAAGAAAATGTCAAAGAATTTAAATTGAAAATGAAATGAGCAAGAAATCTGGATGAGACATAATTAGTGAATGGATTCATTAGAAATTAAAGAATTACCGTATAGGTCAGCAACCGATGAAGATAGGCTATATATAGCATCCTCTGTCTCCTTTGAAATTGATAAGTTAAGACGAGCTGGAAAGTCTCAATCCACTAATGCAAAGATCCTGACTGATGACAGATGATTAGGAAAAAAAAAAAAAAACTAAAATGCTGCATACAATATATAATTCAAGGATAATGCAAATTAAAAAAAATATGATGTACCTTGGTCCTCTTTGAATGACAAGTTAGCTGGTATCACCGTTTAGCTGTTATTGCAACATATGAACAACTTAACAAACGTTTATGACTGCAAGACAATTGAATAAGTCAAAGGAAATAAAGCTCACCTTTATGGACTTCAAGTCCATCATCGCATTGGTGTAGTCATAGATTACGCTTCACAAAAGGATCAAACAATAAGCTGTTTCAAATTTATGCAAATTGATTTTGTTAGTATTGAGTCATGCAAAAAAATACGTAAGATAAGATGCACTTATGGCAGAAGAACTATTTTTTCTCAAAATTATTGTGTGACAATACTGAAACTGGTTAAATTGTTGTCCATCACCTTGTAGCAGCATAGACCATGCAATAGCTCCAGCAGGAATTTAAAAACTGTCAAATTAATTAATGGTTTTCTTCCTGCTGCTTATCTTGATGGCAACAGATATCAACCCTCGCTGCTGTAGGATGGCAACGGGCAGGTATGTGACGGAGTTTGGCCTATCCCGGACCCGCCGGGTCTAACCTGCCCGTCATTTATATCATTTTTATTTAAAAAATTATCTTCTTTTTGACAGCAAATAATTCAAACTAAAGCTATAATAATATAAATATAGGGTATTGCCTTGATTATAAATTTAATTTTCAACGTAATATCTATTTATATACTAAAAAATCAAACATGTATTATATATACATATTAGTATTCATATATATATATATATATATATATATATATATATATATGTGTGTGTGTGTGGGTGTGTGTGTGGCGGTTCAATAAAAAAAAAAGCATTGCCCATCCCAAATCTGCCCTGCATGGAGGGTTCATTCCGGATCCCTACCCCCACAACAACATCTTCCAGTAGGACTCACTTCTTAGTAATTTTCTCTCCATTGTTATGAATAGAATTTTATTCTTTCTCACGCATAATATATTAGCACTCATACAATTTCACTCAATTAAATTCGACGCTGAATATAAATGCATGTATATAGAATTATAGATATATATATATATATATTTGGATAAAAACCAATTAAATTTCATTATAGAAAAAAAAAGTACAATATAGGGGACGGATAAGCAAAATAACATCTAAAAAAGACACTTCAGTCTCTAAATTAATATCTTTTAAAAATAACTCTTAGATATACAAAAATATATATTTAAAATAGAATGATATTAGAGTAACAGTATTTTTTGGGTACATTACCACTACTAGAATGATAATTGTAAAGTACACTAAGTATATAAGATATGCAATAAATCAGAAATGTAAAGCATGTGCACATAAAAGAATTGGAAGATAAATAACACAATACTTTTTAGTAGTCTATGTGATAACTTCATTCCTGAATCGAGGTAAAATATTCAGTGCACCTTCCGCTGACGGAAGGAAAACCAATGAATCAGAAAGGAGCAATTTACACTCAAAAAACAGTATAAGATGAAAACCTGTTTACTGTAAAGTCTCTCTCTATGCAATTTTCCAGCGAACTAAGTCCATGTAATTACAACCTTTGGGTGGTCTTTTAGAGATGCCAGACTTTTCTCCTTCTGGATTCTTTAGTTACAGTTTCAAAACTTGAAACCTGAAACGAAAAATAAGAAAATGTTTTGACCAATTTATCGCTTAGAACAGGTAATCCGGACAGAGAGAAATGTGTATAGAAGCTAAAAAAGATCATATAAAACACCACTAACCTCTACCATAGAGCCTTTTGCAGTGACCATACATATAGGGAACTTTTTTCCAACAATCATGGCCTTCTGAAACTTCTTCCTGACCTACAAAGTGTACATTAACGATTACAGTTTAAAGTAGGTCGATTGCATTTTCATTTTCTGATAATAAAAAGCAAAGTACGCAATACACTAAAATTACTTGTTTAAGGCTCGCTGTCGTGATTACATCAAAGTCTTTTGGCACTCTATTGAGAATTATGTCTCTAATACATCCACCAACCAAGTAGGACTGAAACCCTGTACAGTTAAGCTTCAATGATAAGATAACCAACCAGACAACAGGCACGCCCTGGGGTATGGGTATGCAACAAGGAAAATATAAAACTAATGGTGATGCTTGCAATATTGCAGAGTCCAAATCAAAGAGGCTGATATGAAAAGGAAAAAAAACACCCTATAGTTGATTCTATAACCAATCAATGGGTATGTGTAACTGGTTAATTACTATATTTCATGGGAATAACTTCCTGGTGAACACTAAAATAATTACAAATCCATCAGAAAAATAGCTTGAATTAAGTAGCATCCCTTATTATGTGGATATGAATCAATTCTAAGGTTTCGCTATGGCAGGGGAATTTTATTAATAGCTATAATGAGATGCAAGGGGCACAAAGTCCCCCACATATAAACACAGCAAACTACAATATAATACTCCAGAGTCCAGTCTCTAGCTAAAACTGAAATTAAAAAGAGTCTTAAGTTCTCTTTGATAAGAACCCCACCAAGAAACCCTAAATTTACCCTACCCCACATCTCTTCTAAGATCCTCAAAGGTTCTTTTAGTTCCTCTAGACATAGGGACCAACGCAAGGCTGAACAGTCACTTATAATTTTCGGACCCTTTTACTAATCATATCTATAAGGGTAGAGAAAAAAAGATTCAATGACTAACTATGAAAAAATCCACAGTAACCGAAACTCCATCAACACTCTATGCCATGGGCTGAGGAAAAATGTGCACTGAAGAAATACATGGTCCAGATCTTTGGAGTAATTCATACACAATTATTTGGTAATATGTTGTTGGCACAACATCCATTGTCAAACTATTTAGTATTTAAAGCATTCAACTTGATGCAATCATCCTACTGAATATACCAAGTTCATGCCATCGTTAGCTAAAATTTCATTTGATTTTCATATTCAAACGGCTTTGAGAACTCTGATTTCATTCTATTCTAAATAAAGAGAATTCCAAACCATTCAGTCTGACTAATAACACACGGTAGAATATTCACATCAAATAACTTTTGAATAAAGAAATATATGCTGAAGTCAAGGATGGACTAGCTTTTATAAATGGCATTGGTACATACATAAAATACTGAAGTTAAACGATTAAATTTAGTAATAATCTGTAAATTTTCCCAACTTCTGGAGAAAAAAGGAAACTAGAAGGCTGTATATGAGCTCATACAAGAACAACATCACCTGCATCTCTCAGATTCTTTAGCACTATCCATGTAGGAACAGATATCTTCGACCGTACTATCCCCAGTTTGGTTGAGTCAAACGTTCTCCATTTTGAAACATCAACTTCACCAAAACATGGTGAGAAGATTTAAAATTCTAATTGAGAACACAATCGTATCAAATCAAATAGACAGTGAGCAGTGGTGAATAGTAAATCAGCATTCCTTCAGCTAATTTTAAAAAAGATATAAAGTTAATTGAGACAGCCTCTCAATTGAAACTGTACTGAGTCATGGAATTGTATGAGGCTCTCAAGTTTTATTAAAGAACTCAATACCTGAGCGAGAACTTGCACCAGTATCAGAAGAGAACGGAGCTCGACCCCCATTTTCAGTAAAACTCCAATTGAACCTCTGCAAACCAAGAAATTAGGCAAACGCATCTTATCATAAGTAAATACACGCGGGACTACAAGGTGTTTGAAAAATGCCAGAAAGAAAAACTGTAAGGTCTGGAACTTTAACCTCGAAGGAACGAAATGGTTGTAGACGGGATAGTAATGATTTGGCTTTGCGAGATTGCGATAACGCCATGCTTGATCAGAGCATAGCTGCGGTGGCCGGTTGTTACTGGGAAAATTTCTTCAAATCTACAGGAAAGGAAAATGAAAGCGCGCTTACTGCGAAACCTTTTTTTTTTGTTCGGCCACTGGAACTAGGGTAGTAAAATAATAATAATAAAATGTCCGCTCTTTATTTAATTAATTTTTTTTTAAATAATAATAAAAATAGTTTTTTTTATATAAAATTCCTCCAAACATCTTAATATTACATCATGTGTCATACTTTATCTTTCAATTCTCATGAAAAAATAATTATATTTATTTTAATATTAATATTAATAAATAACTTCTACGTTAAAGCTCGTGTAAATAATAAAGTTAAAATAAAAAAGAGACAGAGGAAGGAGTATAATTTTATTCAATATATCTTGAAAAAAAATCAGATGTGTTTATTATAAAACAAAATACTTTTAACATCTAATTAGATAAGTCAAGCCAAATGGATTAGTGCATGTTTGTAAACTCTCACGGAGCACTTATTTTAAAATTTATTAGCATTTTAAAAAAAAGTAAGTGTGTTATCAACTATTTTTAGAGTTGGGCCTTTAAAAAAAATTATTTTTTTTAGAGTTTGTAAACATGCCCTTCATCCAAATAGTTCTATCAAAAAATTTGAAAAATATTCGACCCGATATTATTAAGGGTGATATAAGATGGTTGGAAGATGATGCATTCTTATACGAGCTTAATAAAACCAATGTGGTTTAATTTAAATCCCGAAGTGTCTGTTAAGGAACTGAAATTAATACATCTCTTTACAATTTTGTTTCACAGAATTATGTTCAAAGTGTTGAGCAACACATTGAAAATTGTGATCCCAGATCTTGTGTTTCCTCTCAATTAGCATTCATTTCGAAACGATATATCCATTGCATTCGAGACTCTCCTCTCAATGAAGAAGAAAATGTTGAGACAGTTTGGTGAGGTGAGCTAAGGTTTAAAGTTGAGTCGATTGGTTATTTTAGACAAAATTTTGAATTGGATGGACTTTAATCTGAAATTGGTGCAATTGAATTCTTTATTTATACATATGGTTTCATATTTATTTCTTGTGTGTGATAATATCATGAAACCTATCTTGCTAGAAAGAAATCTTCATCAGGATAATCATCTGTAGTCGTGTGAAGGGATCTTAAATTTTATAGGTCAAATTGGTGACTCAAACTTATGATATTTTAGATTAGGGAGGTTTGTATTGTTTTGCAAGAGAAAGATCAAAGGTCTAAATAACAATAAATTGTCTTAACAACCTAACAAACAAGAAGGATAATACAATTTAATATGTCCACAGTACAGAATTTATACCGTGTGTGAGTGTGACTACATTCTTAATTGACATATATAGTTTCATTTTGTTGAATTCAATCTATTTATTACATTCTAAGTAAGTTTATATATTTTATTTTGTTTATGAATTTTATCATCATTAATACAGATTAAATACAGGTCATATAAAAATGAGTAACACTGATGGAGACGATCATTTCGCTTTATTCGGGGACGAATCAAGTTTCCAGAAAGAGTGAGAATGATTATATTTGGATCGCGATAGCAATCTCGGATATTTATGAGCTGATTTGGAGAATCAAGATTATTAGGGAATTAGTTTTAATTAGAATCTTTAATTTGTTAGTATATTTATGTTTATTTATTTTGATTTATTTTCATAGATTAGTACTTATCTTTAATTAGATTTCCGCTCTTATTTAAAGAGCTCCATTGTAAAACGATTATTCAAATTGAATGATGAATTAAGAAAATGGTTTTCCCTGCTTTTATTTTATTAGATTCATTTATTGAATCAACGATTCTTAGAATGCAGATTTGTTCATTCTTAGAAGGTGTTATTTGTTCATTTGATACGCCCGCTGCATCAAACACTCATGTGAACCAGGTTCACACATGAACTCTATCATTGTTATGTGCAAAAACTATCACTTTTATGCACAAAAACTTTAAGTATTTAAAAATATAAAAAGATTTTCTAAACAAAATGATTGTTTTTGTTCATAATGTTGATAAATTTTATACATATTAGTGAGAGTTTTTGTATGTAATAAAATGATATTTAAATAACCGTAGTTCATAAAGATTTAACCAGGTCGATACAAATTTTTGTCTATAAAAATATATACAATATTTATTTTTCGTTTTTTTTTAAATCTCGAGGGATCCAACAAGCAAACAACTGTTTTCAGTGAATTTTGTGTGAAATTTTACGTTCAACTCTTCTCATAGGATAAATTAAAATAAGACAATAAAAAATCGATGATTGTATTGGCCTCATACATAAAATGTATATATTTTTTAGACAAATCAACACTCACTCTTATTAAAAGTGTTAAAGTCATTAATATTCAAATTGTAGATTTTCTTATTATTGGACCGCCATACAAATGCTGCTTCAAATAAGATAATAGGAGAGAAACTCTTCATAAATATTGCACACTATAGATATGTGCAATACACCATAATTAAAGTGATTTACATTAAAATTCAAGGGTCAAACTCAAGGCTGGTCGGGGGCGCAGGCAAGTTGTGGATTGGGCTAACATATGATGGATATATATTATTAGATGAATATCATTATTGATTGTGTGAAATTTAATGATTTAAGTTTGTTTAACGCTGTGTTTGGTCGCAGTTTCGATTCCTACTAAACACATAATAAATTTTTTTAAATTTTTAGTGTGTTACTGATCTATATAATGAAAGTGTTACTAATCATTGTTATATTGAATTTTTTTTGTCAATTTTTTATGTGTTACTACATCTATGTACAAGTATTACTACATTGTTATATTGAAAAACTTCATATTTTACATAAACGAATTAAACATATCGTAACACATAAATATTCATAACGTAAATATGAGTTACATGGTAACATGTATTGTTCATATGGTAACATACGAGAATTCACATAAGATTACTTAATTTATATATGAACAATGTTATATATTACTAAAAAACATATGTTATTACATGAACAAAAAATGTTACTATATGAAGAAAAACATGTTACTACATGAATAAAACCAAAGACAAGCAAAAAAAATAAATTCTCACTAAAATTACAGATTTAAAGAACAACTTGATGATTAAAACAATTTAACAAAAAGAATCATTACCATATGAAATTAAAAATAGTATTACTATATGACAAAAACCAAGACAAACTAGTATTACTACACATATTCTCTTCTTCTCGCAGAATCCACACCAAAAATTCAAATTGAACAACCGTGATTTCATCCAATGATTGGAGCGAAAAAGAAAATTAGGGCACGAATCTAGGAAGAAAAAAGTCCAAGAGATCCACCGTACAGGTTATAAGAAGAGAAATGGAAATCAAGATCCGCTAAGAAGAGAAGTTATGAGAAGAGAAATCCTAAATCAAACTGCTTACCACATGGGAAGAAGACGAAGGTTCTAGTTCTACCACCAATAATTTGCCCTAACGATCATGAAAAAAAAAAGAACAAAAAAAGCTCAATCAAGACATATCACTAGATACAATATTACATACAAGTTTTTGTCTAATATGAGTGATGTAAAAATAAAAAAGGAATATTCGTAAATTTCCTAAAATACTTAAATGACAGACCATTTACAGGTGGGGGCATCGATATCCCCACTAACTAATACGGAGTATTATTTCAAACAAGTTCAGATTTATGGTCACGTGAGACAATATTCCACAAACCATAAAACTTTACGTTTTTTTTTTTTATTTTTGACGGATAAAACTTTACTTTCACGTTATAAAGGACATCTTTTGGTTTTACAAACAACATATGAAACTTGCATTTTTGTTACAAACAACCCCTTCAAAGGAGTGCAATTTGTAAGAAAACAATTTCTCATGGACTTTTATATTAATTATGTTAAACTTGAGATAACTCTCAAGTCTCTCATTGTACCTTATTTTTTTTCACAAAATTATTATACTTATAAATTGATACTATTATTTTTATAAATTAATACTAATAACATTTTAATATTATAATTTTAATTAATTTTTATGCTAATCTGCTCACAGCTGTGAAATCGATATCAATATCACTATACTATAAATTTATAATTTTAATTGATAAGTGTTGAATATTAATTTATAAACGTTAAATTTTACCTGACTTCTCAATTTTTTTATATCACAATTTGCTAAAAAATGTTTTAATGAAATACGGTTCATTTAATTTGTTGAAATTGTTTGAAAATAAGAATGCAAATTCAGAAGCGTTAAATAATTAGTATCTATCTGTATCAAAAAAAAAAAAAATAGTATCTATCTTGATTTAATTTATTTAATATTTTTGGGTGGGAAACCAAACTCTATTATGATTAGTGCAGAGGATATTTTTGGAAAAATCGGCCATGGAGAGAGCAGCAAGCAAATTATGCGGTGTTTCAGTTAATTCCGTTTTGATTGTGTCCGCGCAAACCAATATACTCCCACCATTTTTCAACTCATCACTCTCCTCAAATTGCTCGCCCTTTGCCCCCCCCTTTTTGACCCATTCCAATCGACTTTCACAATTGTTGGATCGATTCTGGGCACATTAATTTAAGAGTTTTATCCGGATTTTCTCCCAATTTCCATTCCATTGCGTTTCCGCTACTATTTGTAAGTATGTTTGAATGATTTCTTCAATTTTTGCTTTGCCGCTGGGATCGAATCGGATCGAATTGAGTTAATTTTTCTTTTTCCAGCCATAATTTTCACGATGACGGAAAAGGTAGATCCTGCACAGAAGCTGTTTAGCAAAATGCGGCTGTGGAATTGCCCGATCAATATGTGGTGGAGCCAACCGACGGCTCCTCCGGTTCGTATTTGGCCATCAGTCGCGTCGATGGCTCCATGAAAATTATTGGTAATTTCATTGATCTTTCATTGTTTCAACGTTTTTTTTTCCCCGATAATATTGATTTTTGTTACCGTGGTTACAGAGGACATACCCCAGTCCACCTCACTTCGTGTTCCTAAACTTCAGACGATCTACGGTGTGGTTGATGCTCAAACTTTTGGCAGGCAAGATTTAAGTCTTCACTATTCCATGAAAATATAGTTAACGAGTGGGGGCTTCATTTTGCCTTTTGCTTATTGTATTCCCTCAAGGTTCTAGATCTTTCTTTTATAGATCCATATTAAAATTTAGGGTGCCCAAATATTGTGATTTTAATCTTTACATGAGTTTTTGGTAAGCTTTTGATGACGATTCCTGTTTGGCTATGACTATACATTGTGTGGCTGCTTAAATTTATCTGAATATGAATTTGGTATTTGGTTGAGTAAATTGATTATAAAACAAAATCTTAGTCCATCATAGGTATTGACTTAAGGGATGAATTTCAATTTATTTTCTAAAGTTCAAATAGATAAGATTCTCTACATGTGAATTGAAATTTTTTCAAGCACTTGTTACTTGATGAGCGAAGTCTTGTTTCGCAGGTCTGCATCTTCAGGCATTTATTTCAACAATGTTCGATTTTTGTCTGTATAAATCAGGGTAAGCCACTGATGACCATAGAATAGTTTCATTCATAGCGAATGCCTCTGTCACTGCTAGGTCACTATTGTATGCCTTTATTCTTCCATCTGTAAGGCAAATTCAGGCTGTTCTAGTGTTCCTATTAGTTATTTTTCATTCTTTTAATTACTTTATGTTTTTCATTGAAAAAAGTTTGTTGTTTGTGTAGTAATATGGTAGTCCTAGTTGAGATATATATCTTCATTTCTGTTTTAAGTTTTCTTTAAACATATTCGAGATACTGATTAGCTTTTACTTTTAGGGTCATATTTATTAGTGATAACTGAACGTGAATGCGTTGGATCTTATCTTGGCCATCCCATTTTCAAAATTATGTCAATGAAGGTTTTTCCATGTGATCATTCTCTCAAGGGTTCTCCAGAAGAACAGGTATTTGCTAGGTTCTCCATCTCACTTCTAAATTAGCTTTTTGTTTTCACTACTCTGTAATGTATACCTCTTTTGAACAGAAAAAGATGGAGAGTGAGTTTTCTCGCTTACAAAATGTTGCAGAGAGTACTCGGTCTGTTTTTTTTCCTATGATGTGAATGTAACGCTGAGGTGAATTTTTTCTACACTTACTGAGCCCTTGTTTGTAAGGATGTTGTTTGTAATGCTATTGTGTCTTGCCAAGAGTGTTTGTTTGTAGAAATTGCTTATTATCTGCAGATTCTGCAGAAGGTAGCACTACAGTATACGCGGAAAAATATCACTGCAACTAGGATAACGATTTGTAAATGAATACCTTGGATAATGATTCTCAGAGAGCACTACAGTGTTCGATGTTTTTTCTTAGAAGCCTAACAGCACCAAATACCTTGATGAAAAGCCTAGAGGACGTTGATTGCCAAAATAATAAGTTTTGCTTTGCTTAAAGTCGGATGTTACAAAAAGTTTGCTAACTATCAATCTTTGCTGTGCGCTAGAACAATTTTTTTTATTTATTTATTAAGAAGCAGAGTCTTATTAATAAGGAGAGAAGGTTAGGATGAGAGATCCTTTCCCCTAATACAGATTGCCCCCTGAAATGATGCTCTATCTGTTGTTATTTATCTCTTTACTCTTGTTCATATTGATTTTGAATTGTTTATTATATATGCACCCAAGAAACTCTAGTGTGTTGTTAGTGTTGATGTTTTTCCTTTGTTTCTTATTTTGTGGTCAGAAGGCTGATTCTTTTTTTTTTTTTTTGAGTTTGCCTATGGTGCTTTTATCAGTCATTGTAATTGGAAACTAATGGTTTTTTCTGGCAGTGCTCAACGACTGCACGATTTGGGTGATGAATCAAAGTTGCTTCCTCTTTGGCGACAAGTGAGTTCTTTTTTGGGCAGCTTCTAGTCCTAGTGTAGCTTTATTTTCTTGCTGGCATCACATGGTTCCGCTTTCAATATACCTACCCCCCGTAACATGCAGCCTTCCAATAACTTTTCTCTGTATAATTATTTCTTCAGGCAGACCCTCGATTTCTTTTGGAACAGCTATATGTTGAAGTACTTATAGATAACAAGGTCCGTTGTTCTTTTGCATGAATCATAAAGTTGATCATATTCTCCTGGGGAAGTTGGAAGTTCTTTTTATATTTTTAATCACTGAATAAGATGTCATCCTTATGCAGCTTGACCTGCACCTGCTTCCTGTCATGCAAGGCAGTATCCTTTTGAACTTTCCTGATATTCTGGCACCACATATCATATTATGATTAACAACATATCTTTTGTTTCACGTTAAGCTTAAGCCTTTAACTAGTCATCAGGTTTTCAGAATTTTCAAGCTGCCATTGGAAAAGATATACTTTCAAGTTGCACTGATTGCACGGAGATGCACGAGAAGAGCTGGTAAACAGGAATTTGCAGTTTTCAAATTCTTAATACCCTTTGCTTTCCGTTTTCCATTTTCTGTTTGTGATTATCTTCCTAAAATTTATGCTACTAAACAATGATAAGGACATGGTGGAGAAGTGTTAACCTTCTTAGATCCCATATCGCTTTCGAATGTGAACATATATATTACTGTCTGTTGTTTAACATAAAATGAATATTTGCAATATTACTTTAACCACCATTGAATATTTCTGATATCACATAAAAACAGCCATTATTTTCCTAAACTTTGTTTCAAAAGCTTCGCATAATTTTGTATAAATTTGGTTGGGTATTGATCCATTAGAGAATGGAGATAGGATTTTCTTAAGAGTTCTGTTTTTGAGATCCTAGCCAAGTATTTTACTATTTGGACATCTAACTATTCATTTATCTTGGGTTCTAGAGTCTGGTGCTTTTTTCGTTAGTGACCAGAGACAATTTTGTGACTATGGATGAGAGCTCCTAGTACACAGAGCTCACATATGAGATGTAAATATGCCAATATGGTCCAACAGTTATCCTGTGAAGGCTTATTGGTTCCATTTAAAATCATCTAGCATAACCCCTTGAGTAGGTTTTGTTTGAGTTTGTTTCTGGTCACCAGATTTTTTCGAATGCCTTGGAATTAGAAATGGATTATCTAAACCTTTGAAACAGATATGATCCAGGACATCTAATATAATAAAAGTGGATATTATTTGAGAGTGCGGAATGCTGTGTGCTCTGACATTGTTGCTCTTATTTCGTCTGTGATGTTTCAATCTAATACTGTATTTTCCCTAATATGGGAACAATCTTACCCTCTCAAGTAATTTTGAACCAGTAATTCTGAGAGAACTATTTCAAAATACTCAAATTTTCACTTTTTCATCCCTAATCTAAAAAACTGCCATAGAATGAATTTAAGCATCTGCTTCTAACTGGTTCTTATTTTGCAATTTTATGTAGGCAACAATTAATGTGGAGAAGAGGAGCTGATTCTGATGGTTTTGTTGCAAATTTTGTGGAAACTGAACAAATTATACAGTTAAATGGGCACACTGCATCTTTTGTTCAGGTAAACTCCTGATACGGCAATTATTTTTTATGATTTTTTCTGGTAATATACATCTCCTCATCAGTAGTGCTTTAAGGATGCACTGTTTTCAGTAATAAAACACTTAAAGGTCCTTTACTAACATTGACAGCTTAATTACAGGTGTAAGTTTGTTACTGCCTTTGTCTGCAGAATGATCATTGATTTTTAAAAAATTTATAAGGGAAAGTCCAACATACACTTTGTCTTTGTTGCTGAGAAATGATTGAATAATTTAATGAAAACCCATATGCCACATTGCCACTTCTACTTATGTTTAGTTTGTCCCTTTTTAAACTGAATTCAATAAGCCTCGCCCTTACTTGTCTAGTATCAGCTACAAAGAACTTCTATCTAGCACACTAGTCACTTGGTGAAACTAATACGAAATTGGACAGTAGAGAAGTGGTTATTAGTTTGTGTACATGATATATACCCGAACAAAAGTTTGATTTTGTTTACTCTATTTCTCAGTTTCATCACCTGATACACTAATTTCTTCTTCTAGGTCCGAGGATCGATACCGCTATTTGGGATCAGATTGTTGATTTGACATATAAGCCAAAGTTTGAAATCGAAACCTGAGGAAGCAGTGAGTAGTTTTATCTTCATATTATGTTTTGAACCTAACATATTAAATCTGGTTTGCTCACTTCTTCTTCTACTCAATATCTATGCAGGCTCGAGTTGCTGAAAGACACTTTTTGGATCTAAGAAAAAAATATGGAAATGTTGTTGCAGTTGATTTAGTGAACAAGGTACATGAATCTCACTCTGTTAATTCTCTGCAGATTATCTTCTTAACAGTTAGCAGGATTAATTGCATCTATGTGACAATCACTTGGCCATACTGTACCTTATTTTAAACTTATTACTATGATAAGTCTTCTTTTCATATTTATAGCCTTTCTACTTTTAAGAGAATCAGATAAATTGTATATATTAAAAAAAATGCCAATTCATCTTAAATGTTTGCAAGTAACCTCTTGTTCTGCAAACCAAAATGAGTTTCTTTCTGAAATTGACTCCCATGAGCCTCTAGAGTCTAGATATAGTAACTTGAGTTTCTTAACATCTAAACGGATCATGTTCACTAGTATGTAGTTCAAAGAAAGAGTTCTCACCATATCATTTAAACCAGTAAATAGGTAGAAACTGGAAAATCCTAGAATGTGGGTGGCTCTTTGAATTTACAGCCAAGGTATTCACTACTTTTATAAAGTTGAAGATGAAAAGAGAGTTCTTAACTTGAAGGTTGCAGAATGAGATTTGAAACTCTTACCTGTTAGAAAGACAAAATGTAGAGGGAAATATAATTCTTCTTTCCTTCTTCCAATTCATATTTTTTGTCTTGTATAAATTATTCAGTTCTAGCTGACCCAAAGTACCAGGAATGGATTTAATGATGATTTTAGATATTGAATTCTGATTACCTCTCTTCTGGGGAATGACAAGACGGCTCCTTAATGAGTTATTTCAGTTTTTGCATGATTAGCCATAACAATTTATTACATTTTTAAGTAGAAGAAAGAAGAATATGGAAGTGAATAAAGAAGTCATAGATGATTTAGATTTCTGTTTACATCAGTAATAATGAATCTCTATTGAGTGAAAATCAAATATAAAATATGATAAATTATGAACTAAATTAAGTTGTAGTACATAAAGACATAACTAAAGACAACGTTATGCCGTGAGGTCATGGGTTAGAGCACCACTACCTATACCATGAGGTCATGGGTTCAAGTCACCATTTGCCTGATAAAAAAAAGAACTAAAGACAACATATGAATTAGTAATTCCACTTAACTCATCTTCCCCTTAAAATTCTGAAATGGAAAAATTATTAACTTAGATCATATAGTTTCTTTCCTGTTTTTATCCATGTTTAGCTAGTGGATCTAGGTTCTGGCCACTTGGTCTGCAAACATTGCAAGACTGGCCCCATGGCTGGTTCCTGGTCAAACATTGTAATAACTGCTTCGTCAAAGTGGCTTGTCTTTTTTCTTAGGGTTCCATTTGTTATTTTTGGTTCCTACATTTTACTTCTTGTGCAATACATTGTCCTCTTGGCTAACTTTGTATTCTTTTCCCATTCCACTGAACTTCCAACAGCATGGAGGTGAGGGGACCTTATGTGAAAAATTTGGCCAGTCCATGGGACCTATTACTAGTGATGATGTGAGGTAGATTGTTTTTGAGTTTGATTAGTTTTCTAGTTTCTAAGGATCACATCATGCAATCTGGCTATATCCTTACCGCTACAACATTTTGCAGATATCTACACTTTGATTTTCACAAGATATGTGGGCATGTTCATTTTGAGCGCCTTTCCATTCTTTATGAACAGATTGAGGATTTTCTCATTAAAAGCAGGTATATTACTCTCTGGAGGAGCTTATATGCTTCTTGCTTGGTCTTTTTTGGTTCTTAAATGCTGCTTGCATTTCTTATTTCTTGTGTATAAAATCATCCTGTTTATTCGGTTTCTGCAATAATATTGATGTAAAAGGAGTTTGGTCATAAACATAAATTCTTGTTTAAGCTTCTTATGGGAAGGTAAGCTTTTTAAGGGGTAAAAACAGCAGGTGTGGTGTCCTCACAAAAATAGAATAATATCTTGTTCTTTGTCCACTTACCTTACTGGGCAACTACGAGACGCTGTGACTTAGTATTAGCAGAATTAGTTTTGGTTCATTAGCAAAGGGAACAGGGAATCCGTTTTACAAAGCGTAGACATTGCATGATATTACCCCAATTGGGTTGATAATTAGACATAAGCGCAGGATCATATCATAACATCAACAGGTACAAAATCCTATTTACTTATTTGATGCATGCACTAGGGTCCAAGTAGGAGGTTATTGTTTGTTGACAAGCTTTTTTATTAGTTATATTTTTGAAATTGCTTTGATTCTTAGATTTGGATTTTGGAATTCGAGTTTTTAATTTAATAAAAACTGCATTGTTTTCCACTACTTCGATTCAGTCAAATCACCTAGCCTATGTTGTTTGGAGTCCTTACTGTTCCGTTGGTCTGATAGGTACCTTTTGTTAATTGAGAAGGGGGAGAAAGTTGAAACACAAGTCGGAGTTGTGAGGACCAATTGCATTGACTGCTTGGATCGTACAAATGTCACCCAGGTACAAATATATAATTTATTAATTAAATCTGCATAGTGTTTTATATATATACTGGCATATACTGCTATAAAGTCCTGCAAAAAATAAGCTGTTGTTCTAACTAAAAACACATGTTCTAGTATATGCTTGCATAGTTTCTTGCTTTCATATAAATTAGGTATGATTAGTTTCTGGGACACTTTATGTTTTTCAGATAGAACAGTTCATCGTTTCCAGAGCTTAATTGCAGTACTTGCATGTGACCTTGTCTGTGCTTTCTGTTTTTTTGTCACAAGAGAAATAGTTTTTGTACACAAAATTTCCAATTGTAACACAATTCAGGTAGAATTGTGCGATACCTTGTTTGACCTTTTGTAAGGCTACAAAACGGGTGATGCAGTTGAAAGGTTTATGTGGATCATGAGTTTTTTTTTTTTTGATGCAGCATCTCCTACTTATGCATATTAAAATGCATATGTTTGTTGGTGGCATGTTTTCCGTAGGTATGCCCTTAGGTTGGATATAGAAAATATTAAGTCACAAAAACAAAAAAACCTGAGGTGTCAATTCTCTTGTAACTAATTCTAGCAGAAAAAAATTAGATGAAAGTGTATCTATTTTTTGCTAATTTATCGAAGCTGTTTTGTTCTATGATAGATAATTTAGAAATTGTGATTATGCAAAAACTAAAAAGATCCTAGAATATCATTGCCTTCTGGTACAGAAATATCTCATAAAGTTTATGTTTTTTTCTTCTTTCCGCAGAGCATGATTGCTCGTAAAATGCTGGAATATCAACTTCGAAGGCTTGGTGTTTTTGATGCTGATGAATCGATAAGTACACATCCAAATTTTGATGAGAGCTTTAAAGTTTGTAAGTATCGCTGTTTATCAAGGATATTCTTAGGCATCTTTAAATACCATTAACAGTGTTGTACAGCTTTTGACCTACATAGGTTTCCATCATAATTAGGTACGCATTTTCTTAATTGCTATTGTTAATCCTTATACCTTTCTATCTCTTCAACTTCATTTTCAGTGTGGGCTAACCATGGGGATGATGTAAGCATCCAGTATTCTGGCACTCCTGCTTTAAAAGGAGATTTTGTCAGGTACCCTTTAGTGAGTTATTTCCTTGTGCAACATTTAATTCTCGAGTGACTTTTTAAAAAGAATTAGAAACAGGGGGCAACAAAAGTTCCAATTAAGTAATAATGGCTGAATTATTTTTCTCTATTAATAGATTTGGCCAGAGGACAATCCAGGGGATTCTGAAAGATGGCTGGAATGCTCTTATGCGCTACTACTTAAACAACTTCTGTGATGGTACAAAACAGGTCTGCATGCCTTCCCTCTTTATACCTCTTAGCTTGCAAACTTCTGTGATGGAATTGGTCTCAGCATCTGCTGGTTTAACATTGACTAATCTGGCTGCATAGTACTTCTAACTCTTCCTGCAAATTTAAAAATTCAATATGATATCATGAAAATCTTCTATGTGATTTAGTTTAAGCAGAAGATTGTCTTCCATTCTTTGTCATTTAATCATGCTGATATGCATAAACTATAGTCATGCTTATCTGTTTTAACCATTCAGCTGAAATCCTGATAATTTTCACTTTGTTTCCTTATTGAAGGATGCCATTGATTTATTACAAGGACATTATATTGTATCTGTTTCTCGAAGCATGACTCCTACAGCACAGAAAGGTGGCATTGAGGCTATGGCAGTGAGTATCTCACCAGTTCTCTCTTCTGCTCGTGTTTGTGCATTTTTCAAGTTCATTTCTGTGAGATATTCCAATCTAAAAAATTGAAGTGCTTCCCCACTTGATCAGCTAGCGGAAACTCTTATCGCAAATCTGCAAGTTACTTTTGACATATATATCATTTATGATGGTTTTCTCCTTTATTCTATGTCTGCCAGTGACTAATATCATACCGTTTCACTTTTGCAGTCCTTTCCACTGGCCTTAGCACTAATTATGACTGGGTTTTTCTTCGCAACATTGTCACTAAGACGAGGTGAGAATGCGCTGTCAGTTTAATTGCATCCCTTAACCTTTAAACAATGATGGAGTACTATGTAAGCACTTGATAGGGGTCTTCCTAAGTGAATGTGCAAAGTTCTTCCATTAAGTTGGTTCAGTCAGTTTGACGCTCACATTTATGGTCAACAAATTTATTATGCATCCCTTTGGTTCTACATTTGAGTGTTTACTTAACATTCTTTCTTTCTCATGCCAGAGATTTGGTTAATGAATTTGTTCATACTGCATACTAGCCTCTTTAGCAATGATTACTAATTAACATCTTGTATTTTTTGTAGTTCGGCACGATTGGTGGAATTTATTATTTTCCTTCATGTGGGCGAGCATGAGTTTGGCCATCGCAGCATTTGTGAGGGCCAACGGCCGCATGTTCTGTAACCGTCCTCGTCTGCGCCAGCCAAGGACTTGATTCTTGGTTCAAAGTTTTTGGCAGTTGCAACATTTAGCAATTCCTAGCTCTGCTGCTGGAAAACTCCCTTATTAGTTTTTGTAGTACGATGTATTCTTTCCTTGTGAAACTGTCATCTATAATATTTACGTGTTACCCTATATTTATTATGCTACTTTATTCTAAGTCAAAATATTCTCACATAGGCTGTGATATTGATTTACAATTACATTCAGTCATATTGTAATCTATTCTACTGGTGTTCGTGTCCTTTTTGTTTGTCTCTTTTCAACCTTTTTCAAAAAATAAGTCTTTTTAAACTAAATTCAACTGAACTCTCTTTTTCAAAGTATGTTTAATATAAAAAGAAATACTACAACACACAAAGTATCACATTTTAAAAATGTTTAACTGAATTGTGATATTACATATGCTACACAGTATTATTGCACAATTAAACAGTGTTATCGAGTCAGGTGAGCAAAATTACAACTGCTAAATCCATTATAGAGTCTGGAATTTAAACCCAACATCTATAAATCGATATTAATAATAAGCCAAAAGAGTAGGCAATCAAATGCTTATTCTTTTAACAGAAAACTATAACATGAGTTCCCTTATACAGGAACCTCACAATGATCAAGATAATCATTTACATTCATCCATAACATAGTTTTTACCATTCATCAAATATAAAACCACAATAAACATCAACACTTAAACAACATCACATTCAAATCTGTTTTCTTCTCTTCTCCAAGTAAGGATAAGTTCTCTGAAAGTTCAACACAGCCCACACCAAGTGGCCTAACCCTATCTCCGGCCACAACGCCCTCGGATTATACAGAAGACTATTCGTCGTCTGCCAAAGCAAAAAATTGCTAAGACGAGACTCCCCTGAAGTCCGTACCAAAATATCTGGATCGGGCGCTAACCCCATATACATATGTTTCTCAATATCTCCCAACTTTATAACACCATCACCCCCATCTTTCTCCTTTTCTCCATTAATCTCACCATTGCAAGCTTCTTTCCCTCTCATCAAAGACCACACATTTTCGCACGATTCTTGAGCAGCATGAGCAATCTCATCCGTCGAAGTATACGCAACACACACTAGTAAAATGCTCCTAGTATTATTAGCAGTAGCCTTCATAGCTTTCTCAGCAGCAATCCTAACAGGCTCATTTAAAAGCTTCAAATTCCCAATAAAATACACTCTAACACCATATTGGTTCACTATACTCTCCTCTTTCAACAGCCCCTCAATCTTCTCCAACATCAAGTCCATCACAGCCTGGACTTGCTCGGGCTTGCGCCTGAAATTGTCAATGCTGAACGCGTGATACTGTGACGTATTTTACGCCCAATTCGTAGCAGTATTTCATGAGAGTCATGAGGACAAGAACCCTGCTCTGTGGCCCATTCCCTCACCAAGGTTCCATTTTCGAGCATATCTTCGATTTCCATCCAAAATGAATGCTAAGTGATTTGGAATTGGACCAATTGAGAGCACATTGAACAGACATTTTCTCATGTAGCTCACTGAAGTTCCAAACATCTTGGCAACAAGGAATCTTCCTTTTGTCCATTTATAATCCTGTGAATTGATCAACACATAAGTTGATATAAACAACAATTTTCACAAAATTAATGGACTAAAAGTGAACAAATTCATGAACACATACATAAGCTCCATATATATCATTTTTTCTCAAACTTTTGTATATGATGATTAAAAAAGAAAAACACTTTCTGAACAAGAATCAAATTTGGATATGAAAGTCATAATAACCAATTCAAGAATAGAGAGGAAGAAGTTATGTATACCTTTTGCGAAGTATTCTTGAAATGAAAAGATTAAAAAACCTGCAGGGATTTAAAAAACAAGGTTAATCAAAACCAATTAATTTCAACACAAGAAGTGCAAAATTTAATTTAAAGAAAAAGAGGGGAAAATCATAGGAAAGTAAATAAATAATTTGGAGCAATTTTTAGTTTTATAACTATATTAGTTTTGCATTAGGGTACCACGATCTTGGTGTGAGCGATTATTTGGGCTAAATGTGGGAAGAAAACATTACTTTTGTTGATCGAAACGAAACTCTTGGAATCACAGTTTTGGTGTGGTTTCTTGATTCCTTGCTGGACTTAATATATACAAGACACAAAATATTATTTATTTATTTATTTATTTTAATTTTTATATTTAAAATTTCATTTTGGGCACCAAAATCACATTGTATTTTCTTGATCTCATAAATGTTGATAACCAATTTAAGATCAATAATGCATACAAGTGTCCAACACCAGAAATAAAATAATAAAATGCATTAGAATTTGTATATATTTTTCTGATAAATTGAGAAAGACAACCGATCACTAACGTAGTAATCAACCCCATGAGTTCTAGAATATAATTTTTGTTTTGTTATATGGGCTTTTTAAGTATTTTGCCCTTTTTGTTGCTTGATCTTGTGATTCTGAGTTCTAACGTTCAGACATATATATTTGGATCATATCCTATACAACATCGCGCAACGCAAAGAAACCCGCTGGTCTATATAAAGTGTATTTTTTCAATTAAATAGCACTATAATGTATTGAACTAAATTTAAATACACTATTGACACACACAACACAGAATCAAAATTCCAAATATACACACAAAATTTTGAGTTGGTATGCTGTGAAACTTGTTCACCGTGAAACTGGTTTTTTTTATAGACATACACTTTAGTAATATAAGTCACACACTTTAAGAATATAAGTCACACACACTTGGGCTTATCACTACTTACAATTTTTCGCTATAATATAAGTCACACCCTTCACTTTTTATGAAAGAATACACTTTTTATAAGAAAAAGTCACACACTTTTACAAAGAAAATGTCACACACTTTAAGAATATATAAGTCACACTCCCAACCAAGGGCCACCGTAAAAACTTATTCACACCATGCTTTGCCCAAAATTTTACATGCACTCTTTCATTAACATATTTCATTTTATATTTATCAAATATCGCGTGTATTCAATAAAATCAGTTAAACAAGTATTAGCATACTTAAAGAATGAAACACACAATGTAATACAAATTAAGATATGGAATTTAGATTCACATTTGTACATTTATTTGTAGATGAATTACAAGTAGTATGTATTCCATAGATTTCAATGAAAGGTACTTAACGACAGTATGGGTTTTTTGTTTTGTTTGATAGGAGGTTCTCAATGAACCCTATCATTATTATTATAAATTAATAATATTTTTTATACATAACGGTAATAATAAAATAATAGAGGCCACAATGAATTTGAATTTACACGAATTTGTATCTTTTTATTTAAATGAACAAAATCTACAAAAGGCAATAATGTAATCCCTTTTAACTTTTTTTAATTTATTTCGATCGTCTTTTTATTTTTCTTATTAGTCTCCCTTTTAACTCTTTTTAAAGTTTATTTCGATTGTCTTTTTATTTTTCTTATTAGTGTATTTTAGCTTATAATTAAAATCTTTTATCGTTATTTTAATTTTGGCACATCCAATCAAATAATACTGTTCATGAATTAATTTCTTACTTTTTTCAAATTTGCTAGATATGTTTCTTGCAATGAGCGAGTTATACATGTGTTAATCAACACATTAATTTAATAAAAATAGAACTTATATGAGACACTCATACATGAAACGAATTCTATTTACATGCAAATTAACATAAGGTAACGTCCCTCTAGGACTTGGGCATTATGAACCGAACAAGGCATAGGACGTTGCGTTTTGAACCGAACAACATAGAATGTTGCCGCCGTCCCCCCGAGACTTGGTCATTTTGAACCGAACAATGCATGAGACGTTGTCGCTGTCCTTTAGGACTTGGATGCTTGAATCCAATCAATGCATTGGATGTTGCTACGGTCCCCGCGGGACTTAAACGTTTTGAACCGAACAGTGCATGGGACATTGTCGCCGCTCCTTCAAGACTTGGACATTTTGAACCGAACAGTACATGGGATGATGCCGACGTTCCCCCCAACATAATCTTAGTAATTGCTAATAAATGAGCCCATGAAATACTCTGCATAAAGTATCAGTTCAAGTAGATACGTTTACTCCAGGGACGGTTTTTTCTAGGGGTCAAGATTTCTTTCCGCGCCAAAACAAGCAAAGTTCCCACTAACCTCATTATATATCTCAGATATAATATATGAATAAAATTCAATACACAAATTTAAGCCCAACTCAATATTATTTTTTATTTTTTATTTAATTTACAAACTTCAATTTAAAATTAAAGCTCTTCCACACACTCTCTATTCAATTATTAAATTAAGATACAACTTGATATAAATTTATTTTCCTAATCTATCTTGTTTCTCCTTCTTTTTTTTTTTCTTATTACAATTTAATTAAAGTATTGAAATTCAAGAATTTCATCCATAACATTTTTTATTTTATTATATTTTGGATGTCTTTCTTTGCTTCTTTAACTCACGCCTAAACATTTAGAGTTTTTAATCATCCTAATATGATTTTATTTTTATTTTTAATTAGTATTTTTATTTATTTAACTTGTTCAATATTAAATATCTACATTGTTCTCTCAATTTTGTCATTTTCTTTTGAGTTTTTTGTTTGTTATATTTTGTGATAATGATCAAATTTTTTTGTGACCACTTTAACATTAGAAAAGAAAAATTATAAATGTAATAATGTACTAACATGAGTTAAATGTGATTTTTTTTTAAAATCGATAAACGTTTCTTGAAATGATTAAAAAATATTATAATTTTATTTTAATTAAATATTATTTATTAATAAAAAATAACATATTTCATAAATGAACACCAATCTTTTTGAAATATATTTTTCTAAAAATATAGATAAATTAGGACTTAATTATTGATGAGTTTTATATTTTGAAATCTCATATGACACCACCTAAATTAATATATTAAAAAAATACTATATATAAATACAAAATTTTAATGTGACCAAACTTAGAAAAATTCCAAATTGGTAAAATTGTTAAATCCTGATTCATCCCCTGGATTTATTTACTATTAGAGAATAAAAAAATGGATTACGAATTTTTTATGTGATTATAAATTTTTTGAATAAAAACAATTATCTCTTTAAATGGTGAGATTTGTTTCAAATTTACCTAAACAATTTATCTAACATATAGACATCTTCATAATTCCACTAATTAATTTTGTTTTAGTAGTGCAAAGTTATATAATTCCGCGAATGTGGCTGCAATTAATTTAGTATTTTTCATGGCCGTAATTTACTTTTCTGTTTGCATGTGATATGTAAATAATATAATACTATAGTTTAAACGTGTTGTTCTTTTATAGGTGGAAAGAAAAAATGATAAAAAAAGATAATGCAGTCAATGAAAAATATAATTATTTTTAAAAAAGTATGACCACAAAGTTGTTGTTTTTTAAAAGATTTTTGTACAAATAGATATTTTTTCCCATTAAATATTCACACATCCACAAAAATTATTGCTAGAAACGTCGAGAATGAGAAAATATAATTGAAGTCACGATCAAGCACCGAAAAACAGGTTGGTTGTGTTTTTATTTCATTCATTTTTTGGTTGATAGTCATAAATCATAATGGAGGACATTCGACTGTGATTTTTTATTATTTAAGAGTTAAAAAAAATTAATAAAATAAAAGGATTAATTTTATAAATCAATACCTCCGGTTGAACTTAAAAGTCAAACCGAGAACTGGATTGCGCCTGATCTATGGCCAAGATATTGGGCCTTATCTTAGGTTCAGAAAAAACCTATCCACCCATAATGGCACACGTTTATGTTATTTTTCTTTATTAAAAACATAACTTTTTCATATAATACTAATACTACTATACAATATCTATATTATATTGTATTGTATTTTAAAAAGGAGCATACATATATTTAGCCTATATCTTCTTTAAAAGAAACGTTTTTTTTTATTTTTTAAATTATAAAATAATTAGGATCTTAAAGAGTAGGTCTAGTGTAAAAAATTTAATGTATGAAAATCTATAAAATTACCATAAATCAACCATATACACCCTAAACACTAAATAATGAACCCTAAATTATGACATATTCGGGTCGGATGAACCATGAACCACTTGGGTCGAGTGAACCATGAACCACTCAATTTTGTTTCTCCTTCACCAATTACAGAGTTTGGTTGTAAATATGTATGAAAATTTTCATACTAGACATTGTCGATCTTAAAAAGTACTCTCCGTCCTAAGTTTAATTGACAATTTTCCGTAAATAGTTTTTTTTTTTTGTTTGGTCATTTGCTAAAAAGGAAATAAAACAACTTTCAATATTACTTAATACTATTATGTCCCTCCACAAAGCTCACTTTACACAATTTAATATTAGTATTATTTATTTCCACCAAATTCACTTTACCCACTTTATATTATTTAATATTATTATTTTTCACTATTTTTTAATCTTTGCATTTACAATATTTGATCAATTAAAATTAGGACGGAGTGAGTATCTACTATCGTGCTCCCACCTTAACTATTCTAATTCGTTAAGAAATTGAATTATATTTTAAAATAAATCTTTTCAAATCCATTGGATTGACGTTTGTATGCCGTTTAATAGCTTCCCCTATCACTTGATTTATTTTAAAGTACAACTACTCCCTCTGTTTTCTAAAGTATTTATCCTAATTTTTTGACACACAAATTAAAAAACAAAGTATAATGAGTGAAGTTTTAAAGGGTAATTTTATAAACTCTTGTATAAAACAAATAAATTAAATAAATTGAGTATATCACTGAACCCCAAAAGTAATAATATTTTGTGTAAATATTACTCAAACATTAGGCTTCAAAGGACCCCTGAGAGCATGATATTTCAACTGAGAAAAATATAATACAAAATTAGAAACCAGAACTTGAATACATCATTCACTATACTCATTTCCCAAGTTAATAATGAACACATACATACATCAATGTTGAACAATACACAGATGCCCTCACAAATTTCCCCAAAAAAATAATCAAACATCTGTTAGAATAACAATTGATTGTAAATTTGTTAAAGACCACAAACTCTTCCCTCCAAAACAAAAAATATACATAACATGATAAACTGACAGTTAAATCAGCTGTCATCTTCCAACTCCCTACGGAATGATGCAATCGTGGAGATTGCCCGTTCTTGTTACACGAAGACCGTGCTGGTCTACACCTCGATTCTTTTTTAGGTTTTTTCGAGAGCTGCAACCTGTTCCAAGATCTCAGCGACCTGTTTCATATGAGGTCGCTTTTTTCTGGTCCTGTTCCAAGCAGCTGAGAGCCAGCTGAGCGGCTTGTAATGCTGCCTGGATGAATACTGGCCTTGTATTCGAAAGCATCCATGATGGTTCGTAGTTTGCGTTTATGGGATAGAAGAGGTTTGACCCAATCGACCAAACTGAGCTGGTTACCGGGCCGTTTTGTATCCAGTGCTCTCAAGCCTGTTAATATCTCTAGCAGCACAACCCCGAAGCCATACACGTCGCTCTTCACATATAGATGACCTAATTCAGAAAATTAGAGATTGAGATTTGAAATCCATGATAAGGAATCATTGAAGTAGTTCAGAAAGGTATATTCTACTATGAATTGTAAATGCATAACCTGTTATTGTAAACTTATTCTTTTTTTAGTGAAATTGGTGGTATCAAACCGATGAACATTTGAAATGCTTCCCCTGAATCGAAATGCAACTCTATAAAGTGCAAGTATGCTTGTATTGTAACAGATATAGGTGGAAATATTATTTGACACTCCCTCCGACCCATTTTAATTGTCTTTCAATAATTGTTCTTTTGCACTAATTTAGGAGAATTAATATTACACTCGCTACTTCCCACAAAGATAGGTTTGATTTCTATTTTCGTCCGTCCCACAAAGATAGACCAGTTACTATATTTAATTTATCATTACTGTTTCATTTCCACCTTTCTGCCCCTATTTAATGTATCTTTTTTTTTTTTTCCAAATCAATATCTAGTGACTATAACAAGGGCAAAATGGAAAAATAAAGCAAAAATGTAATGTTCTAACTATAATAACTTCTATTTCTTAATCTGTGTGATCATAACTATAGGCCCATCTTTTTGGGACAGAGGGAGTATTCCAATTATGCACTTCTACTTGTTTTTTGTGATAATATGTATTAATAAAGCATTTACTCCATGTAGATAAACAGAAGTATAAAAATGTCAAATTACATATATTTATTGTTAATTTATGTCTTTCTTAATTCATGTTGTTAACTGCATAAACTGACTCAATACCATAGAAAGTAATGAGAACTACTTTACACATAGCATGGTGTCATAGGTGCTCACCTGTTGCAATGTATTCGGGGGCAGCATAGCCATAAGTTCCCATAACTCGGGTTGTTACGTGAGAATCGCCCCCTGAAGGTCCCAGTTTTGCCAATCCAAAATCGGAAATTTTTGCATTGTAACTCTACAAATCAAGAGAAACAACACAAGTGAAATTGAAATCTTACTTGAAAATAAACCCAAGTAGTAAAAGAGCCCAAGGAAATGGAACAAAAGGTTCGCCGTAGGGCCATAATAGTAATTACCCCATCTAAAAGAATATTGGAGGCCTTAAAGTCTCTATAAATGACTTGCTTTTCTGAAGTGTGCAAAAAAGCCAGGCCCCTTGCTGCTCCTATAGCTATTTTGAGTCTTGCATCCCATGATAAAGGGTCAAGGGTCGAACCTCCTGCATATCCAAACAACATGGATTAGCTATACATAGTTTTCCTTTTTTCTGCCTTTTTTTTTTCCAAATTTCTGGAAAAAACTCTTACGTCTAAAAAGATGGTTTTCCAGGCTTCCCTTCTGCATAAACTCGTAGACAAGTAACAGCTCTTTATCTTCCAGGCAGTATCCCAAAAGCTTTACCAAGTTGTGATGTGATAGCCTTCCCAAAAAGTTTATTTCTGACTGCATATCAGATTAACGAGAACCAACTGTCTAATTAGAGATGCACAACTGAAAACAAATATATCTGATATAGCTACGTAAAGCATGTATAACCACAAACAGTAGGTACAATACATGTTTATTATGAGTAAATGAAGAAATTAATAAATCATAAGTTCCACCAAAACCTCTAGCAATAGTAAATGAAGCCCTCATGTCCAGCTCAACAAGCCTAAATTTAAACGAGGCCTGCTATTATTCATCAGACTCATAAGAATCCACTTCACTTGTGTATCAACTCTCATTCTTAAAGAACCAAATAAGTAAAAGATAACAATAATATCACTTAATTGTGGAATTTCTGGCATCACCGTGAAAATGGTAAACACAGTTTGGCAATCGTCCCCACGTTACGACAAAAAATACCGCGATGAATTCTCTTGTATCAAAGGATACTAATTGGAAGTACCCTGCAGAAACTTCCAAGTGGAATATCCTAGAGTCATCTTTCTGAGTAATCAATGAGAAACAACATAGTTTTTCCTCCCAACATTCGTTGTCAACAAAAAGCATCATCGCCAGCACATCCATTTATTACCAGAAGATTGAATTTACACCCCTACCCCTTATCCTCCACAAATTCACAATTAGATCAATGCTAAGCTAACTAAACAAGAAATTCAAGTCAAAACAGTTTGAGCAGTAATACCTGCCATTCTTCAAACCCCTGCACACTCTCTTGGTTCAACTTCTTGATGGCAACCATCATCCCAGTCCCCGTTTTAGACGGCCCCATAGTCTTCTCGTCGATCCACCCCTTATACACAGTCCCGAAACCTCCTTCACCCAACACCATATCAGATTTGAAATTCCTTGTAGCATTCTTCAAATCAGCAAAGCTATAAACCCTCAAATTTGGAGTGGGCAGTATATCTCCACTCAAACATGTATCATCACTTAAAGCAGCTGAAAACCGGCTGCGCCCTGCGCTGCTGCTTGTTGCAGAAAAACCTCCTTCAGTACTGTAATTTCGCCATGCCCCTAAATTACATAAATCCAAGAATTTCATTCCAACTTTCCTTCTAATAAACAAACATACAATTGCATGAACATAACTGCAATTTAATCATGATACAATTACTGTAATCTCGCCATGCCCCTAAATTACATAAATCCAAGAATTTCATGCCTCCCTTTCTATTTATAAACAAGCGTACAATTGCATGAACAGAACTGCAATTTAATAATAATACTGAAAAGGGGCAGTTTGTAAAGCAGAATTGGACAAACAAAAAGAACCCAAATCATATTCTTGTCTATGCAAAAAAAAGGAAAGCGCATAACTCAAAATTGACCTTTTAAAAGTTCAAGAATTCAAAGAATTCAAGAAACCCGTGAACATTACAAGTAGTCAAGTAAAAGAAACGTGCAAATTGTGTTAAAATTAGGGAAGAAAAAAGTACCTGGAGTAGAAGTACTAAGATTAGGGGAGCTAGGGTTAGGATCAGCAGCAGCTTGAAACCCAAGGCAATTCCCCATCACCAAAATCTTAACTTTTGACAATCAAAAGACTACACCATACTTGAATTTCAAGAATTCTTGAAAAAACAGAGAAAAGTAGCTATGAAGAGAAAAGTTCCTTTTTAGATATTTCTATATGCGTATGTATGCATTAATATGGGAAAGAGTATGTGAGAAAGTATCTTCGGTAAATGGACGTTTTTTGAAATTGTAGAATGACATAGAAAATGTTTCTGGTGTTTCTATGATTTGTGGTGGTGTTTTCTGCTTTTCATTTTAATTTTTTTCAGAACCAATGACATTTTCTTTTTTAAATGCTTGATGAGATGTGTGTGGGCCCACCATATCTCGTCAAAGTTTTGGACATATCTTCATGCATAGGTTGATTATTTTTTCAGAAAGACATGATGAAATTTGACTCGTTCTTGAATACAATGAATTTTTTCTCAATGCAATGACCATATGAAGTTTGATTCATAGGAGCGGTTTCACTCTCAAGGAAATAGTGCAAAGTGTTATTTTAGAAGTTGACGTGACCTAACTACTACTCCCTCTATCCCAAAAGATTTAACACATTTATTTTTTTTCTTTCGTATTTTTACGCCACAGTTATTTATTAAGATTTAAAATAATAAAGAATTTTAAAGTGGGTATAATAATAGTTTTACTCATCTTACATAAAAAGCATCATCGCGTTTTTAAAATTACTTTATCATTTTAAATAGTAATAAAAAAACGCCATTTTTGAAAACACGCCAAAAAAAACAAAGAATCGATCCAAAAGTTTTCCTCTTTCAGACGGGGGCATTCTTTCAAATCAGAAGATTAAAAAATACGCTTTTAGAGTTCAAGTTGAGATTCAAGTTATCCCCTATATTCATTTTAAACTAACTGTTTTGTATAACTACAATAGGTCTAGCTTGGTATCATTTACATTAATACACAGCATGCTGGTTATATGGATTCGTGTGATTTGAATGATATGAAAAGGGAGAAATGCACTGATCTTTAAAGAAAAAGTTTTGATGAGGCGAAGATTATATGAGAAATTAAGGGTAGATTTTGAAGTTGATGTTTAACTAAATTTTCGACATTATGTAATTATTCGTTTAATGAGTGCCAGTGGTTGACCAATCCTTGGACATTATTAGATTGCTAGATTTTTCAATTCTTACTTTTTTTTGAGTAATCCTTATACTTTTTTTTCTGTAATAAAAGTTTAGCTTTTTTCAATAAAAAATAATAATACATATATATATTATATATACAATATCTTTCTCTTTTATACTTTATGATTTATTGTATTTTGTCACCTCACACAACACACATGCCCAAATCTAGAATACCAGAAGTGGATCTCACGTATAACTTTGAATACACCGCAGATTCATAATGTATTTTAAAAGCGAATTATACAAAATAAAAATGCAACTATTCTAAATATAAGAATCTGAAACTATGTTATATTACTGTATTACATTAATTCAGACTTTTCTCAGTAGAAATAAGTCGTGACTTTTCAAAGATAACAAATTGCGACGCTTCTAATATGACATTAAAGATGCTAGATTTTTTCAATTCAAAATCTTATCAAAATATAAATACAAATCTATGATCTTATGGAGTTATAGTAGTTCAATGGATAAACTTTCATACTCATGTCAAAAAAATAAATATATATATATAGATGGATTAAAACCAATTACACCATTTTCTAGCAATTACAGTATTTACTTTCAAGAAACAAGCACACGTTTAGATTAGTTGAAAGTGTCTTCAGTTGAAATCTTCCAATGCTTAAATTTAAAGCTAAAGAATGAAATTGAAATATCACGTCGTTTTTCATAGGGTACCAAAACTTAGAAAGAGTTGTGGTGCAGCAAATTATAAGTGTTCGCCGCCACGCACTAATTAAATAAAGTCAACCCTATCATTCCTTCCTTAATCCATCTCTCCTCATTTTTTTTTCCTCATATAAAGCGAGTAACTACATATTAAAATGTTTTCGTGTGGAAAACAATTAATATTTAGAGACAATTTCTTACAGAATACAAAAAAAAATCTTTGCCAATTAATAAAAAAATCTAATCAAATGAGTAAGTAATGTATAGTTAACTTAAATGATAAATCCAAACATTACACCACATCACCATTTTGTCTTATACTGAAAACATAATCATTAAATTCTGGGGGAAGCGAATTCCACCACACAAAAGCCGTCACCAACAGGACAATAAACTAACATATTTTGAATCTATTGTTTGGGATAAATAACCCATAAATTTGACCTTTAATTTATTTATTTGTAATTTATATTAAGCCAAAGTATCTGGAGGAAACATAGTTTGGCAACAAATCAATAATTGAAAAAGGTCAACATTGGATGTTCCCTTATTTATCGAAACATGCATGCTTGTATTTGATAGTTATAACAGAATTAACCTTTCCATATTTTTAAGTGAAATTAGAATTCCTAATCTGATTTGAGCTAAAGCTAGACATTTACGCCAGCCACAAGCCGCTCAATTAATTATAGGCACTTGACCTCAAATTCTCAATTAAACAATCTTAATATCTAAGTCATTCGGTTTTTAATTTTTAATTTTTTTTTCAAAAAGAACTAAGCATAAAACATATCCCAAATTTTAATCATAGTCTTAGAAAATGCATAATATCTCTGGTTAAATGTTCAAACCACAATCATGAAACGAAATGATTGGGGGAATTAAAGATGTACACAGTGCGCCTACGATAGGTTGGGAATTATATAAAATATATTCCAATTTAATTAAAGTTTTCGTTTGATTTTTATGTATGGGGTAAAAAATAAACCCTCCCACTACCATCCCTACTTAGTTCTCAGCTGCAATTAGCCTGCAAACATTTTTTTTGTATAAATTAAATTAATTTTGGCATCAAACCTATTTAACGAATATTCTCAAATGCAATTCAAGAATTTCCTACACGAGATTTGTTAGTAAACATACTAGTAACACAAAACTTAAAATCATATGTAAAATTTTCATATTTCACCACCTATATTAATGACATGTTATTTATCTTATCGTGAAAAATGATGCCAAAATATGCTAGAAATTGTTGGTATCCACACACAAGAACTTCATCATGGACACAAAATGTTGGAAATACAACCAAAAATCCCTGCTCTGAAAGAGCCCAATCTATTTGTCTAGACATCGACTGAACATCATCAACAGCAACATAAATACAGAGATTCTTCAAGTAACCACCTATTAATTAATCAATCATTACAAAAACACCACATTAGACTGAGGGTTCTTCCAATGACCACTGATCCAACACTTCGTATCTAAACAACAACATGCATCATGATACCTCTTTGGAATAAGCAGCTCTAAACCTCGTAATCTTCTCTCATCACTAAAGCCCAACTTCTATTGAGATTAGTTTGAGCTCAAATCTGAAGTATATGATATCATTCATCTATCAAGTGATGTTTATGGTCCAGGGCTCAGCCAGTGTCAGTATCGACATTTTCGAGCAGTTGTATGGATATTTGTCTATGGATCGAGCTCAGAACCACCGTCATCGGGATGCTCATCAGATACGTTTGTTGCGAAGAATTCCTCATTCGGATATATTTCTTGAAATAGCTGTGAATGAGACAGATAAAGGCCATTGGCTAATCAGCAAGTAGCTAATGCATAGCAGAAAGAAATGTATGGTCACAAAATATGCCCAATTTTTGGTTCCACCTAGGTCTCATTTATGGGCAAAAATAGGGAATGATTCTGCAGTCAGACGAAGGCATTCAAACTTGAGAAATAATTACCTTTTGTGTAGCATCTAGGAGATTGCTATAATGCAGATGCTCATCTGGCATTGGTGTGAAACTAACGGAGTCAAAAGCACGCTGAGACTGCAAGGGATGAAACTATACGTTACAAATAAGTTACCAACCCAGGAGAAACTATAGTCAGCAAGATAGAAAGGCATATAAAGCTGCTCTATGAGAAAGAGAAATGAATTAATATTTTTATGTATCTAATATCCTTGTTCCTTTACTTGATCTATTCTGTTTCAATTAGTAAAACCGGACTTGACTCGAACCTTGAAACAACAAACGATGGTTCAAACTACAAGGATGAAACTGTAATAAGTTGCCCGTAATCCTTAGTCTAATCCACTATCATCTCCAAACAAAAAACATAAATCTATACTGTTAATTAAGCGACATTTTGTGCATCTTGTTCCCTAGGTACTAGAAATAACGGAGAATTGGATATACATCATTTTAATTGAATTATCAACAGTAGATCTGCTAATCCTAAAGTTTTGACAAGGGCAACTTATGCATTTGTATTCTTCATTTTCATGAAACCCACACCTTCCTTCAAGGTTTTATTTACTTCATGGAAGAGGGTTTCTTCCAATAATAGTTGTGAACAATTGAACATATTAAGTATGTGCTTCATATTTTTCAGTAAAAAATGATCAAGACCACGTAGATTGCTGATCTCTTTGAACTTAAAGAGACAGAAGGTGGCATTTATTGTTGGGACAAACTTTCAAGTAGCCTAAGACAGTCTATCATCACTAACTTGCCAGTTTATCAGAGAAAGTTCCAGAAGATACAGAGGAGGACAGGATAGCTTGTGAGCGTTTGGGAGCCCCTCCGTAGAAAAGTAAGTTTCTGTTGCTCATAGTGCATAAAGATAAGTTTTGCTAACAGCAGAATTCACTTAAAAAGGGCATCAAAATCAACAAAACATAATTTGATGATACAACAGGCAACATTCTATTGTTGGGACAAAGTTTTCGAATTAGATCATGTATCAAGTTGTCTTAAAAGGTACTGCAGTGTATTCAGCTAGGAAAAGACTCGAAAACTGTAATATAGACTGAAAGGTGAGCAAATGCACAGAGAAATTCAATTCAATGAACGAAACTGCATGGGTAAAATGCGAATGACAAGAAGCAAACCTCAGTCAGCTGTTGAATATACAAGGCGCTCCAAAGCAAACATGGTTTTTCTTCTGCATGCTCTTGTAAAACACGTGTCTCATCATTAGACTCTTCTGATACAGGCATAGAGAAGAGTGCATTTATTGCTGCATTTAGTAATTTCTTCCCTTCTACAGCATTATTGCATATTGCTGATAGGTAAGTCACGAACCTGGTATAAAGTAGATAATGGAACACATCAGATGATATTCTAGTTACAGATCTTACAAGCAATTTATCAGTTTCGTAAATGCAGTCAAAAGTTAAACTTAGATAATGAAGGTTGTTAATTGTTAAATCATAATCTGCAAAAATGATACAAGAAGGCAAATCAAGTATAACATAAAACTTACATCCCAGAGGGGCAAACAGCCACATTACCACTCAGCTGGAGTATACGGACAGATGTTATCTGTTCTGGGTACAGAGCTGCACGGAGAGAAGCATCAGTACATCAAATATTATTTTTGACAATATTGTCAGCATAACTAATTTTAATCTGCTCACATCTTGGAGGGAAGAAGACCAGGCCATTAGCCACTTCTTTATTCACAGATTTCTTGGTAATGCATATTCCCCGAGCAACCTTCTCTTTGGCATTGGAGAGGCTTAAATCATGTACAGGAGGCAAAGTAGATGGAATCGCGAAAGAGGGAGCAAGAATAAGCTGAGGGCTGAATAATTCCTGACCAGAAACTAACTTAACCCTTGTAGATACCACCATCCTGTGAAAAATGCAAATTAGCATAAGATAAATTGTATAAATGTCTTTAATAATCATTACATCATATACATGGAAAGTGGCCATGCATTTACAAATAAAAACGTGCTAACTAGGACAACCCACCACTCAGCCAAAACTCACTAATAGAGGACAACAAACAATAATCATACAAACCTTATCAATGAGCACAGCCATCACAGGCATCCGCAATACCTGTAAAAAAAATTCAAAGGATAGTACAACATTAGGTAGTACATAAGTGATCATTATGAAATGAAAACGTCGAACGTCAATCATTTGACAAAATGAAGGATAACTGAATGTCAAAAGGGCATCGCCTATGAAAATCAACAAAATATCCATATCAATCAGAATGAAAACAAGAAGGTTAGGACTTTACCAAGCTAATGGGCTCAAATGAGTCACATTAAAAAAGGTTAAAGTGAATACTAATTAATTTCAAAAGTTCATTTATCAGTGGCGCAATTTACCAAGAATCTCATACATGCATGACCTAGAATAGTTCTTGAATGGTAATATGATCAGTGGTATCATGATATGGTAGGACCTTTGAAGAAGAAAATATCAGGTTGAATAGGGCCTATAGATATAGGAGAGAGGACAGATTTGTTAAAAGACTAAATAACATGATTAGTTCATGTCATTATTTGCAAAGTCTTGAATTGAAAACCAGAATGCTAAAATAACTTCAGCTGCATAAACATATGATACTTTTATGCCAATTGCCTATATGTATGCCAGATTAAACTAGATTGCAAAACCTCATTAGAGTTACCAAGCATTCTCGATTCACAAACTTTCAAGTTGGACGAGACTTCAGTGTTTTCAACTATGATATGGACAGACAAAATTAGTTTCCAAAAATCTAGCGTTGTACACATCAAAAATTGCTGTAAGAGAGAATCAAGCAACAGACCTAAGGGGGAGAGGGATAGGATTCACAAAATGGTTAACATAACAATAAACATCAAGTAAAGCACAAAATACACGTAAATCAATGGGCATAACCATCCATATTACAAACATATGTAACTATACTTACATAAATGCACCCCTTGACAGCAGCACGACGACAAAAAGCTTGAGGAAGTTCCCCTTGACCATAAATGGGGTAAATTATGGCACCATTTGCATTAGGAAACCTAAAAAATTGAGCAAAAACTGTCTTATTAAACCTTCTTTTCTATGATTCCTTCAGCTTATGACAATTATATCATCTCATTTGTCTTTATGAATTAATCTGATATTCAGCATGATTAAACCATTAAGACTAATCAGGCAGTTCTTATATGTCAATAAAATGGCAATGAACAATCATATGAGAAAAAAAAAACATCTGAATACAATACATAGTGAACAGAAATGTCTGATGCAAGTGGTTCATCAAAACAAAATATACCACTTATACAAATATATTGAGATATGCCGCCCACTTAGGAACACATATAGCAGCAAGCAAAAGTGTTGGGGTATAAAACACAAAATTCAGAAGTACCATTCAATAATGTCGGTAAGTTTTATCCCACAAGCATGTCAAATTTTCTGGAACGTGAAAAGTTATTTTATGATTACAAGACATATAAAATACCAAGGCAAGATCGGACCTTCCAATGGATGAGTGATAGAGTGCCAGGCGATTTATACCACTTTCAGTATTAATAACATCTTTGCACACTTCTAGGTTTTCCTGGTCATTATCAGCCAGGACTATTGTGTACAAAATAATCCTGGAATACAAAAAATCAAACACGTCAGGAGAGATTACCATAACCAACAAAGGATAATTATAATCCTTAAGAAATGCATGCATGTAACTAAACAACTAAGTGATCATCATAAACTATCATCATTAAGAAAAAGGATGAAAGCATACAATTCAAAAGAGGCACAGCAATTCAGAATATAAACATCAGCAACCAAACAAAAGAAAGAACACAATAAGAAGTCTCACTAACAGAGAAAAAGCGAGAAAGGGTGAAGAATTGATCTGTACGATTTTAGTTTCTGCCAAAAACCCATTTTGGTCAAGAACTCCACAAACGGACTCTCCAAATCCTGTTCAGAAATCTTATCGTCCTCACTTCCGTTCCCAAAATGTGCCTGTACGAGCTTGAAGAACTTCATTAACTGATTCTTCTCAGTCAAGGACAAACTGCGGTTCTTAAATATTGAGCTCCTGGAGTCAGGCACACTCTCCAATTTACCCTCCGCATCACTGACGAAGTTGACATCCACACTCTTGAACTCCATATACTGATTGATTCCCGTTTTGAGGATCAAATCAATCATTGAATCAGCGCAGAACAGGACGCGACCACCCACCAAATCGAGGTTGAATTTTCTGGAATTCTCACTTGGTTCAGAGGAGAACGCGTTGATTTCGAGCGCCGAATAGAGGGGGCGAGTGACGAGAGGAACATATTCATAATCACCGGAGTTTTGAACCGACGGTTCACACTCGGATTTGGATTGGATTTGAGTTTCGAGGAACGAAATGAAGTCATTGAGAGGGAGGGAGGCGGAGTGGGTACCGTAAAATGGATTCGGATCCAGGTGGAGGACGGATTTCCCGGCGGCGGACGCGGCGGATGCAATTATAGATTCCGAGAGGCCGGTGCCTACCACGATTAGGTCGAAATTGGAAGGCTCGATGGGCGGGTACGACGTCGTTTCGTCCATCCGCTAGACGATTACAGGTGAAGTCGAGAATATTCGTTTTTGGTACTCTGTTTGCAGGTGAAGCTTTATGGACTGACAGTCCACTACAACAGACTTCCACGGCGGCGCGTGTGTGGAAAATGAGTTGCCAAATTACAAGTTTGTCCTCTTGAATTGGAAAATAAGAAACCCAAGGCTTTTTTGTTCAACTATCCTTGGGAGATTTCGAGAGCCCAGAAGAACGTGCTCGGTTTTGTCGTTAAATATGTTGGGGTAATTTAGTCATTTGGACACTGTTACTGCAAGATGATTAAACTCTGTATTTTGGGCTCCCTGAATCGTGGGCCTGATCAACACTAACCAAACGGCCGTTTACGCAAGACAATTAGCTAATCACCCAAGTTATTTGCACCCCCATAATTAGTAAAAAGGCAAAAACTAGTGAACAAATTTCACAGTGAAACTGGTTTAGGAGTGTGATTTATATAATTGATGAGTGTGACTTTTTACTATATAGAGTATTACTCATAAAAATGAAGGGTGTGATAAATATTATAGCAAAGAGTGTGGTCGTGATAACTGAAGAGTGTGACAAATATTATTAAAGAGTGTAATCATGATAACTAAAGTGTAAAAATAAATTAGTTTCACGGTGAACAAGTTTTACAGCATACCAACTCTTAGTAAAAATACCCATCAATTTTTTATTTTATTTTTTATGTATTTATTCTATAACCATGTAAAATTATCTAGAAAGCTGCAGTTAGAGTATTGTATAAATAAGTTATATATATGGAGAATTATTAATAATTCTAGATAATTTATCCTTATCATTGAATTAAAAGAATCACAATCATTTGTTGAAAGAGTGACATAATATAAATAGAAGAACTTATGTTATTGGTAAGAAATTCGAAAAATATAAACTCCACAAATTGCAATTAAATATTACATATTCAATTCCTAACAAAAATACCATTTATTCACTTCTTAAATCCTATAAATAGAAGAATTTGTCATTTGTAAGAAATTCAAAAATTATTCTCCATAAATTACAATTAAATATTCATTTTCTAAAAAAAAAATTAAAAATTCCATTATATTTATATCTCCAATTAGTACATAATATGAAACTAGTATACATTTATCAAAAGATTAATCCAGTCGTTCCAAACATTTTTTTTTATTTAGCACAATATATCATCAGAATAATATGGGGTTGACTGGCCCGAAAAAATTATTTTTTTTTACAATTCAATCATAATTCAATTATCCATTATTGGATGGTCGAAAGTTTGATTAATATTTACTTAAATAGGGTAAGAGTGTATCATTCAAAGTAAGGAAGATAAACGTAAACTATTTAGCGAGATAAAACAATTCTTTTTGTTATTATTTTTGTGTAATTTATTTATTTTTCCCCCGCGATAGATTTCTGAACTTTGATGGCTTTTTTGCGTTAATTTTAAAGCTATAGCACATCAATATTTGTTGTAAAAAAAGCAATAACCAAGAAGGTAAAATATTCAAGAACATTATTGTCAAAAAAAGTAATAACCAAGAAGATAAAATAGTCAAGAAAAACTCGCCCAAAGATGGTTCGTTGCATTTAAAAAACGATATCATAATATATGATACAAAATTGAAAAAATAATATAATAAATTTATAAAGTCTTAATCCACGATATTATAAAGGAAAACATATTAAATAATATAATGTTTTGATAATAATTTATAAAAAGTCTTAATCCTACTCTTTGTTCGATTATAAAGTTTCAAAACATGATTGAAATATCATTTGAAAGAATATTTTGACTTAATAAGAAAAATCGAAACCGAATCAACATTTACCGAAATAAATTGTTTATCAACGATACTTTAAATATGATTGAATGTTAATATATTTCTTTGCTTATAACATCATGTTAGAATTACGAGGCTACTCTTTGTTGGATTTCGAGACGCTAAGAAGTTTCAAGTTTATATGGAACAAATACTCTCCGTGCCCGCTTATTCACGACGCCAGATGGAAATGAACAACCATGAGAGTCATCTAATAGAATTCGACGCTAAATTCAGCTTATTTAGAAGGAATTATTCTGCCCACAAAACAACAAGAAGAAACTTGCTTATCTCATATCCTATTCAATACTTTTTATCTTGGGCATGTGGCATAACACATTTGGTGTGAATGAAATATTTCAAATGACTTGGTATCTCTACTATCATGCATTATCCTAATCTAATTGACTATAGCAAAATATATTAATTAACTCCTCGAGGCAGGATTGATGGACTAATCCTTAATTTGATTGCCATAACAATATCCTTTAAGGGCGGGAAAATAGAAGGCATAATGGCAAAATAAAATAAATATTGAATTTTCGAGGAAGGGCAATTTTGTTATGGAATGGGTATGTTGATTATTTGTGATATGGTTTATTTTTTTGGAAAATATAGTTTTTTCTTGTTTTCTTGAAAATTAAAGATGATGCTCCTTATTTTTTTATAGTGATTGGCTATTTTAATTATGGAAAAAAAGAATATGGGAGATATATTCAAGATTTCTTGGTGATCAAAAAAGTCTTTTCCCCAATTTTCCAAAATTAATTTTAAATGCTAGTGCTTTTATACTGTACAGGTTTTTTTTTTGTTAATTGTTATCAGCTCTTTTATTTTTTGTTTAATAAAATTTTCCTACCTATAATAAAAAAAAATATGTAATATTTTCTCAATTTGTTTTATTAATATTTGAATTAATATCTTTTCAACAATTAAATTAAATTTGTATTTTAAAATTGATCCCGAGATCTGTCAAGAAGAAACTTGCTCTCATATCCTATTCCGAATGTGGCATAACATGGTATGAATGAAATATTTCAAATGGCTTGGTATCTCTACTATCATGCATTATCTTAATCTGATTGACTATAGCAATCTCCTCCTCCTCAAGGCAGGATTAGACTAATCCTAATTTGATTGCCATAACAATCTCCTTAAGGGCGGGAAAGGAAGGCATATGGCAACTGAGAATAGGAGATGAAGGGCAACGGGGATTTGATTATTTGTGATATGGATTTGATGGAAAAGTTGTTAAAATTAACTGATGCTTCTTATTTTCTTATAGTGATTGGCTTGTAAATCCAAGATTAATTTTAGGGTGCCATGCTTTTATACTGTACAGGTTTTATCAGCTCTTTTATGTTTGTTTAATAAAATTTTCCTTTACCTATAAAAAAAATATATGTAATATTTTCTCAATTATTTTATTAATACTTGTATATCTTTAAACAATTAAATTAATATTTAATAATTGAGAAGATTAGGTCTTATATGCACCCGAGTACACTGTGCACTTATAGTGTATTTTAGAAGCGTGCAACTTGTTATGTTAAAAAGTGCGATTTATTTACACAAAAATGTAATCATTAATATGAGTTTAATCCTTCACATTTTGAATAATTGCACGTTTATTTTTTGTATAGTTGCTCAATTGAGAAAAATAAATGAGATCCACTCAATTGAGAAAAATAAAGTAATATTACACAGTAAACTAGCACATCACCTCATAAAATTAAAAGAATTTATTTTATAAAGAAAGACATCATTTCATAAAATTAAAAGAAAGACACATACTTATAGCGGGAAATTTATAAACTCAACTTCACTGGATTAAAAGGATGCATGCTATAGAGAGACACTTTTTTTTTATCAGAAAATTAAGGAATTTTATTAAACATAACCAATGACCATGAGCATAAGGTACACTCAAGCCAGTAGAGGTACATTGCACCTTGCACAAAAAAATAGCTTCCAGACTAAGAGAAGAAAGAAAAATTTTAGACGAAGAAAGCTAAGCTAAGCAGGATCTCTGATTAATCGATCATGCCCGGAACAAAACCTGTTGGAACTTGTTGAATTTTCATCCCAAAATCTTGCCTGATTGAAGTCTTCGTTGTTGAAAATGTGGTCGTTTCTGAGCTTCCAAATTGACCACACAAAACAGGTCCAAAGAGTGTCTGCGATTCTTGAGTTTCGACAATCTCCAAAGGCCGAACTGTATTGAGTGAAGTGTTTAATCAGCTCAGAATGAGCAGCCAACAATTAGTAACATTTTGTCCAAAGAGCATGAGAGAAGGAGCAACGGGAAAAAAGGTGAGAGATGGATTCATTTTCCTCATTACAAAGTAACCTCGAATTTCCACATGAACTCCTTTTATATACTCTGTGCGGCGAACAAATATTCCTAAAATGATTGTTGGCTGTGATTTTTTGTTAACTAAAAGGAATGATATGTTACTATAAAAATGGTACTCCCTCCGTCCCAATCATAATGACATTTTTACTGTTCATAAGGATTTAGAGGAATAGTGATAAAGGTATAAAGTGTTGGGGTAGGAAGAGTTGTTTATTAGTATTTTATATGATAAAGTTGATAAAGTGGTGAGTAATTGGGGGTAGAAAGTATTGTTTATTAATATTTTATGTGATAAAGTGTGTAAGTAACTTTACCATTATGATTGAGACGAAAATATGGAGTACTTTACCATTATGATTGGGACGGATGGAATATTACTTTTTGTTAACTGAAGGGTATGATGTATTACTTTTAAAAATGTATTACTCGTGATAATTGATGGGTATAGTTTATATTAAAAAAAGCAATAATCGTGATAACTAAAGAGTCAGACTTGAAAATATGAATCAATTTCACAATGAACAAACTTCAGTAAAAATGTACTCTTCTTTATATATATTTAAAAGGAGAACACAGATTTTCCCCTGATAAATCTATAAATATTTCCTTTAAAAAATATATATATAGTTATAAGACCTGATGTGATAGTGTATTTTGATGAATTGTATATAATAACTTAATGAACTCATGATGTATCATGATGCTATTTGATAATCAAAATGTATTAATTATATTACAAATAGTAGTGAAATAGTTTGTTGTCTGCAATATTGAAAAAGAGAAACGAAAATTTAAATTACTAAACAAAAGGAAGAAAGGCGTTTGTAGTATTAATTTTGATTCAAGCACTAAAACTATCCACAAGCATGGAGAGTGAAGCCTCTAAGTGTAGCTGGCCCCTCAGCCGGGACGGATTGTAAATTGAAGGATAATATTTTAATAAACATTTTGTCCCATACGATATGAGGTTCGAACTTGCGTTACTGATGAACTTTTTTCATATTATCATAAATCTTATCACTTGACAATATCCTTTGGGAAGCGTGTTAATTATTGAAGGTGTGAAGTCTGAAGTGTGTATTTATTTACACAGATGGATGTACATAGTTAAAGGTATAGTTTTCTCCAAAACCTAAACATTGGTTCATTTAAATATTGCTGCTATAAATTTGGTAGGTTTTAGAATATAAGGAACAAGCTGCTTGCTTATGTGGGCTAATGGATTTGCCTTGATAAATACTGCTACCACAAGTTTATTTAACAATATTTTTTAGGCAAATTATAAATCAATATTAATGGGAAAGAGTTAGTGTGATGTGAAACTGTTCACCGTAAAATTAAATTTTTTTAATTCATACTTTTTAGCAATATAAATCACACCCTTTAATAATATAAGTCACACCCTTCAGCTATCATTATGATACCCTATGCTATAATATAAGTCACACCCTTCACTTTTATGAATAATACTCTTTATAGTAAAAAATCACACCCTTTATAATAAAAAGTCACACTCTTTCGTAATATAAGTCACACTCCTTAACCAATTTCACCGTGAAACTTTTTCATCGTATACTTTTCCGATGAGAAAATGGTACAAGACCCGTAATTCACTCAAGATTTAATACTAGTGGTCAACTACTCATAATACTGTAAAATGACAAAATTCAACATCGCTAAAGATTTAATACTATTCCGTTACAAAATTTAACTTCGAACTTTTGAGATAATTTCGATTGATCAATAAAAGTCGAATTCAATGCTTATTTCTTCTGTTTTTTCGGGCATTATCTAATGTCTCATTAAAAATAGAAGGGAATAACGGAGTTGTATGATTATTGTCATCAGAAGGAAAGGATTTTGTATGATGGTACTAATATATTCACCGATATTTTCATAAAATTAAGATTGCAATATTTCATGCCATAACACTAAACAGATCAAACAAGACGTTTTTTATATGTTAATAATGATTCAATGGCTAAATAGCAATGATCATTTGACTGTAAAAATTATATCTGTAAGTTTATATTGCAACACTCTTGCAACTGATCTATCATCCATGTACAGTAATGAACAATGCTGATATGTTGAAACTGGGTTTCATACTAAGGCACATCCATCCAATATATTACTCCCAAATAGTGATACGAAACTTCAATTAACCGGTCCGAAATATATCAAAATTCATATTCGGGAAATATTAATAAAGTATTTTGCTCAATATTTTTATTATTAGTGAGCTATTTTAGTGCATCCCAACTTGATGTTTCAAACAAAACCTTTCAGGCTTCAGGAAAAACCAGTTTCACACTAAAAACAAGTGTCAATTTTGTAGGTGGTGTTGTACCTGATTAACTACACCACATTTAGGATGTTTGTGTTAGTAACCTCAACAAAATGAGATATAATCATTTTTAGAATCACTTTCTTTTAAAACAGATTTTAGTGTGAGCAGTAGCTTTTTTTTATAAATGATTTTACCCCATTTTATAGAGTTTGCAAACACTGTTTTAGCATCAAATGGGATGTTAGACACACACACACAAATAAAAAACTATATCATCATAATCATGCAAAATTTAATTTGTCATCCAAGGATCAAGAAGTAACCAGGGCCATAGCTGATGCACTTTCAAACCATTCCCCATTAGATTTAACTAGAAAAGGGAGAAGAAGGCTTGAGAAGATCTCAAATACAAAACTAGAGCCTAGATGCATGCTCAAAAACTAGCTCCACCAAGAACCAATAAATTCCGAGTTTATAATTTTCAAGAACCCAATACTCTTAGCATGAAAACAGACAAATAAACACCACAGATTTCTTTCCCAAAAAGTTCGGGTAGTATCACACTGGTTAAAAAGAAAAGGAAAAAAAATCCATATCCTCCATCCCAGGAAAAAGGTAGAACTAACCCTCGTTTAATGCCGTGATCTTGATGCAGCTTGCCTAGCTTCATCAGGTGTTGAAGGAAAGAGCTCCACATATCTCGATCCAATCAGCATCTTATCCTTGCACATGGCTTTACGTGCCTCTTCAGCTGAAGCAAATTCCACATACGCCTCTCCAGTAGCTTTCCCATCAGGCCTGCAAGCAATCTGGATCTTATCTTCAGCCACATCAAAGTCCCCAAAAAATTTTGCAATTTCCAACTTTTTCACCGAGTATGGGAGCCCTCGGAGCTTTAACATCTCCGTGTACTCCATGCTATCTTTATCGGGAGACCTTTTACGTCGAGGGGGAGGTGAGGAACCACGATCAACGCTGCCATAAGCTCCTTCACGAACTTCAGCGGCTATAGCATTATAATACTCCTGTTTTTTGCACCTAAATACCTCCACGTATCGTCTCCCCATGTTCTGACGATCTTTTTGAAGGGCAAGTTCAGCCTGCATATGACCTGCAAAAACTACAAATGCTTCTCCAGAGAATCTCCCGTCCTTGTTGGCCAAGAAGACATCCACAATGTCCAGCCCACCAAAGAACTTGGTGATGTCAACGTCTGTGCAGTTGAAGGGAAGACCTCTTAAACGAACTACAGGAAAGGCAGATGGCTGGTATCTCCTGCCATAACCATACTGTTGATAACCGCTTGAACTGCTGCTCACTGCGAAGTAGGGATTATTTGATTCCATCAATCTTGGTCTCTTTGAGCCGATCTCGTACCCGTCCGAAACCCCCCCGCTCCCAAACAATGACCTTCAATTATATACACCCAAGGAAGGAAAAATCCCCCACTCAACCTTGTTAATAAAGCCAATCCCAACCCATTTATTTCTCCTACATTCTAGTTTTCTAATTGTACTTAAAGCACTTTATTCGTACCATCAACCCAATTGTAGATATATGCACACACCCACATAAATAAATCATTAATGAAATAGAAATCAACGCAAAACATGAAAAAGAAAAAGGAAAACCAAGAGCTAGGCAATTCATTTAAAAGATTATGAAATTAGATAAAGATAACAAACTCAAATAACCAATTCATTGAAAGTTGAACAGTAGTATATATTCAATTTTCTAAAGCTTAAAAAGACAAACAACATCAATTCAATTCATAGGGGATTCAAATGGTGGATCCAGAAAATGTTATTCCAAGAAGCAGTTTAAAAATATCAGAGAGATCAGTAGACATTCAATCATCTAGAACTATCAAAATAAATATGGTCAAACTTCTGAAATAGAGATCAGATTCCCCTCAATTGCATCCGGATCATCATAAAGCAACTAAGCCTACTACATCTCAAACATACCAATTTCATAAAACAAAATTAGCAACAAAAAACGCATTCTACCAATTGTACTGACCACACGCTACAATCTTAACACGAAATTACAGGAAACATATTTTCAATCCGATCAGGCAACCTTTACTTCCAATTCCCTAAAAAAACATGGCATAATAACATTCCCAGAAAGAAACATGTCATTTTCAATTTATACAGATGTTTATAATCGATGTTGCAACGTTTGCGTTAATTCTACCCGATTTGAACCGAAAAATCATATTAAATTTAACAAAAGTATACGATATTTACACCCAAACAAGTCGAAAAACCAAATCCGGTTATCCAAAAACGAATAAATAAATAAATGGAAAATCAACAAGAAAACAGAAAATACAGCGAAAAATAAAAGAATGAACGTTGAACTAACCCTCTATGTCCATACATGGCTGCGGTTAACCTTCGATGTGACGACGTTGATCAAAACTGATGCCCAACTGCTAAAAGGAGGTCTCGCGTTGATAAAGGGGAGAAAATTGGAACCCTAGGTAAAATTGAACTATTATATTAGCATCGGCTTTTAGATTTATGGAAACGACGTCGTTAGAATTTTTATTAAGTGAACCCCGAAATAACGTGAATAATCTACATTTCCTGTCAAAAAAAAATTGAAACACACGTTGATAAATTGTTAAAAACACGTTAGTGAAAGCGTGTATTGAGATTATTATCATTCAACAGTCATTTAAACTCTGCGTTTTAAATAAACGAGTCATGTTAATATTTTATAATTTATGTTATCCAATGTAAAATATTACGTAATAATAATTAATGAATTAATATCATTATTTAACGAACTTCTCAATTCACTTCAAATAACTTAACGATTAATAAACCATGAGTTTCGTTAAAAATCGAGCAAAACAAACACATTTTAAAAATCATAACATTAATACAAATATGTTATAAATTAAATATTTAAAGTGAAAATGAATTTAAAAAGGGTTACTTGAGTTTATTCAAAAGCCTATAACAAATCAAATTTAAGTATAATAAGTGTATATCATGCTCAAATTTTTTCAGTGAGAGGTCTAACTCGACTCAGCCCTTCAGACCCCATAATTGCACCTAATTTAGTGTGTTACAAGAAAATCAAGAATTGAACAGGAGCTATTGCTATATATATCCATAAAAATTACCTAATTTCTTTAACTTACGGGTCCTGTACTCCTGTAACTTAATTTGAAAATTCTAATAATTATGACTAACAAAGCCTGTGAATTAGTAAGGGTCGCTGAAACATTGATCTGTTTAACGTGAACATATGTTTATTCAATTATTACTGGAAATGGTGAAAAAATAATAGTTGATGGTTGATATAATCAAGGCAGCGATTCATTTTAAACTTAGTTACACTGTTGAAAAAGTGAAACACGGTTGACCGAAAAGAATGTTCAGTTGGTTGACCGAAAAGAATGTTCAGTAAATAAATTAACGGGGCTGGGAAAGTCAAAACAAATAAACTCAGAAGAATATTACCATACAAAAATTTACCGAAATACTTTTTTCAAAAGATATCATAAAGTTGAAGATATTTTTTGACCATTATTGCAAAGAATTTTACTTCTCAAAAGATAGTTTTCATCTTCTTGATATAACAAATATTCTTATATCAATCCTTATTAATGTTAATAAATCATATTTAATCCATCCCAACTTTTTTTTCACTCGCATTTTTTTTTTTTGTTATTTTAGCAAACGAGTTGAACAGAAGGTGAAAAAAGAATTGGAACAAAAGAGAGTATATAATATATAAAAAGGAAACCGTTCCACACAAGCATGAGCATTTTACTCATATAAGAAATTGATCCTTGAGGGTTGGATGACTTGGGACCTTTTATTTTCATTTTAACTAATTTAATAAATGGAAGAGCACAATAAAAGTCGAGAGTTATCATTAGTATTTGACTGAAACACTGAAACAAGAATTAAAAATATGGTAGCAGGCGATTTTTCTTCACCAAACGAATTGACTGCAATAGAAATCACTCCACACCTAAACCATTTAGAATCAATTAAAAAAGACTTGCGTCCATAAAAATTCAAGAGTTCAAAATAATAAAGTCAATTATTTAATCGAAAACAACTCACTGAGAAAAACATGAACATCCAAAAAGGACAGTGAGGGTGGAAGACGAGTCACAAGGTTCCACAAAAGAGAATCCATTCCATGTTCTGAAATGTTTTGACCCAGAAATTTCCACTACCAATGACCAATTACATTTTCTCCCCTCTATTCAGGTCAATCTTACACTTTATCCAACTGATAGAAATACGAATTAAATGAAAATTCCAGAAATAAGAACAAACAGACGAAACAGAAATTACGCAGACAATGGAAGATAAATCAACTATGGCTAATACGAGTTAACATTACTTGATGCATAAAATATCGTAAAACATTACATAAACAGTCCCATCTGATCAGAGCTATTTTTAATTTCTTTTTCCTACTCCAGAAAGGGAAAAAAGACAGGAAATATACGGGATCAAGAAGAACAAAAAAGAAAAACTAGTTATCAGAAAGTAAGAAGAGATAGTAGACTAGGTCAGATGAAACTGTTGTACGATAACTTTCTAAACAAAGTTTTATGATCTTCAAACACCCGGTTTTTCATTCATCGTCGTCTTCATCGTCCTACAATTTACCAACAGCAATTAACAATTAATCAATTGAATATATACAAAAATTAAGTAAAGGTTGAAGATGAGAGAGATGAATTACATCTGCGCTGCCGTCTTCATCGTCATCGGCATCTTCGTCATCGTTGACTTCAGACCTTGACTTGTCTGATTCATCCTCCGCTCCAGCACCCTCGCTCTGTTGCAAAAAAAATTCACAAAATTAATACACGGAATCAGAAATTGATAAGTTTGGGATTTTGGAAGATGAAATTGACGAATAAATTATAAACGAAGGAATTTACAAGCTTTTTGTTGTGAGCCTGAAGGTTCTTCTCGTATTCTACTTTCCTCTTCTCTGATTTTGCTTGGTAGGGGGCTTTTTCCTGAAACAGATAAAAATGAATTTCGTAAGAACAAACCTTCAATTTGATTAACTTAAATAATTCAGTTTCAGAATGGATTGAGAATGCATACATCAGCAGATAGGGATTTCCACTTCTCACCGCCTGCCTTTCCGACCTGTGAAAATTGTAACAGGATATCGATCAAAAACGGAATATATAAATCTGAATTTTGGATCTATCGATTAAGAAATAACCACTTACGGCGGATACAGATTTGTTGTTAGGGTGCTTCTCCTTGTAAGTCTTTCTAAAATCCTCCCTGAATTATACAAATAAACTCAAAAAAATTAAACAAACGCAAACGATATGGAATTCAAGTAAATTGAAACAAAAAAAGGGGAAAATCGCATACATGAAGACGAAGAAAGCACTAGCAGGCCTCTTCGGTTTGTTCGGATCCTTAACCGCCTTCCCCTTCTTCACAGCAGGCTTTTTCGCGGCAGGCGCTCCTTTCTTCACCGAAAGCCTAATCCAAATCCCCAAAACATTAAAAAAAATCAACAAAAATTACACACACAAAAAACACAAATCACAGATCTAAACCAAAAAAACAAATAAAAACTGACCTAGCCTCAGCTTTCTTCGGCGCAGGCCTAGATCTGCCTCCTTTCATGTCTCACCTGCAAAAAACGACGCAAACTCGGTCAGAATCGTCGAGAATCTGAGCGACTCGGTAAGTCGCGAGGCAACACGGTAGCGAACTCACCTAATAATGGAATCCTAGAGAGAGAGTGGTAAAGAGAGAGAGTAATACGAAGCGATATGCTTTGCGTTCGGAAGTGTGAGAGTGGTATATGTGAAAGGGAGGGATAAGGGGTCTGAAAGGAAAGAGCCTCAAAAATTCTTCCAAAATTCACACAAACCAAATTGAAGTCCGGGTTTGGGCGGGATTTCAAATTATCCCTGCCGCGTCATCGATCCGCGTCGATGTGATCCGACCGCTCTGATTGGCTGGATTGTTGATACTGACGCCCTTCTCTTGGCTCTGTGTTTGTTTATTAGGGGGTTTGGGCCGTTGGATTGGGTGCGGGAGGTACAGTAGGGGTACGTGGCGTGATCTTGACGGGTGGGGGAGTTTAGTGGCCTGATGGCGGAATGACGGTTTTATCCTTTGTGTTATGACGGTTTAGGGCATGAGGGAAGTCGCTGTGGCCCTTTATTAAACAAATATCGATATACTTGATATGATTGAGATACGCTGTGTGAGCTGTAAGGTTGTTTTGGTAATTTAATACGTTATAGGCATCTAGACATTATGTACGTTCATTTGAACCGGATATTTTTATTTGTGAGTGCTTTTATATGGAATGGTTTTTAAATTAATTTATGAACATAAATAATTTAAATACTGGTGGAGTACAATAATTTAGATTTAATAAACTTTTTTGAAGTTTTATTTGAATTATTATATAAAAATACATATTGATAAGTAATTTGTTTTAATGAAATTATTAATTAGTATTTTTAGATTTAAAATAACAATTAATTCGTTGATATACAATAATAATCACTACACGAAAATAGTGAATTTCCTACCGAATTTTTTAATATACCTACGTAATTTTCAACAAAAATAATTTTTCCTTAAATAATTTTATTGTCTTTGCCTACAAAATTTTCCAATAATATAGACATTTTCATTCATAGGTAATTTTGTTTATGAAAATGTAATTCATAGGTAATTTTTTTGTAGGATATTTTTAAACTACAAATATATAATTGTCTACGCAAATATAAATTGTTTATGAAATTATTTGTTTAGGTAATTTGTTTGTCTACGTAAATTGTCTAGAGAATTATTTGTGTATGTAAATGCCTATGAAAATTACAATTGTATAGACAGTTTGCTCGTAAGTAATTTGTTTGTCTATGAAATTATTTGTGTAGGTAATTTTTTCATAGATTATTCTAAATATTAGTAGGCAAGCCGTGTGCAATCATCACTTTTTAAGGACCAAAATATTTTTCTAAAAAAATTTTGTAGTCATTTGAAAATTTCGTAGGCAATTCTAGTGACATGAATGTCGTCTCTAAAAAGAGAGATGTGCTTAAGAAGTGAGATCGTTTATGAGAAAAGAAAGGCTTGCTTGAAGAATGAGTGTCGTCCGTATAGAAAGGGGAGATGAGTTTATTGAGTGTCGTCCCTAGATAAAGTGAGGCGTGTTCCACGAATAAACGTCACCCTTCAGCGGTATATGCTTGGAAACATATAATTTTTTGAAATCTCCAATTTTAGTGTGAGTCTTTACTCTAGTTATAAAGCATATTAAGTACAATTTCTCCGGGAATAGTATAGATAAAAATTGAATAATTCTGATTTTCGATCAATGTGCGTGTAAGAATGTAGCAAAGTGGTTTCGAGCTTATTCAAGTATAAATATAAACTTTGAGAATGGTGAGTCTCATTCGAGCACTATTACTTAGACACACATAGATGATATTTTGGAACATTTTTTCTTATATGTTACACATAAATACAATGATATTGGTTCAATTATGAATAATTGAAATATCTTCATGTGTTAAAGCTTGGCCTACTTTCCAAAGATTTCTTCTAAAACTCCTATCAACTTTTTTTTGCGTTCTTATTTTTTGGACTTTGGAGATATATGCTTATGAAAAGAATAATTTATTGATAAATTTTTGATATCTCAATAATCTCCTCATGTGAGTTATGTGTTTTGGATTTTGGATATATATTTTATTATTAAAATACATAATTATTATTTTAGTAAAAACTCAATTTAAATCTTAAAACTATTAAAATGATATTTATTTAGAACTACTCAAGCAATATATTATTTTTATTATTAAAATCCAAAAAAAAAACTTATTACGTTAGTGAAAAATTTGCTTACTATTAAATCCATAAAATTATTTTAAACGACGCGCATTCAATATGCCTTCCCTAACAATTTATTTATAATGTTCCTAATAACTTGGTAAAAAAAAAAAAAAAGATTATATTTGCACTAGTTTTGATTCTTGAATAATAAAGAAAAAACTTTATTTAAACTCAGATTTTTCTCCCTTAATTCTCTCTTCAAAGTCCCTTGGGCCTTGTGAAGGCCCCTTTATATGACCATCAAGTAGGTTTGATCCAATAACATTTGAATCATGTCTGCATTTGGGCCTTCACATTTAATATCGTCTCACAAATAATTAGCAACGAAAATCAAAATAGAAACATGTCCTTTACTTCTTTTTCAATTTTTTTTATTTAAATTCCTGCCAAAAAAATATTTTTATATAAAATTGGAGCGGACGACGCGCATTTAATGTTTCCTTCCATCATTTGGTCGAATGTCGGCTACCGGAAAATGCTTTCTCGTTACCGGCCCACCGGTAAATCTGTATCCATTAAATGTATATATATTATGCATGATCATCTCTTTATCCATATTATGATGAATTTTTGCAATTTCTTGTTTGATGTTTATTTCAGGGAGTGGGGAAAACTACCCTGATTACCCGAGTGCTGGAAGCTCTTAAACAGTCCAATCCCACCTTAAAGATCCAGGGCTTCTATACTCGTATGCCATCTTTATCTTGTTAAGCTCCTAATTCTGAAATCGAAGCCTATTCAACTATCTTAATTTATATAGTGTTTGATATTTCTGATGCTATTTGGCCATTGAAACATTTGCCTTTTCTTGTTCTATTTTTGGATGTTACTGGAATTCTTTCGTGGTAATAATGTGTTAGTTGATTTGACCGATATAATCGAAAATAATATCCAAGTTGATTGATGAAGATCGCAACAGTTTTGAATTAGGACTGGGGTTTATGTATACTTGCTTCGGCGTTAGAATTGTGTAACATGTAGTTGAATTGCGTAGGTGAGATTAGAGAAGGGGCTGAAAGGGTAGGGTTTGAAGTGGTTACTCTTGATGGTCGTAGAGGTCCTCTTGCATCCACCAAAGTTAATAGGTACTTTTTGTACATATTTGCTTAGTAGTTATATTTGTACATATGTCTTGGTAATTTGCTTCCTTCTAAGTGCATAATAATCTCACATATAAATGCATTTTCAAGAATATGACCATGGCAATTCATTCTTTTTTCAGTCCTGTTATGTTGATGTTTCTAAATAACAATGAATAAATTGGTTCTATCTGTATATGGCTGTACTTTTTAGTAGGGACTAGGGAGTTGAAACAACAGAAAGATCTGTATCGTTGAGCTGTAGTTATTTGTTGTGAACATGGAAGTATTAATTGGATGAGAGAATCAAATCTATAAAAGCACTGTTGTAGTTGGGTGAAACTTTCGGTAATGAAGCTTTTAGGCATTTGATTTCATCGATGATAATAGTGCAAGATTCCACTAAATATGATGCAACAATAATAAAGTTTTACAGAAAACTGTAGAACACACCATACTTCCTAGCCTCAATACCAAACACAGTCTCTTTTAGCACGTTATTCCATGTTGAGCCATTTTCCATATGTCTTTATCTTCATGAAAAATGATAAGAGAGTTAAACATATCATCTGAGTCAACTTTACACATCGCCATTTTGGTTACACAGTTGTATATTATTTGACATAGTTAGTGGCTTAGGGTAGTTGCTGTTGTCCTTTTATCTTGTTTCTTTTCGAACAACTATTACTTCATTTTTGTTGTCCATGGCAGCTTGGAATCTCGCAGATGGCCCAATGTGGGGAGGTTCAAAGTAGATGTCTCATCATTCGAATCATTGGCATTGCCGGAATTGCAGGTGAGTGAACTCGACATTGTTCTGTATGAGTTGCAGTTCATACTGTATTAAGTATGCCACAAATTTTTGGTTATAATAAAGGTTTGTTGAAAATTCTATTTTAAAACCGGCAGTTTGAACTGAATACACCTCTTTCCAGGTTAAGGAAGACACGGACCTGTTCATAATTGATGAAGTTGGTAAAATGGAGCTGTTCAGCTCATCATTCTTCCCTGCTGTGTTGAGAGTTCTGGAATCCGAAATCCCTCTCTTGGCAACCGTCCCCATTCCTAAATTTGGCAGAGAGATTCCTGAAGGTAATTTGATTCCAACCTAATTGTAAAAATTCTGAAATTTCTTGATATTCGATTGTTTGGATGCAGAGTAACATGAATCAATTCGCATCATAGAAACCATTTCTTTATGTAGCATGTCAATGAAGATTTAAATTTTAGACGGCTCCATATAAATTCTCTAATGTAAACAATATGTACATGCACCACACACCCCCCCTCTCTCCCAACTAATCGAAATGCTAAATTCTGATGCAAAGTTGTACCTCAAACGACTCCATATACATTCCTCTTTTTCTTTTTCCTATGATTCATGTAATTTGTCATTTCACAGTTGCAAGGTTGAAAAATCATCCAGGTGCCACTATCTATACACTGAACAAAAGCAGCAGAGATGCCATGAAAGAGCAAATATACTCCAACTTGGTAGCATTGCTGCAAAGCAAGATCCCATGAAAAATGTAAGCTATGTTTGTTTTTTTTTGGTGACACGATCATTCCCTTGAGATGTAAATAATCGTCTTTTGATGTGTAATATCCTTTGAACTTGTAGAAGACATGGAATGAATTTTAAGGTTTGGACAAGTTCTGTGCTCAATTTTAGCCACAGGGACTGCAATACACTTGTTTTGACTATGTTTCTTTTCTTGAAACCTAAACATGGAAATTCTGTTGTTCTTCGTGACCAACTATGATTACTTGAAGTGTTATTGAGCCTTAAAACATGCGTTTTAAATTGTTTACCATTAATCAAGTCCAGTCTGAACGAGCTTGTGTTTGGTTGAATATGTGTTTAACTCAAAATTATTATTTTAAAAAAAATTATTTGTATATGTTTATATTTTTTTAAGCATTGAAATATAAAAGATAAGTTCAAGATTGTATAATAAGTCCAATTATTATAAGACAAAGTATAGGGTGAACAAAGTTCACGGTGAAACTGGTTTAGGAGTGTGACTTATATTACTAAAGAGTGTGACTTATATAACTGAAGAGTATGACTTTTTACTATAAAGAGTATTACTCATAAAAATGAAGGGTGTGATAAATATTACAGCAAAGAGTGTGATCGTGATAATTGAAGAGTGTGATCTATATTACTAAAAAGTGTAATCGTGATAACTGAAATGTAAAAATAAATCAATTTCACGGTAAATAAATTTCACAGCATATCAAACTCTTATTATAATTTGGTGTCTAAACTTATGCTCACTCCTATTTAAAATATATGTGATATTGGCTCAATGCATGTTAAGAAAATTATTAACTTTCTACTATATTTTTTATTAATTGCTTTGAGATTCTACATGAGATTTAAAGGCTATTATCTAAGCTATTTTTAATGTCTTTAATGGTAAATTTAAAAAAAAACACAATTAATTAATATTGTAAAGTGTAAAACCTCATTTAATTTAAAATAAAGTGAAGAGTTAAAATGACATTTAATTTAAACAAGTGGAAAGTATACTTTAGTTTGCAACTTAATGAGTAACTAGTGGCATGAATGTAAAAATCGGTCTAGGCAGCCTTTGATTGACCCGATTTTACCAAAATCGACGAGAAAAACCGTTTTCGTTGCCAGACGGACGCCTAGGCGGATTTATGTTAATTTATTTTTAATTTAAAAAAAAAAAAATTGGAACGCCTAGGCGGTCAGAATCCGCCTCCTAGCGATTTCCTACTTCTACCCCTTGGCCAGTGGTATAATTTAGGAAAGAGTAAGGAGTAGACAAATGAAATTCAGATATAATAGCGATTTCCGACTTCTACCCCCTTGGCCAGTGGTATAATTTAGGAAAGAGTAAGGAGTAGACAAATGAAATTCAGATATAATCAAACTGAACTGAAAACAAAATCAAGAAAAGCCCGTTTATTTGAGATTTGAAGGAATATGAATTCTGCAATATATTTTATTAGGACGTTTGATATATTTGATTTTTTTAAATGTTTGTTAAAATGTATTTGAAGTGATGATATTTGATATTAGAAATAACCACATACGAGATGGTATGAAATGAAAAATTATTTCTTGTCCACTATTTTACCAGGAAACAAATTGGTTCTAGATATATAGGCATTTTCTAAAGATATAAATGGACCATTATTGTATATAAGCCTGAATATAATATAATAACTTATCAAGTAATGTTTTGGAATATGGGACCAAACACTTGCATATAACATTTCTACTTTGTAACATGATACAAACAGTTTATACATGTCCATAAAAAATCCACTATTTGGTTCATATAAAAAATCCACTATTTTCTCAAATTCAATGCCCATTCCCTTTCCCTCGTCTCCATGCAACCAAACACCACCTTAATTCTTTGGAGGTGAAGAGGCAAGCATAAGGGAAGTCCCCTACACGCTTTTTATCAGAACACTATTCCTCTTCTGTTTCTTCCTCTTCATTCCCATTCCATCTCAAGAATTCATCTTTATCATTGCCCCAAATTAACAAACCAAACACAAAACCATTGCCAAAAAGTAAGTAATAATCCTTCTTGTTTAGACTTAAAATCTTGATTCTCGTCCCGCATAGATCAATTCCTGGAGGTGATGTCTGCATGTACCACAAGAATCCATTTTTATACCAACCCACTTTCAATTTCAGTGATCAATTTTTATTTTTATTTTTTGGGTTCCTTCCTTGGGTTTTTCTGATCATCTATTGTCTGTTATTCCATTGTCATTCAGATGGGAAGCAGAAGCTCAGATAAAGAATCAGACATCAGTGATTCCGAAATCAACGAATACAAAGAGAAGCCCTATGACCTTCTAAAGGCAGGTAAACACAAAGTAAAGGGCCCAAACGGTTCCTTTAGATGCCCATTTTGCATTGGAAAGAAAAAACAGGATTATCTGTACAATCATCTTTACCAACATGCAATAGGAGCTAGTAAACCCTCAGCCAACACAAGTGCAAAACAAAAGGCAAACCACCTTGCACTAGCAACTTTCCTAGAAACTGAACTAGCTAATGAGGCTGAACCCATACCCCAATCTAGAGACCCTTTACCTTGCAAAACCTGGAAAGATTGAGCTGTATTGTAAGCCTTGGGTGGGGATAAAAACCAACATAATAGATGATCCAAAGAAGGGCGATTTAGGTGGTTATTTGATGGAGAAATTCTCCAAATACAGGCCCACAAAAATTGAAATGTTTTGGGATGATTGTCACTGTAATGCAGAGGCTGTTGTTAGATTTGAGGATGATTGGAATGGGTACAAGTGTGCAATTGAGTTTGAGAAGGAGTTTGAAGTCGATGGCGGGGTAAGAAAGAATGGGATAGGCAGAGAACTTGTGGAGGTTCGCGTAGTTTCAGTTGGTTTGCACGTGAGGATGTTTATAAATTGGAAGGAGCAGTGGGTGAATATCTTCGCAGCACTGGTGAATGGAAAAAGACAGATGATTTAGACCAGGAAGCAAAAAATGAGAGGAACAAGGTTATTGGTCCTCTGATCAATGAGCTTGACTTGCACAATGAGAATCGGGAGCAGTTGCAGATCAAATGCAACGAAAAGAAACTGTCGTTGAGTCAGATGCTTGAAGAGGAAGACAAACTTTATCGTGCTTTTTATGAAGGTTTTGCTGTCTCCCATGTCTTGTGTGACTGTCTGCTACAATATTGCTCTTATTAGATAATGTTATGAACTTGTTGTAACCTTGTATGTGAAGTGCTGTCTATAACTTGTTCTTTTCAGGGAGAAAGAACTTGCAAAGAATTGGACGTGAAACCGTTAAGATGGTTATGGATGAGAAGGAGAATTTGGACCTAGAGTTGGAGCGTAAGAGAAAAGAACTCGACTCATGGAGCAGAGAGCTGAACAAACGTGAGGCATTAACTGAACGTGAGAGACAGAAGCTTGCGGAAGAGAAGGCAAAGGTAACACTATTGTTTGATCTTTTTCAGGTCATGATGGGAGATTGTGTTGGATCAGAAAATGAATGAAGATTGAAAATATGTTTGGGTAGTTTGTTGGGAGAAGATAATATGATGCATATTTGTGAGAGATTTTTGCTCACAGATGTCCTGTCGTTATTTTGTTGTGGTTTTCAAGCTGTAGATGGGGTTGACATTGTTGTTTTGTTATAGTTAATGGATATGTTAGTGTGATGTTGTTTGAAAAAAATATAATGATTAATATTAATGAAGAAGGGTATACCTCTTCTTAAAAACCGAGAAACAAACACTCGTTTTGACTTTCAGTAAAACCGGGACTTCAATCATGAGTACTTGGTGTTCTAGTATACGAGTTTCGAGCATCTGTGAAAGCAAAATGTATTCAAACATGATTATCTTTTTCAATTTTGTGCTATTCATATAGCTGACTCGAAATTTAGTTTGTTCTCATAATTTGTTGTACTATTCAGCCTCCATTCTTTTGCAAAATTATAATGTTTTTGTTGTCTCATATTGTCATATTATAGTAAAACTACCAAATTGGTGGTGATGTTTGACGCTGTTATATTTTCTGTCAGAATGATCAGCGAAACAGTGCACTACAAAAGGCTTCTGAAGAGCAAAGTAAAGCAGATGGAAATGTCCTAAGGCTAGTTGAATGACTAAAAGTATAGCTGTTGATATCATTAATTTTCCACGTGAAATGCATGTGTATAGTCATATATTTCAACTTTTAAGCAGTTTGATGGTGATATTGCTTTTCATATTTATTGACATCGTCGTATATAATGCAGAGAGAGAAGGAAGAGGCTCTCAAAAAGGTTCTAGAACTTGAAAGAAACTTAGAGGAGAAGCAAAAACTTGTAAGGGAAATTACGGATCTTAAAGGAAAACTTGAGGTGATGAAACATATGGGGGGTGGCGATGATGCAGCTGTTCAGCAAAAGATTAATGAGATGAAGGAGCTATTGCAAGAGAAAAAAAATGATTTGGAAAGTCTTGAAGACTTGAATACGCAACTACTCTCAAAAGAGCGCCAAAGTAACGATGAGCTGCAAGATGCTCGCAAAGTAATAATCGAGGTACGATAACCATGTTGTTCCAGATTGTTCAAAATAAATAAAAAATGCAAAAGGGTGGAAATTTGCAAATTAAGTATAGAAAAGATTGGTGAGGATTCTATTTACAGCTAAACAACTTGGTGCTTATTGTTTGCTTAAAGACGTGTGATGCTAAAAGTCTCCTTATTTGACATTTAGCTAAGATTTGCGATATATGTTTTTATAGTTTTGATGGTTATTGATGTCTTGGTTATTGGTTAATGATGTGATGGGGAAACAAATTGGAGTCTCATTCCTCCCCCTACCTCCAACTCGGATTCTGTATGATGTTATTGGCTTTATAATGTTATATCTACCAATATTGTGTTTCTTATTATCAGGCTTTTAAAGATACTCTGAACAGCAGCCGTGTAAATATTGGGATAAAAAGAATGGGTGAAGTTGATGACAAAGCCTGGTCATCGCTTACAAGACGCTCAACCGCAAGAGACCATGAACAGGTGATGTACGTCCTTTTCATATTTTTCTTCGGTTTAATTGCAATATAAATCACTTTTTTTATTACAACATGTGTTTCAAATATTAGTAATTCGATAAGTAGGCTTTGCAAAAAAAAAAATTGTTTTAGGATGGTAATTAATTTGTGATTTTTAATTGAAATTAATATGTTTGGGGTCTCATTATGCCACATAAACAACGTCAAGTCATTAGTCCAGTTGCTACATGGAATTGTGGAAGCTTACGTTTGTGGCAAAAATCGTGCAAACTTGTCAATATAGAACTAAAATTGCATCATATTTAAAGGTATGGGTGTTAATTGAGAACATTAATTTGTGTGCATGGGACTAAAATCACCAACACTGAATAGATACACGACCAATTTGAGATTAGCCCATCTCTCTCTCTCTATATATATATACTAGAGCTTAGCCCCGCGAAGCTCGCGGGTTGAAAAAAAAAATATATAAAATAAAAAAATAAAATTTTAATATTTTTTAAGTTTAAAATTATTTGTAATTCACAAAAATATTATAAATAAAAACATAATTTAAAGATGTAAAAAGTGAAACTTATTAAAACTTAAATTACCACATGTTATAAAAAAAAAGAGAGGTTAATATCATGTTTTTCCAAAATTAAAACTTCTTATCCTTAAATTACCACATCCCCTAAATTATGGGTCTTAAAATAATAATTTCTCATAGTTGATCATATGCAAAAACTGGCTTGGAAAGGTACACACATTGTCGATAGTGATTGACCCTTGACTTTTATTTATTGTATCATTTGAAGCTTAATCGATGATGTTTAATCTGAAGTGGAGGTCAATCATGGGATCCTTCCTGAAATGATTCTTGCCTCGAGAACATGACTTCTTACTTAGTAATAATCAATCTTGTTTTACAACCCAACCTTTTGAACAATATTTGTTAAAAACATTATCAACAGACATATCTTCAATACCAAACAATGATTAGAGACTCATATAATACAAATTAAATTTTACAAATATTATATTTCATGATGTACTTTTATAGTTTTATTTTATCCATCTAGCATTTATATTGTTACATTTTTAAATATTACATCCACAACTAAATTTATGTAGCAGTTTTCGAACTCATTTAAGGGAAAAAGGTGGTTGATATTAATTTAAAAATATTAATTTATTATTTCAGTAAAAAAGAGCTTAAACGGACTTTATTCTAACTAAAACAATAATTTGAAATGTTTTACATTGAGCTTGAAAAAATTATCTACATAACTTTATTTTCCTGTCAGCATTACTACTTAATCATTGTTAACTCAGTCGCGAAGAGGTCAAGGATGTTCAATTTCTTAGAGTAAAATTTGAAAGATAACCTTCTAGAACCTTCGTAATACTTATCTTGCCTTTAACCGCATATGTTTATATGTTCTTATACTTTCTGACACATTTAAAGAATGAACTGCTAATGTTAGCATATCGACAAAAATTGAGACCGTAAATTTTTTTCATTGATTGCATTCATCGTATTGTGTTGACTGACATATATTAGACATATGAGGATGATCTATAATTTTTTAATAAATAACTAAATAATATAACTTTTTGTCCCTCAATTTCAGTAAGCTATGTTAAAAAAATCTATCTAATGTAGCTTTCTCTACTTATCAGTTTATCACTCATCTTCTTCCTATCCATTTTCACACTCATATTTAGTTTGTGTTCTCCTTATCAGTTTTCTTGTTATCTAATGCGTGATAAATTATAATAGAGATATATTAAAATTGATATTGTAAGTCATTTTAAACTAATTAATTAAATGCTTTCACTTAAGTTGAAGTAATGTCATTAATTCACCATAAAATTTGCTAACACTTTAATGTTAAAATTTGTAGAGTTAAAACTATCTAATTTTATATTGAACATTCAATGACGTTTTAATTTTTTAGTTTTTAATCGAGTTTGAAATATAATAAATATAATTCTCCACATAAGAGAAAATATATACTTTTATATGACATAGATTATTTTAATACTGATATGGAGTATTTTAATACTAAAAAGCAAATAAAATGACTTATATTTGCTAAAAAATAGTTAATGTCCTACTTTTGCTGGAAAAAAAATTAATGTCCTACTCTTTATCATGTTTGAATTTAACCAATAATTATTCTTATATATATTTTTTGTCAAATATATATTATAATTTCAAATTTAAGTTGAAGCAAAGTTATTAATTCACCATAAAATGTGATGATACTTTAATGTTAAAATTTTAGAGTTAAACTATCTAATTTTATATTGAACATTCGATTGAATTTTAAATTTTTAAATTTTTAATCGAGTTAGAAATATAGTAAATATAATTTTTCAAATAAGAGAAAATATGTACTTTTATATGACATGGAGTATTTTAATAATAAATAGCAAATAAAATGAGTTATATTTGCCAGAAAATAGTTAATGTCCTACTTTTGTAAAAAATAAAATAAAAATTAATGTCTTACTCATTACCATGTTTGAATTCAACCAATTATTATTCCAATACATATATTTGTTTTCAAATATATTTTCTTCCAAATTTATGCATGTAGAAACTTTCAATATCTAACACTTTTCGTTTATCAAACTAATAGTCTGCCAATTAAATATTTATAATTGCCCTAAAATATTATTCATACATTATTTTATTTTTACAATTATTTATTTACTAATTATCTATAATTAAATATTGAAATTTTATATTCATATAAAAAATAAATATTAGTTAACATTGTACATTTATAGCACATATATAGTATTACCATTGTAATAATTCAGTATTTTTTTTATAACACCATTCACACTTGTAATTAAATAAAATCATATTTTGTTGATCATAAAGTATAATTTGATAGAAGAATTTTAAAATTTTGAAAATAATTTTATTCATACAAAACCACATCACTTAATTGTTGATTTGATTCTGTCAAAAAAAAAAAGTTGGTTTGATCAACTAATCACCATCCAAAAATTAGCTATATATTGAGCACGTATTTTAACTACATCAATTAAGCATTTTTAACTACACGATTAAGGAGGTGCACTATATTTGTAATATCTATTCATCGATTATATACAAATTTCTTTATATACTGAAAATTATTTTTTATTGCATTACGTTAGCACAACTGATAAGGATAGACTTTAATTAAAATTACCGAAAAAAGATACTACTAATAATGATATTATAAAATTTTAATCAATTTGGGTATTTTGTAACAACATGAAACACGTATATATAAATAAAAAATTTGAATTGTATAAATACATTACTTAATTGATGATTTGCTAAACTTATCACTATCCAAAAATTTCAGCTTTTACAATTACACAATCAATAGGGTGCATTATCTTTGTAAAGTATATATCTTACATGTTAATGTTAATTTAGTCAATTAAACATAAATATCATAATTTTTAGAATTTATTGAGACATATTTAAGAATAAATTACGGAATAAAATTAAGAAAAAACTTAACACTGATTTTTTCCATGATTTGATACAATTTGAATGAATTAAGAAATTACATATCCATGTATTTTGTAAATAATAAATAAAGCCTAAAATTTGGTTAACTAACAACTATCCAAAAATATTGAGATATGTTTAATTCAATTTTTTAATTGCATCAATTAAGCATTGTCAATTACACAATTGATGAGGCGCATCATCTTCGTAAAAGATATATCTTAATTGTTAATTAAGACAATTACCATATTTTTTGCTATTTATTGATATAAAATTAAACATAAATTTATTATCATATTTGTGAAGGAAATACGTAATAAATATATCCTAATTCTGTTATGATGCATGTAATTTGTCGTTTCGCAGTTGCAAGTTTGAAAAATCATCCAGGGGACTTGGTAGAGTTGTTGCAAAATGGCAAGATCCTGTGAAAAAACGTAAAGTATGCTTTCTATTTTTTGTGAAATGATCCTTCCCCTTGGATGTAAATAATCGTCTTTGATGTGTTAAATAATACGAGTAACATCCTTTGAACTTTTAGAAGACATGGAATTAATGCTAAACACAAGGTTTTGATTCTTTTGACAAATTTTATGCTCAATTTAACAACAGGGACTGCACTGCACTCTTTTTGACCATGTTTCCTTATGTTTACTTCCTAAGATAGAACCTAATACGAGAAATCGTTTTGAACTCGGAAACAGTTTTTATGTTTTGCTCCTGTTTTACTGAGCCTTAATATAGTCCACTACACTATTATTTTTAGTTTATAAGTGTAATGATATTAGTTGATAAATATAGTGGTATCAACTTAATTGATGGGCTCACTCATTAACTCATTTTCACAAAAAGCACAAATGCTAGCTTTATTGTGAGGTTCCATGCACATGACATACAAACTATCCACATCATTTCCTAAGGTTTTGATTTACAAAAAAACACTACAGTAGCAGTACCAGGCTTATCCATTAGGGTAATGTTCGTTTCGAGCTTATAGTGGATGTTATAAATTCGGACTTTGAAGTCCTAAGATTTTAAAATCTTGATGAATAGTTAAAATATATATTTGTTATGAGATTTTATAGTGTAGGATGGTGGAAAAGATGATTGATATGATGTTATTATATTATTTTGAGTGTATTGAGAGATTAAAAAAATGTCTGATTTTTATGAAGTCGTCAGTTTCAACAGGAAATGTTAACGCTGTTTAGAATTGTGCATCGTGTTTCTCTAAATATTAAGATTTTTTATTTTTTTTTGACAAGTCTCTAAATATTAAGATACAATTGTTGAAAATTGATGAAATAGTAGAACATATTGGTATACTTTTCGAATGAAAAACTCAGATATGATGTAGGAACGTGTTTTAACACATTCTTTGGTATTTGGCATTGAATGGATCCCTGTTCAAAACCTACATGTCTCGTACTTGCCGGCTATCATGCTCTTGGACTTGCTATAATCACTCCAAATATCTACACCTAATGAGATTAAATTACACATGATTCCTCACGATTTCAATTATTTTGTCTATTTTACAAAATTTAATTCGATATATATATATATGTGATATCACTACAAATTAACAGAGTGTGCACCGTGCACTAATAGTGTATTTTACAATAATGCAACTTTTTATATTGAAATATACAATTTGTCTACACTGAATCGTGCAACTATTAATATGAAAAAATAATTGCAAATAAGTTGCATCTTTCAATATAGAAAGTTGCAAAGTTTTAAAATGTATTATGAGTACATGATGCAACTGGATCCACATGAGACCTACTTAATAATAATAATCATGAAACAGATGCAACTTCTCAAAAATATAAACAAAACAACTTTATATGCTAGAAACAAAATAATATTTTTTTTCTTGCGACAATAGTTCGTGCATTGCGACGCCTAATTTGATGTAAGTTCTATTTACACTTTTAATTTTGTAAACAATGAAACATACTTTTCTAGTCGTGATTACTTAAATTCAAATCAATAATGATCACCCTAACATGGGTTTATTTGACTAATACATGTCTTAATTTCTCATTTTCTAATCCCGGTCAGGTATTTATTTATGTCCAACTTACGAGTTTCAATTATACGACCTAAAATGCGTATATTCTGCAACTTTAACCTATTATCTAATACACAAATTTAAGACTTGCAAAATACCTTATGCCAATATCTAGTCATGATATTTATATATATAGATATCTTAGCTAGATCACACATCAAAGCACGACATCAGCACCCTCATTATTGGCCTAATTGATCTAGCTAAATTCATTATGATTTGAGACTAGAAAATAATTCTCAAATAATTTAGAGACGAGTCAAACTGTTGGATGCTAATAAATAAAAATTTAAGACGCATAATAATTTATACTACATGCATATGTACATAATTATATTGTAGTTGAATAAATAAAGCACGTACACGTTGTAACGCGGCCAAATGGATTTTGACCCATTTTAACAAATTCTATTATACTTCATCCGTCTCATAAAATTTAGCACACTTTCCTTTTTGATATGTCCCATAACATCTATTTTTAGACATACTCTTCTCAACTTATAATCTTACCAAAGGTGCAGAAAATCCGCCTAGACCCGCCTAAATCCGCCTAAGTCCTCCTAGGCGCCGCCTAGCAGCGAGAACGATTTTTCTCACCGATTTTCACAAAATCGGGGCGGTCGGCGGCCGCCTAGGTCGATTTTTGCAACCATACAACACACACTTATTACCCCCCATACATACTTACTACCCCTCATAAAGCAATTTTTCTTAATCTTTGTGCCCAAAAGTTGGTGCAGAGTGTTCCGGGACGGAGTGAGTAGTATAATAATACATAAATAATATTCCAAATTAATTTATGTTAGAAAAGCTACAGTACTTTCTTTTGTTTGTTGGGGTTGAGGGCAAATTGGCAATTGACATATGTGTGAAAAAGAGTGTCGATGTCACTAGGACTTTTTGGTCACGTAATCCTATGTTTCGCGGCATCATGCACCATCATATGTGTGGGTCCACGTACGTGTGCAACCTGGCCTAATCGCAAAAGGAAATTGAAAACTTTTCTATTTAGGACAATTTTTATAAGCTTAATAATTTACTTGTTTTTTTTTTGGTTTACCTAAATAGCCATGATTAGTTGATGTATGTAACTGTTTGGAACGTATTATGTTATTTTAAGTGTATTAATTACGTAATCGTCCAAGTAATTTTATTTCAACAACCAAATTAACCATCACTAAAATAAAAACAGACAATCAATCTTCTTGATTGGTCGTGAGTGGTGCAGACCAAGTAATCACTTAATTTTATTAGAGGAACACTTCCATGAGACGGTCTCACGGTGAGATGGAACATAATTTGAGCATTGATGTTTTAACACTTTGAAAAGAGTGAGTGTAATTTGTGCTAAGTTGTACACCGTCTCATATGAATTTTTGTCATTTTATTATTAGTAGATTATAATAATAATTGAAATTTTACTTAATTCAACTTATAATAAGATCTTAACCATTTTAAATAATTTATTAGGAACATGTGTAGTTTGTATTATCGTAACTGTTCACTATTTTAGTATATGTAAATTGTGTGTGTTTAATAAAAAAAACAATCTTAAGTTTTCACTTAAAAATTCATAATATTTTAGAGGTCAATATTTCTTTAGATTTAGAACGTCTTTCATATATAGTGCAGTTCTTAACAAGTGCAATTTAGTGGTGTTTATAATTTCCAAACTTTATTTCCTTTTTCTAATAAATAAACAACTCCTATAATACTATAATCAAGTACCATAAAAGAACCCAACCCTATGTCTCATATCATAAATCCCTAGCTAGAATTAACGACAAAGTGCACCTTTCATTAACTAATTCTCCCATGATAGTAATTATTTGATCAATACATATATGCACACACGATAACATCGTGGGCCTTGCAACACCTGATTCTTCCCCAATCAAACCTCACGAAAAAACAATCAACGGGAAAAAGAAACAAAAATACAAGAGAGAGAAAAAGGTGAGAGGAGAGAGAGAGAGAAGCTTTTGGTTCGCTGGTGGTTTGATTTCCAGCAATGGGATTGTCATGGCACCATTACTACTTTTCTTCCCTCATTATTGGTACCTCATTCTCTCCCTAACTACCTTTCTTCTTTTCCAAGCTCCAAGTTTCCTGCAATTCCCTTTTCTCTAAACTTCACTCTGGTTGTTGAAGTTTGACTTTCTAATCCAACTCCTGATTGCGGTTTAATTACTGGTTAGAGTTCTCAAATTTGAGTTCGTGTAAGTTTGATTGTGCAATTTGGGGGTTTTGCATTTTCATATTTTGTGGTATGATCAGAGTTTTTAGCTTCGTTTCTGGCAATTTTTGTTAGATTTGGTATGTGTTTGAGTATGGCTTATTTCTGTTTTGATTTTTTGAATTTGGGATGTTGTGCTTTTTACTCTTATGGAAATAATTGATTGTGTAGTTCTTCAATCATTTCGTTATTAGTGGGTAAAGCTTGATAGATTACAAAAGACTCGCATCATCAATAATGATTTTTGCTGTGATGATGCAATGTTGCATATGTTTTTTATTTATTAATCATTTGACTGATAACTGATTAGTTGTTGTATGACTATTAATTGCCCTGTCTTTAATCATGCTAATAGGTAAGCTTTAATTATCAACTTTTTCATCAAAATTATCTGTAATGTGATTGTACAAACTTTATTGAAAGTTGCCTTTGGTTCGCTTTTTTATTTTTGCAAAAGAATTTCCTCCTTTGACTTGCATAGAGAAAAAGGCATTAGCCTTTTCTTTTAATCAATGGACAAGTTAGAATGCTTGGATGATATTTCCAAGAGACTTAACTTGATTTTGTCAATTGTATTGAGATGCATAACATGCTGATTAGATTCTCCTCGAGGGGACACTTTAGCCAACCATACGAAAAAATAAATCTTGATTCATTGAAACACTATAATGTAATCATTGTCTTTGAATGAGGAGCTTGTATTTAATCATACATATTTTATACATTTCATTGTTGTAAAAACGTGCCATATATGGAGCTTGTATAATCATACTCTTGATTATGCAGGATGTGAATGGCTAGTATGGAGATGGGGGCTTTTAGTTTTATGGATAATAATGTGTAGATGACTTTTGTAGCACAGTGCAACTTGAGTTATAGTTGAATGGGAAGCTTGAACCAGTACATCCTTGACATTAATGAGGGCATCATGGCGAGGAAAGTTTTTACACATAAGAAACATGATGGAGGTAAGTTTTTAATCGACTTATTTCTGTACTCCCAATTCCCAAAGCTAATCATTCAAAAGTCTACCTAATATTCATGAATTTTGTTGGTCTAGTTAGATTTTTTGAAGGTTCTTCATCCAGTAGTACTTATTTATGCTTTTGGAACTATGGTCATACACATAATGTGTGCGTTGAGCACTCATGTCAATATTAAGCACAATCACTTTTTTTTTCTTTTCTTCAAAATTTGTTGGTCATTGGTTCTTGCCCAAATAATAAGTGAATGGACCTGTTGAACAATAACTGAGTTTTGGTATTGTTAGGCTTATAAAGAGCACAAATTCCATGCATTCATGAATTCCGAATTAATAACAGTTGAGGGTATATTGTCTCAGAAGATAAGGATATAGTGATTTCGAACTTATCATGAGATAGAGCACATTTTCACATAATCAGTTTTGAGTGCACATATTCCTTGATATAGTGGTGGTGAACTGTACTTGATTTTCTTGAAAAAATTGTTCACTAGCTAGATAATGGGTTTCTCCACCAATTTCAGGCATGGAGGCTCCTCGAAATAGTTTAGAACTACCAATAGAGACATCTTATGGATTATATACCGCAAGAGATAATATACTGGTATGAGCTACTTGAGCATTTTTATGTGTACTTTTGCAACTACATTTACTTGTTGCTATTGTGAACAGAGATGGGCTTATCTATCTATTCTTCTTCTAATATTTATTGTTAGTTTCTTTCTCTTCTTCTGGTTTCATATGAATAATATTTCTCTGGTTTACAATATGTATCCAGTATGCTCATCACATGTCAAAGGATTCATCTGACAAGGACTATTATTCCACTGAGGCTCCAATGAAGAAGTTAATCAATGAAGAGGTTTTCAAAAGACCAAACACCAGATCGAACTCACCAAGTGTAGTGGCTCGTCTTATGGGAGTTGATGTGTTACCTTTTGATTCAAAACCAGGACGACATCCAAAGAAGGGCTCAGTTGGTCATGTCCTCTCTTCCCAAAATTTCTCTAAGAACCTTGAAGTTGGTTCCATTAGCCATTCTAAAGATCGATATCCTGATAATAAGTACACCAGTGGAACAAAATCGCACAAATATAAACCTCGAGAACACCCTCAAGAAGAGGAACTGCAGAAGTTTAAGAAAGAGTTTGAAGCATGGCAAGCAGTACGATTTAACGAATGTTCCAACATCGTAAAAGTCAGCAGTCCACCGCCCCAGTTAATTGCACAGGAGGACCTCAACAGAGAAAAAATGTATGTTTATGCTAATTGTAATAGAACCCCAGAAAGTGATACACTAAGGGAATACAATGTTCTTTCAGACTTAGAAGATCAATACGAGACTCTTACTTCTGGGAGCCACAAAGGGAACAACTTATGTTCTTCCGCTGACGGAAAGGATTCTTTATATTCAAATAGAATTTCAAAAACAGACTTTAAGGCCTCTCAGTTTATAAATCCTTCCAAGATAGTGATATTAAGGCCTGGGCCCGACAGTATGAATATCAACGAGGATTCGTGGAACAATACTCCCAGCACTTCAGAAAGGAGAGGTAGCATAGAAGATTTTCTCAAGGAGGTGAAGGAAAGGTTGAAGTCTGAGCTCCAAGGTAATTGTTCTAAACGGAGCACTACTGTGAGAGGAGGAGGAATCGAGACCCCTTATCGGGAAAAGCCATCTAAACCAAGAGAAATAGCTCAATTGATTGCACAAGAAGTGAGAGACAACATCTCAAGAGACCTTGGGATGAATTTACTTCGTTCGGAGTCTACAAGATCGTATAGAAGTGAAATTCAGAATGCAACAGACTCTACAGAGTTTATTAACCGAGATACAAGGATACTCTTGGCTGAGAGGTTGAAAAATGTTCTGAGAGGAGAAATACATCAAGGAGTTCCGAGGTCTGTTCACAGTAGTTCAAGATTTTCCATGTCAGATTATGAGAAACGCGGTAAAATGAGATATTCTGACAGTTCAACAAAAGAACTGGAAAAGCAGAGTAGGCCTTTCAGAGGGGAGCCTGATGAAGGTGTGGGGCCCCAAATGGACCTCTCGCCTAGGAATCTCATTAGATCTTTATCCGCTCCAGTATCAGGAACGTCATTTGGAAAGCTCCTTCTGGAGGATCGCCATGTATTAACTGGGGCACAGATCTGGAGGATGCATGAAGTAATTGAGAAGGTCCCTATGAACATTAAAAAACAGAAAAAGGACAAGTTTAGTATAAGGGAGAAGGTTTCAAGCTTTAGATACAGCTGGACACTTAGAGGGAGGCTGTTTCGTCGGAGATTAAAGTCCGTGGAGGGATTGGATCAAAATAAAAACAATCTCTTGAAAGATATCACTAGTGGACCAACAGTGATGATGAGTTCATATGAGACAAATGTGAGGACATTACTTGACTGAATTAGATTATATCATATACTACTACTTATTGGTACTCAAGTAAGAACAATATTCTAAAATCTTTCTGATTTATTATAGGAGAATTCGACAGAAGTGCCACCTAGTCCTGCATCTGTGTCTAGCAGCGTTTATGACGAACTCTGGCGGCCAACTGATTGCCTAAGTCCCATATCATCATCAGGTGGACACCAACTAGAAGATTACGAGATGTCCAATGTTTTTAGAGAAATAAACTCAAACTTGAATGGTTAGTTATGGAAGAAACACTGTTCTTTATATTATATGCATATTTAGTCTTTGAAAATTCTTCCCGAGTAATTCTTCGTGGCTTTCTTTCTTATGCTATAACATATAAAGTGGTATAGTTACTTTGGTACTGTGGCATGCAATCAACATTTTATTTTTGGTTCTCAGTCAGTTAAGTCTCTTTATTTTTATTTTTTTGAAAAATGCAGAGTTGCGGAGGAAATTAGATCGACTTGAAGGAGCGGAAACTATAAATGAACATCAGACTACTGAAATCGAAGTAGACATAGAGGACCAATGTGAAGCATACATTAGAGATTTGCTTATCACTGCTGGTTTGTATGATGGATCATTTAGTCGTTCTCTGTCAAAATGGGACCCACTTGGTAAGCCTATCAGCACTCAGGTATTCCATGAAGTTGAAGAGATTTATAAAGATCAGGTAGAAATAGTAAATCACAAGTTGATACTTGATTTGTTAAATGAAGTACTTCCTGCTATGCTTAGAGAACCAGTAAACATGTCTAGATATATGGAAAAGGCCGAAGGTCTTGTGCATAAGCCTCCACATGGAAGGACGTTACTGTCCCTTGTGTGGAATAGTATTCGTGTTTACGTACATCCTCCACCAGATAGAGCATTTTACAGTCTTGATCATATGTTGGCCCAAGATTTGAAATCCAACCCGTGGTCTGGATTGATGGAAGATGATGTTATTGCTCTGAGTAGAGATATCGAATGCCAGATCACTAGAGATATGATTGAGGAAATGGTTGAGATTCTAAAGTTGAATTGAAGAGACATGATGGATATAATGGTAGAACTTGAGTAGGATAAATAGAACAAAGAGTTGGGAGAATAAATAATGTGTATAAGTTATAGCTCAAGTGAGATATTCATATTACAGAAGTTTGTGTGTGGCTGTTGCGTGTTAATTAGAGGCTGTATAGATATTGAAAGGAAGATTATTGTACAACGTTCATGAGCTTGATATTTTAGCTTTTTCATTCAAATTTGTATCATAATCTTAATTATAATGGTGAGGATTTGGGAAGAATGAGGTGAGATTAAGGTTAGTATTTTCTTCTTGTTCTGCTGAAATATTCTTGAAAGAAATGAGATTCATAATGCTTTTTCTTTTTAAGATGCAGGTTTGAATGAGTTTCTTGGAGCAGATTTTTTTATTAAGTTTTGGCTGAGAAATTTACCATACAGAGACTCATTTTTCATAAGATCATAAGTTATCAATAATACATCATGATTTATGTTTAATTAAGTCTGAAATTTCCATTATTTTTGGCATTAAATTTGAATTGTTTTACATCCTTAGTCATGCAGCTCTTGGGAATGAGATAGAGCTGTAAATAGAAGGGTTATTTTCTAGTTTCTAAATGAAGCTTATAATTTTTTTAAAAATAAATCAGCCATCAAGGCTTGATTAATGTGAATCTGTGTAGTATGTAGTCTAGAGTTGGTGTTTGTGATGGACCAGCTTATGTCTTACCAACATCTTTTATTTGTCACTTGCAAACTCCAAAGGTTCAATCTCTTTTAGGGTCCCACCCCTTTTTCTTCTCTCTCTTAATAGGAAAAAAAAAACAAATAAAAAAAACCTTCACCTCATCACATGTGTTCTGATATTAATCAATCTTATTGCAGTGCAATCGCATGTGATCAATCTTACTCATCTAACATAACTTTTTCATATGTTGATTGATAAATAATGCATATTTAGATTTAGATATTTTTGTATTCAATTCTAAATGCATGATTCATCATATTGCAAAGATTGGAAAAAAAAAGTATACATCCGTCCAAAACGCCAACAATTTCACAAACTTACAGTATTATATATCTTCTGTGATTGATTTAATAAATGTGTGAGTCAGCGCTTACATCATTGCTTATTTATATATTATCTGCAACAATTATTACTACTCATAACTCATTAGTACCCCAACACACAAACACACACAGCAAGATGAAATCAGCCAACTACACCAGTTGAATCTCACCTCATCCCAATTCTGGCAACATATATAAGGTGGTTTAATTATTTGATTTCAACACTTCATGTTTCTTTCCTATAATCCTAACTTTTCTTTCTTAATTTGGTACATTACTTTTGTGCTTGTAGAAAAATAAAAGAAAATGGGGGTATTGTCACTGTTGGAGGTATCATCAATGCCAATGGTACAAATGCTCATAATATGTCTGCTTGGAGCTTTCATGGCTACTGATAAACTCAATCTTCTCCCACTTCACGCCAGAAAATCCTTAAACCAGGTAATTTACTTCTTCTTCTTTTTCCATTTTATAATTCCATTATATCTATGCTCCAATTTTATTGTTTTGCTCTGTTTTGTTATGTGACAAAATTGGCATACAGATAGTGTTTACAATATTCACCCCATCACTGATGTTTGCAAGTCTTGCAAAGACAGTCCAATTACACGACATAATCTCATGGTATATATATATATATGTGTGACACTTAATTTGTTGCTTAATTTTGTTACAAGTGGTTGACATTAATTAATTGTTGGGAATGAATAAATAATATACATAGGTGGTTCATGCCTGTGAACGTAGGGGTAACGTTTGTGGCTGGAGGAATACTAGGATGGATAGCTGTTAAATTACTCACCCCACCACCACATCTCCAAGACATTATCATAGCATTTTGTTCAACTGGTATATTAATACATATATTCTCACGCAAACTTAATTATATATTTCCATTTTTATATATATTTTCACTAATTCTTAATGTAGGAAATTTGGGGTACATACTGTTGATAATAATCCCAGCACTGTGCAAAGAAGAAGGGAATCCATTCGGAGATAAAACAGAATGCACCTCAGCTGGCCTATCTTATGTTTCTTTCTCAATGGCGGTACGTTTCAGATATATTCAATGTAGAGTAGGTTTCATGTGCAACGTGCAACTCAAGTGCGTTTTTGAAAAGTGCATCTTATTTATATTGAAACGTTTAACGATGTTTAGTTAAAATAAGTTGAACATTTCAGTGTAAACAAATTGCTCTTTTCAAAAACACACTTGAGTTGCACGGTGCACCTGATGCATATAAGACTCTGTCTTCAATTAATTGTTGGGGATCATATTTCAAAATAATCAACACATGTCATGCGTATAAAATGACATTATTAACACATACATGATATGTTAGTATTATTTTTGTACATCATATTATACACTAGTGATCTAAACTAAATTGGGAAAATTAATTACTTAATGGTTGTGTTACATTTATTAATTAAGCATGGCATGCAGATTGGGTCGTTCTATACATGGACTTATACTTACAACTTAATGCAAAGTGCCAAAGCCAAATATAGTGCAGCCGATGAAAATGAAAATCCCTCAAACCAATCTCTACTTCTTAATGCAGATCATATTAACAAACATATTGTAAGTTATAAATTGTTTCAATTGCATATATATATTTTCTTCCTACAAGTATGATTTCTCTTTAAATATATATATATATATTTTATTTTTGCCTAGAGGCAATTGAAGGTAAGCATAGTAGTATAGCAGAATGGAAACACATACTTGGGATTTTTCAACAGATATTGGAACAGGTTAAGGCACCTCCAGTCGTCGCCGCTGTGAGTTTATTTGTTTCTTTTCAACCAAATATTATAAATCTATTTTTTTCACTCTTTCTCCAATGTATGGAGAATTAATTTCTTAAAAAAAAAAATCTAGAACTTATGATTTTTCTTAATTTTTTTTTTTTCAGGTTATTGGATTTGTGTTTGGGGCAGTTTCGTGGCTTAGAAACCTTATTATTGGCGCAAATGCACCACTGAGAGTGATCGACGATTCCATTAAATTACTAGGGTATTTTACTCCTAAAATTAATATTTAGTTGAAGCAATATTATTAAAAAACATTGATCGAGCCAGCACTAATATGTTTCAATTTTGTAGGGATGGTACCATTCCTTGCATTACTCTCATCCTAGGAGGAAACTTAACTCAAGGTACGTAAATTCACTTGAATTATAACTCAATTAATATTGTTTGAGTTATAAATTATTTGTGTTGAATATTTGAGTACACCATGCACTACAAGAAAATAGTGCATTTGTCTAAAAATTTTTTAATATTTTTCCAACATGCCTACGAAATTTTCAACGAAAATAAGTTCGTCCTTAAATAGTAAAATTTGTCTACAAAATTTTCTAATTATATAGACTATTTTTAAACTACAAATATAACTGCTTACGAAAACATAAATTGCCTAGGAAATTATTTGTGTAGGTAAGTTTACCTATGGAAATTACAAATATGTAGGTAGATTGCTTGTAGCTAATTTGTTTACTTAGATTTTTTTTTTTTTGTAGGTATTTTTTTCAAAGATTATTCTAAAAATTGGTAAGCAAATCGTAGGCAGTCCTCACTTTTTAACGACCAAATTATATTTATAGAAAAATTTCGTAACTATTTAAAAAATTTCGTAGACAAATCTTTATTTTCTTGTAATGATGCGTATAAGAAAAACCCAATTATATATTAAGAAGGTAGTCGAGACCTAATTAATTAGTTGAGTACCACACATGTGAACATGGTCTATACATGAAATTTATTAATTGTTATGCACAAATATTTTCACCATTAAAAATTATAAAGTACTACCTCCGTCCCATAAATATATGCACACCTACTTTATTGTCGAGTTTTTGTGAGCGAGTTGTTTATTAGTATTTCAAATGATAAAATAATTTTTAAAGAGGGGTATTATAGATCTACCTCTCATCTATTGCATTCATCTTTAAAAATTATTTTATAATTTCAAATACTAATAAAAAACTCGCTCACAAAAACACGCAAAAACAGTAAACGTGCATATATCTTTGGAACGGAGGGAGTAATTTTTAAATAGTGAGATTTTTTGTGCATAATAGTAATAATTTTTATGCATAATATTGATACTAAAAAAATCGGTCAAGTGTTTGTCATTTAACCAGTAATATTAATTGAATGGATGCAGGGCTTAGCAATTCAAGAATGGGGTGGAAAATAGTAATTGCAGTGATTATAGTGAAATACGTAATACTTCCTGCATTTGGAATTTGTGTGGTAAAAGCAGCTTCACATTTAGGGTTTCTTCCATCTCATCCACTCTACCATTTTGTCCTCATGATTCAATTCACCCTTCCACCTTCTATGAATATTGGTTAGTCTTATTAATTAACAATGCCTTTTTTATTTTTAATGATTTTTTTTATATAACTTAATTTTTCCCCCCTAAATGTGTGTAATTAAATTGATGTAGGTACAATGACACAACTTTTCGATATGGGTCAAGAAGAGTGTTCGGTCCTATTTCTTTGGACATACATAGCTGCAGCCTTTGCTCTCACCGCTTGGTCTACACTTTTCATGTGGATATTGTCCTAAATTAAACAACAAATTTAATTTGCTTTATATATTTAATCCAAAACCCTTTTACCTTTTTCTAAGAAAAATCGAATTCATGCAAATGCGGATAGGAAATATAAGAGATAAGCACGATTGAACACCCAAAATTAGACATATCCTTTGCCAACAAAGGAGGAGAATTAAAAATGAAATCTAATTATATGATGACAAGTATTTAGAATCACATTTACATTAATAGTCTTGCATGAAACGTGATATATTATTGCAGATTTTTATTTTTGATACTTTAAAAAAATCAAGTCCAAAAATTTACTGTCATTTACAAAAATAAGCACCATATATATCTCACGTCAGCTTTGTAAGTTATTAATTATGTGTGCCACATTATTTTACAGCAAAAGAAGTTAAAATTAAGCCATCAAATTTTACACGTCTTGAAATATTATGTTGAACGAAATTATCAACGCTCATTTCAGATGACAGAAAAGGTCAAATCCCCTTTGATTACGAAATCAATTTTTGCCTTAGACTATTTTTACAAGACTAATTAATTCTCCTCCTTTGTTGGCAAAGGATATGTCTAAATACTTGTCATCATATAACTACACCAAAAAAAAAAGAAGGAAAATCTGACCTATTCGTTGTGTTGAGGGAAATTAAACAAATAGATTATTAAATATATCTGTTTCTCGAAACTTTTTTAGATGAGGCGGAATTCTCTCACAGTATCGTGAGCTCGGGTTGTGGGTTCGATTCTCGTGAAAGACTCCACCCATTTAAATTGTCCACTCACTCTTGAGCCTTCTCTCCGGAGAGTAGAGAAACGATGATTACATGTCATAGTGAGGAGTGTTGAGGGAAATTAAATAAATAGATTATTCTCGACCCTCTCTACAAGCTCGAGCTTTTAGATGAGATGGAATTCTCTCACGTTGCTTATATTTGATTTTTTTTTTTTGGCTGCATTTTTCATTTACAACTTAGTGTAATAATATACAAATTCTAAGAAAGTCAATAGAAGTTTTCGAAAAAAAAAAAGTCAATAGAAAGTGCATGAAAAGTTGAGGCAATTGTGCAAGCTAGTATAAATCCTCTATATATATAGTCATAATTTATTTTCGAACCCATATATATAGTCATAATTAATAGATTACCACTTTGCGTTAACGTACGTAGTTCGCGAAGCTTTACATTTTGCTCTCTCAATTTTTTTGTATTAACATTTAGCTCCCCAAAGTACACGGACATGCCATCTGAGACCCATCTGCCTTTGCGGCTAAGATATTCCAACATGATGAAAATACAAAGAATACTACTATATAAATTAAATAAAAAAATTCGAGCTGATTCACTTTGCTTTATAAGTTTTGTTCTTTCTCTGCATTCGATTTGCATATATTATAGGGTTTGCTTGTCACATTTGGTGGAATAATATAAATTCTTGGATTAGGTCTTGTATGCATCTAGATGCACCGTACACTTAATAGTGCATTTTAGAAACATGTAATTTGTTATACTAAAAGATGGAATTTGTTTACACTGAACCGTGCAATTTTTTTTTTCATATTAATAGTTGCACAATTCAGTGTAAACAAATTGCATCTTTCAGTACAACAAATTGCATATTTCTAAAATACATTATAAATGCACGGTGCACCTGCATGCATACAAAACTTAATCCAAAGAAATGCTCTAAAACTTAAATCACGCAATACTGATTACATTAAGATATATACTATATATATCCCAATAAAACTAGTCAAATATAGCAATAAAATATGTATATTTAAATTTAGCCATACGGAATTTTTAGAAGATTGATGATTCTTCAAAGTCAAGATCTAAATATACATGGATTTGATCTAAACACAAATTTAATTAGTTGTCCTAAAATCACAACTTGCCAAGTGAGTCTCTGTATTATAAGTAGATGAGTGGTCAAATTGTTAACGCCGACAATTTTGTGTGTCTAATTCAATTTTGGATGCTAATTATAGCCTAATACTTATTATTATACATACGTAGTTGCAATTTGCAAAATTGTATTCTTTATTTTTCAATTAGGAAACGAGTTATGCAAATTGCATATGGGTTTCCAAAAATATGTAAATCATAAGTGAAGGCTAAAAATCAAATCTCCTGGAGAGAGATAAGGGGTCTGTTAGCAGTACATAAAACTAATGAATGGGATTATCATACACTATAATTTGTCTTTTAAATTTTCCACGTATATATGTAGATTTTTTTTAATTTAATTAGACTTTTAATTTGTAAGTGTTCACCTCATTTGAATTATAGTTATGCATGATATTAGTATAATATAACGTGTTTCTCTCTCTTGAAATAAAATCTTAAATAGATCCTAACTTTTGGACCCATGTCAAAATCTTTAATAAGTTCAGCTACCAAATGAAGTATATATGTGTGTGCGGATCCAGATTTTTATATTTCAAAACAGGACAAAATAATAACATTTTACAAATTGAAAGTGTTAAATTCGTCCATATTAATATGTGCATGTGTGGGAGCGGGCAGTTGCGTGTGCATCAAACAATTTGGTTTATTTGATGGGCCTTTAAATTGTGTCCACGAACAAGTGCAATGAATGTGATTTCTGCTACTATTTGTTACTTCAAATCATTAATTTCTCAGAAACGTAATTTCTTAAATGTAAAAAGTGACACTTTTCAATACGGTATAAAAAGTACTCCTTAAAAGAAAAAAGAGGTGTTTGTATGGTCTTGTAATGATGGATGAAACCTGAAGTGGGGCCAAGCTAAAATGATTTCATATTATGATTTTTGTATCAAGTTGGCTGTTATTCTTGATAAATGATTGGCCGTAAAAATTTAGGGGTCAAGAATAAAGAGAAATTAAATAGAAAAATTGTAACCCCCTTAGATAACTATTATGATTAACATGTTAAGAGACCCCATATATTTAATATTAATTATTAAATAATGATTACAAGCTAGAACAAATTAAGTAATCAACACATCTCTTTCACAATATTAAAGCGTCGTGCCCGAGTTATGTTGCGTCACCATCTCACTCAAGTGTTATCTCTTAAATAATATTAACCGCACATCCTAGAGAGAAGAATGGAAAATAATTCTACCTTTTCAGCCAAACAAGCGCTATATATTGTGATTATATTGAATATACTATATGGGCCCTAAAATATTATTTTCTACACCCAATTTGAAGCCACCCCCAGAAAAAGCCTTCACAAGTTGTCCGATTTCAAGGGAGGTCACACCTTTCTCAAATTTTCTTGTGGTTTACCCCTTCATATATCTAGTAGCCAATATTGAACGAATGAAAATTATAGTGATGGTTTTTGCCAAGAATTCATCAATCATATAATAAATCCAACATTCTTTCGAAATAAAAAATAAAAAAAATCCAACATGTGCCTAATCAATCTTCTTAGAGTACATGATGCAATTTGGTTTGAATTGACCATTGCCACTGAATCCGTCCATAATTAAATTAATTTTGAAATTGTTGTGTTCAAAGAGTAAAGGGTGAATATGTGTAATTTGAGAATCATATTTACATTAATAGTCTTGCATGAAACGTGATATATTATTGCAGATTTTTATTTTTGATACTTTTAAAAAAACCAAGTCCAAAAAATTACTGTCATTTAAAAAAATAAGCACCATATCTCTCATGTCAGCTTTGTAAGTTATTAATCATTTTTACAGCAAAAGAAGTTAAAATTAAGCCATCAAATTGTACACGCCTTGAAATATTATGTTGAACGAAATTATCAACGCTCATTTCAGATGACAAAAAAGGTCAAATCCCCTTTGATTACGAAATCAATTTTAGCCTTAAGACTATTTTTACAAGACTAATTAATTCTCCTCCTTTGTTGGCAAAGGATACGTCTAAATACTTGTCATCATATAACTAGATTTCATTTTTTATTCGTAAACCGATTTTGGAAATGATGTACTGAAATGGATTACAACACCAACTCATGTTCCTAATATTTAAAAATTAAATTTATTAAACAGTCAAAAAAGAAAGCAATTAATTGAATAAATACATTAAATATAAATTCATCTCCAACCGGTTTCGAAAAGGTATTATGTACATCATTTTCATCGTACACCACTATTACTACTATTTATAAGAATCTAACACTTTATTTGTCAAGTGTTCGTAAGATTCTTACAAACAAAAGTAGTAATGGTGTACGATCAAAATGATGCACGTAATATTTTGCCGTCTCACACTACACCATTTCATACAAAAATTTATTTGCTCGAAAAGCCAATTACAACATGTATACGGGTCAAAAGGGTGAAATATACGACTCTATGACAGCTCCATGAAACCTACAGATATTGCGAGACTAATACACTGAATATTTGATTTAATAGAAGCCAAGAAAGTGCACAATGCGAAATAGCATTTGCCAACTATTTGATAAATTTAGAATATTATCTAAAATAATTTATTATTTAATGAATGAATCGTCAGCGCCTACAACACCTTTTGGCTTTTGTACATGACTATCTTATATCAATTCCACACATCAAGCTATATATATATATATATATACACACACACAGCAGAATCAGCCTAAAACCCAGCTTATCTCATTTCTTTCTAAAAAGGTGCCTAATTCATTCAGTTGCAGTTCAGGTTATTCACCTTCCTTTCATTCTTAGACAAATTTTTATCAGCAAAAAAAGAGGGTGGTTTGAACTAAAATAAACAGTACAGAGAGGCTGCTACTTATCTGCTGATCCGAAAATTAACTAGGATATTTTCTGCAAAATTTAGACGATAAAAAGGTAGAACACATTAAAATAAAAAATAAAGATGGGGGTATTATCACTGTTGGAGGTATCATCAATGCCAATGATACAAGTGCTCCTAATATGTCTACTGGGAGCTTTCATGGCTACAGATTATCTAAAGCTTCTGCCTCCCCAAGCCAGAAAATCCCTCAACCGGGTAATATATAATATTCTCCATTATTTTTCTTATACCATTATATGGGTGTTTATTGCATACATGCATCTGTTGATATTTTAATTATAACAATACTTCCTTTTCCTTGTGTTTTGGTGAACAAAAATGAGCAGATTGTGTTTTCAGTCTTCACGCCAGCACTGATATTTGCAAGCCTAGCGAAGACTGTCCGGTTTCAAGACATAATCTCATGGTACAGTGTTTGATAATTAAGTTATATAACTTATGATCACGCAATGCTTACATGACCATTAGGAGCCAACACATGTAATGATGCATGTATGATAGATATGTAGCTAACAGAGGTGTTATGTTGAAAACAATGTAGGTGGTTCATGCCAGTAAATATTGGGATTACCTTTTTGGTTGGAGGAACACTTGGATGGATAGCTGTTAAATTACTTAGACCCCTACCACATCTCCAAGATTTGATCATAGCTATGTGTGCAACAGGTATATATATATATATATATGTACATACATGCATGATTCATTTTGACTGTCTATACGCATGCATGTAGCTTTTGATGTAGCTTTTGCTGACATATGTTGGTGAAATTTTTAAAACTAGGCAACTTGGGAAACATACTGCTAATAATAATCCCAGCAATGTGTGGAGAAGAAGGGAATCCCTTTGGAGACAAGACTGTTTGCAGCTCAGCTGGCCTCTCTTACGTTTCTTTCTCAATGGCTGTACGTAACCCTTCCCCCACCCCCTACCCCAATCTATTTGTACAATATGTGTATAACGTTCACCTATGACCTATCTACGAACATGATGTGTGATCATGTGCCTAAAATATGTTGCTAAGTTGAGAATGTGCTACACCATTATCTTATGAAAAATATATGTAATTGGCAGCTTGGGTCGTTCTACATTTGGACCTACACTTACCACTTAATACGAAGAGCCGGATACAAATACAGAGCAATGATAGCAGCTGATGAGGAAATATCAAAAGAGGTAAATACAGATGTAGAAGCAAATGAGACAAGTCTTCTTCTTAATGGACCTGATGCCAAACAAACTGTATGGAATCAGATATTCGGTGTTTTCAATCAGATATTGGAAGAACTGAAAGCACCTCCAGTCCTTGCGGCCGTGAGTTTATTTGTTTTTCTTCATACTAAAAGCATCTATTGTCTTAATCACTCGCTATAATTTAAGGATCATTACTTACAAGGATTCAAATTTATGAAATTTTCAGATTATTGGATTCGTGTTTGGGGCAGTTTCATGGCTTAGACACCTTATTATTGGTGACAATGCTCCATTTAGAGTGATCGACGATTCCATTAAGTTACTAGGGTAGGTCTAGCATTTCTTGCATTCTATACCCATTCTACTCCATATTTATAAGCATATGTAATCTTCATATGTCAAATAGTTAGCAAAACATCAGCTAACATCTTTAAACTCTGTAGGGATGGAACCATTCCTTGCATCACTCTCATCCTAGGAGGCAACCTCACACAAGGTACATTTTCTTGAAACATTTACCCAAGTATCATAGGAAATAATAATCTGGAAGAACATTAAATCAACATAAAGTAACATAATGACGCTCGTGAATGCAAGCAGGGCTAAGCAAGTCAAAATTGGGATCCAAGATCGTGATTGCGGTGATAATTGTGAGATATGTAATACTTCCCATGGTTGGGATTGGGGTGGTAAAAGCAGCTTCACATTTTGGCTTTCTTCCTTCTGATCCTCTCTACCACTTTGTCCTAATGATTCAGTTCACCCTTCCACCAGCTATGAATATCAGTATGTCACTATGTCTCTTATATTCAAACTTGCCCATTCTCTATACTGTTTACATTTCACACTTAAATATTACATATTTTTTTGTCATCGAGTTATAGGACAATGTTTTCTGATGAAAATATGATTCCTAACTGTAAATGTAGGTACAATGACACAACTTTTCGATGTGGCACAAGAAGAGTGCTCAGTCCTATTTCTTTGGACATACCTAGTTGCAGCTCTTGCTCTCACTGGATGGTCTACCGTCTATATGTGGATCTTATCCTAAACAAGCCTTAGTTTATAAGGACGATATTTTCTATTATAGAAGCGGCGCCAACATCATAGACGGGGGAGATAAAAAAAAATTAGCAAAAAATAAGGAAAAAAAAAAGCACAAAGAGGTTTACATTAATTTTTTGGCATTCCCTTCATTGTTTCAAGTTTTTCTCATTTTTTGGCTGCATATTTATGTGCAGATATTGTAGTACACAGATTTAAGAAAGCCACAAAGCAAGTAGTTTAGGCAAAGTAAGCCCGATCACTTGTATAATGCAGAGTCAACATGCTAAAAGTAAACATTTGATTGTTCAAAGCTATAACCTGTGTACATTTCTAATTGCACAGCATGAAATAACAATGAACTGAGTTATTTGCATTTAATTTCATAAATTGATATAACTTGGCCTTAATTATACGCAAGAACAATTAAATGGTTTTTCCTGTGCAGCCCTAACTACAAAGAAATCTTTTGCTTAAAGAATTAAGTTCCCTTGAAGGATCATCAGTATCACTATCAAATATCCAAAAGGTGAAACATCCCACTTAAAGCAAAATTCCTGAAATAAAATAATGTGTATGTAATAATTTAAGGTAAATCAGATACCTTGTACAGAACTAGTCAGAAACAGGCACATCTTTAGATAAGCGTAAGTTCGAGTTTTGGCCTGTTTGGCTGTGGCTCTACAACCTCCATGTGGATCCTCACTGTCTGTAGAACGCCATACGAAACCTCGCCATCAGTCTTTCTAATCTTTTGATGCTGTTCATCAACGACCCATTCACTACCTCCCTTCTGCCCTCTCGGCATCAAGTACACGGGTCCTTCGATTCCATATCTGAACAATACCCTCAAGATGTTTAATGTTATTATCGTCAAGGGCGAGATATGCAAGCATGCTGAGGAATCACTCAACATAGTGTGAATAACAAAGATGGATTAAGCAGTTAAAGTCAACTTCATTTGGAAAGTGGAGATCACGTGTAATGGCAACAGTACAAGTATCCAAAAAATCAGTTTTATGCGTCTTGAAATCAATTTATGTTTATAGCATAGCACATACATGATTAATATTTGCATGTGACCTAACGTGATTCTATTATTAGTTCATGTAGCCTACCCCAATTATTTGGTATTAAAGGCCCGCTTTGTTTGGTTTGTTTGGTAGCATAGCAGATACATGCATGATAAAAATAAAATATATGCAAACATGACTTCTTAAGCACAAGAAGAAACCCTTGGAAAGCGGCGTGGGGAAAACACAGGAAAAACAACATATCCCAGCCAGTTATTTTTAACTTACTTTGGCACAAAGACAATGAAGCCATTCGATCTTATTTTCAATATCCTCGCCTCAGTATCGGTAGGCCTGCATAATTATGAATGTACAATCATTAGGGACAGAGAGAGGAGGGAGGGTGGGGTAATAAATGATTCATTTCATACCTTTTCCTGAAATAGATGAGTGTATGGACCTCAACTGAGCCACGACTAGCCATTTGGGCGTTCCTGTGGCGATAATTCAGATCTGTATGGAGAAAACATATTAGATCGTGAATCTATTCATAAACAAATATGGTGTTCAACGAACAGCACATGCAAAAAACATAAAGGCACGATTCACTGAAAGATTTACAGTCATTTTCTAGAAAGAGAACCATTAGCAGGAAAATCTTCTTTTTTCCCATTGGCTAATAAATGAACTTCATGAAAGTAGAATCTCCTATCCACAGAGAGCATGTTGACCATTGGATACTGGATGAGGCCATACTCATTCGCAGAGAATAAAACCAGATTTACATCGTTTGCAGGCAATAACAGCCAGATTTATCATCTTAAGAGAATAGTAGTAATACATATAAATACACCAGAATACTCATGAAACAAAAAATTAAATATAGGTGGCCATCCTTACTGTCAGCAACACTAGTAAGCCGAGGTCTGTCCTGGAATATATCTGGGAGCTTGCATATTCCCAAGGATGCAGCAAGCAATCGGTGCACAGCCACATCTACAGAAATATAGAGTTCCAAAAAGATAAGGTTAATATCAGAGCACAAATTGATGAAAAAATGACAAAAGTTATAAGATACCTGCATATCTTCTGATGGGTGAAGTGAAATGTGTGTACATAGGAGCAGCAAGACCGTAATGACAGAACTCTGGAGGGCTCAAATCTCCACTGCAGAAATATACCGCCTGAATATGTGACACAGTTAAACACTCAAAAGTTCATAGCACACAAGAATTTATGCAAAGCCTTAACTGAGGTGATTACCTGTGTCATGCATCTTGTTGCCAGAATGCGAATCAACTTATTGAAATATGGATCATCACCCTGTTTTTTTTTTTGTTTTTTTCGGGGGAGGGAGGTGGGTTAGATATACGTGAGATAGATAGTTGCAATTGTTCAAGCAATGCAGTATATAATCTCCAAAGCCAACACAAATTGGTAAGTAACTAGAAAATTGCTCTTTTAACACCTGAATAAATTAAAGTCATCTGTATCCATTAAAAAACAATGCTCGCAACAAAAGTCATATTTTATTCATTAACAATCAATAGTCACATCAACCATGTACAGCCGGCCCATGATACTAAATTGACTATGATCCCATAATTAGCAGAAACTTATCTCATAGCAATTTTAAATTGTTATGTACCAGAGAAGAGCACTAACATAATTGTTAATGTTCATCTGAGGCAGAAAAGCTCTGTAACACTCATCTAGCATAGCTTCTCAGAAGACTAGAAAATCTGAGGATGCAATTGTACTCCCAAGAATGTGTATGCAGAAATCTCTAGGAAGAGAAAACGAAGGCAGAACATTAATAATTGTTCAATACTGAAAACAATAATCCCTTCTTATGTCTGGAACTGCCATAGTAAAATAATTCTCCCAGTTTCCAATTACTATTTGTTTTAAAACATACCTTGTCTCTAATAAGTGTACTTATCTTATCTTTAGATGATAAAATTTATGTGTTTTAAAGCAGAAAATTAAATAGTAAAAACTAAACATGTGTCCTCTGACTTTCTAAATGAAGTCCAAGAGTGACTAACTAACCACAGCACGGTCAAGTGAATCAGCCAATGCTTTTGAAGATGACACATCCAATGAGAGACCAACAGCAGCAGCTGTTTGAATTAAAGGTTCCAGCATTTCACTAGTTGGGCTTGGATGCCGTCTGCATATGAAGTAAATCATCATTTAGAATAAACCAATAACCATATAATAGTAACAATTATCCACCAAGCATTGTCTCCACTGCACGCATAGGCTAAGCCAGCATAACATTTCAAAATCTATATGAAGTCTTACTCCTTTAAGTTTTCGTGTAGCTTATTATACAAGTATTCTTCTAATCATATTACAGAAGGGAAAAGCAGCATGCATTGATGAGAATAGTTCACAAACTAACTTCACAATGGACATCTTCGTAGCAAATTCTTATTAGAAACTTTCGAAATAGTTAGAGAAAAGCTGATGACTCCACAGAGAGAGAGAGAGGTGCTAATAGCTTGAGATAGGGAGTATAGGAGTACCTTAATAGAGAAGTGAAAGGAAAATGTTCCAGAATTTTTTTAGCTACAGATATGTTAGCAGCAAGCATGAACTCCTCAATCATTTGGTTTGCTTCTCTAATTTGATACATACCTGCACCAAAATGTATCAATAACTATCAAATAGAAACAAGCATCAAGGGGGCACCAAGTGGTCCAATAATTACAAATCAATACATGCAGAAAAGCTGGACATATTGGAGGCATGTTACTCAGCTTTCAACAGAACATGCTTCATATAGAAAGCCAATAGGAAATCAAACTTTTTAAAAAGTTCAAGATAACTACTGTGAAAAAATTGTTCCCAATTAGCAGTTGACTAAAACTCCGTTTGAACATTGGACAGAAGAAACAACTTTGGCCGCTTCTCCAAAAACGCTGTCAAAAAAAGATTAAGAGAATCTCATAGGATTGAAAAGGAGAAACGTACCAATATCAAGAGGATCATGAGTTTCCGTGTCAATTTGAAATTTCACTTCAGCAGATGCAAGAGTTAAGGCTCCTCTTTCAATGCGTTTTTGCCTCATTATCTACAAATATTGCAAACATAATGTCTTTGTATTTTTTAAAAGAAAAATGTCCACAAGTAAAACAACAAGAGTTCAAAACTCTTCTAAATTACCTTAGCTAAAGTGTTCAAATTGCGCAAATCTGTAGTTAATGGATCCACCAAGCGACTGCACAGGAGATATTGATTTAGGTGAAAAAATAAAAAACAGAGAACTAAGTATTATGATGAATATAAAAGATCAGTCAGAGAACTATTGCTTGCAATCTTTTACTTGCATCCCCCTCTCCCCCAACAAAAATGACAGAAGAAACACACAGCTTAAAACAGTTAAAAAGGAGAACTAGAACAAGATGGTTACAAAATAAGGATAGAAACAGAATAATGTCCATTTTCTAAACCCTTACATATATATATATATATATACATAAATAGGAATGCTAATAATAACTACCTATCATCCATCCTTGCCTGGGCCTCAACATAAGATAATGCTGCACATGATTTAACAATGGCCTTTGTGTATCTTGTAGAAATAATCTCTGCCTCACGAGTCATCTCCTAAATTACAAAAAACACATCCAATTATTGTGAGACAATCAGGTAAATGCATTAATTTGTAGACAACTAGGTGAAATACTGGCAGATCAGCCATTCAAGTTCAATTGATATGAGAGACTAATGTACCCATATAACAGAAAAGGTCAGTCTCTCTACATCGGAACGCAATGAGCAAATATCTGCAAAATGAAAAACCTTGTGTAAGAATATAATCATTAGCCCCAATACTAGCAACAACAGAAGATTCAGAACAAAATATAAATAACCCATTAAGTTAGCATGAACACCTTCTGTCAGAGGTTTGGGAAGCATATCAATGCGCCTCTCCACAAGGTAGACAGAGGTACCCCTTTGTGCAGCCTCATCGTCCAAGGGGGTCCCAGGATGTACAAAATTTGTAACATCAGCAATATCTAATACACTAATTAAAGATCAACACCGAAATAAAATATCATACTACTATCAATGATGGGAACAACACGTTCATATTTAATTATGTTATATTAGCTGCAATCATCTAAATTCTAAAACATGCAGATGGGACAAACTTTCATAAATTTATGCTGCTGTAAATCACCTCAAAGTGCATGTGGACTTTGTTTTTAAACCAGACAAGATGATACAATCAACAGATAGGTGATATAGTATGCTCTAGTGTACAATGAACCATCCAATAAACCAAAACTATAATTTACAATCTCATCATCATAAAACAAAATACAGACTTCACTATGCATCCATTAGTTTCAGTTAAAACATTTAAATGTGATAGTATCCTAAATGTAAGCAGACAACCAAGAGACCCTAATAACTTGGATGAAGAAAGGATACGGACTCCAACTTCAAAATGTCCATTTGGAAGAAGTGTACAATGCAATGCGTCATCAATATCTTTGCATCCTGCACCAACATAATAAAAAGTTTATATCCAAGATATGAAACCACATAGAAAGGGCACCCTTGCTTATGTTACTGAAAACATTAAGTGACAAAGGGACATCAAGAAAAAGAGAGTGAGACACAAAAATACTGATAAAGAAGAGCGAACTAAAAACAGTTCTATAAGCGGACTCTTTACCTGGAGGATCCACACTGAAGACACGAATATTACGCAGATCCTGCCTAATGGGATTTGCTACATCTTCAGCAGACACAGACCAAGGTAAGGGTGGCAAACATGCCAAAACTTGAGAAGTAAATGGTCTGGCATCAATATCATTCTCTATCAGTACTACCTGCAAGAGACATATAAGCAGTTTCAATCATTGAGACTGGTGACCACTATTGACATCCATATGTGAGCATCTCAAAAAGAATTTGGCATAAAAATTTATGATGGATGGAAAAGTTGTGTATTCTTTCAACTTCCCAATCGGTAAAGTTATTTTTTATATTAGGTACTCCAGTAATGGAATATTTGCAACTTCTAGGAGATGTTGATGCTCTTTAAGCATTCTGCAAGGATGGTTTTGGTTATAGGTAGGAAACTGAGGCCATTCTGTATTCTAACATACCAGGTCTCGAAATGAAGCATTAATTGTGAATATCCCATAGAGGATACGAGAGCACTCAGACATGAGCAGAGGAAGAATATGATTAAGTGCTTTGGTTATTCAAGTACTCAATTATGATATTAAAAAATAACAATAGGGCAGACATGCTCGTGTAGAAAGAAACAGCATAGGTGGGTAAAAAAATACATAACTGTTTAACTACTTGGTTCATGATACTTTACAAAGACAGAAGAGGTAACAAAGCAAATTCTACAACATACCTCACTTTCAGTATCTCTGTCGCCTATTTCGCCTATTGTTCTTACATAGTGACCAGAAGGATGCCTAGACAAGCGATCCCATGAATCAACGGCAACAATGATTCTTTTGTCTATTAGATTTCCAAGCTGTCGGGTTTGTATCCGAATCTTAGGAATTCTCCTATCTTTCGAAACAAATAGAGCATGTGCAATACCACCCTCACCCGCAGGCATAGGCATTGGCTCCAAAGAGCCACAATACCTGCATACAAGAAAAAGCTTGAAATCAACTAAGAAACGATAAAGTTAAAAAAGGTAATCAACCATGTATCTCCAAATGTTTCTTTTAAACACATTTGGTATGCTTCCATTTAGGCATAGGAGAAGATCTACTGAGTAAGCTAGCTTTCCATGGATAAGAGACGCCAAAAAGCTGATCATTTGGAATTTTCACCTCATGTTGACTTTTACCCAACCCCAATTGTCAATCGCTTAAAATTGTTCTATGTAGTTTCAACAATGAAGACAGATGTTTTTCCTTCTCTCTGCAGGGGTGACTATTATTAATCAATTCTAACAAGGCTTCTCAATGATTTTCTTTCTCTCCGCAGAGGTGACTATTAATTAGCTCTAACAAGGCTTCTTCAAAATATTTGGATATGCTTCTAATTACTAGTCTGTATTATCTACAGAATTTAAAAGGAAAGGTAACTCGGGAGGAAAAGTTGCTTAGTTGTTCTTCCTAGGTCCTTATAAATCATAGTTTATCTCAACCAAAAAAAAAAAAAAAACCACCATGTCAACAGCATGTTGGATGTGTTTTTTACCAAGTTCAATTTGGGAAGGACCAGACAAGGTCGTTTATAACAGTACCAGTCATGCTTTCAAAGCTTGACTTCATTGTAGGGCAGATAAACTCTATCAAATAGTTAATAGATGAGACATGATATACTTTAAAAAGAGGGGAGAATCAGTAGTTCATGAAAGATAAGCAATGAGTTAAATCATCTTCACTTACGAGTGCCAGTTCCGTTTTATAATGCCAATAACACGACCAGATGGACGACTTGGCATTGCATTTTTTTCCCCAGAGGTAACCAATGGATTTGTAACTCTAGGAGCATCATCAACACTTCTAGGAGCTAAATGAACATCATCGTCCTCCTCATCCTCTGTTATACAGTACAAAAACAGGTTAAGTAGAAATTCATAATACAAAAGAGAGAGTCCAGAACCATTACATGAGAGAGAGAGAGAGAGAGAGAGAGAGAGAGACCAAGTGGAAGCATCTTTAGCTTGTATACTGATTATATGGACACTATAGTGCTTGCAAAATTACAATAGCATATTTACACATTTCGGTGATTTAATAGTCTGTTCAGATACATTATTACAGAATCCAGTCGCATAATTATTTTTCTTCGCGTTGCAAAAGTAATTCCAACTGAAAATTGAACCACGTGGTGTCTTCGTACTCTACTCGCTAGTAGAATAAGCACACCAAGGATTTGTTCACCACAGGTACCACCATAATATGTCGAAGACTCGAAGTTGCTGACTATTGTCATTGTATTACATTTAGTGTGAGATAGATTTGATGTCCAATTACTAGTTACCTAATTGCGGGCACAGCATTTAAATCATATAGGTCAAGTTCAGCTTAAGAGACAAGATGTTTTCTAAAGCACAAGGCTTATAATTTATATCTAGCACCAAAGAAACAAGATGATTGGTGAATGAAGTCATCATCTGCTTACTCAAAACTTGATCTATCAAATTCATCACCTGAAAAAAAAATCTAGGAAAAACACTGCATCTTTCCTTTCCCAGAAGCACACGTCCTAACATTTAAATAGTTGTTCATTTTTCCAAAGAAAATTTTCCATCGGAAACTGAAATTATGACCAAGCGAGAACTAAAGAAGGAAATCAAAAATGTTTGTGAAGAGAACATAGAAATGATACTATTAGAATTTTGATCAGTGCAATAGCCTCTTTTCCTGTAATTTATAGGACGCGGTGGGAAGGAAGCAGCCCTAGCCTCTGTCCGGCCGATCATTCCGCTTAAGAGCCTTGTATGACTCTTTCTAAGTTTTGGCAGGCATATTAGCGGTCAAGTCAGTGAAAGAAGTCTGTCATTGGACTCATTACATTATATTCCTGCAGTGATGCATTGCTCCTACAACTTGACTCATACTATTCACAGAAGAACCAATAATTAAAATGCAACCTACTTTTTTTAAATGAGTGCAAGTCAAGTGTTTCCTAGGTGTTTCTGTTCTGTATAACATTTGGTGGTGGCACCATATAAGACTGCAACAGCATCAGTAAATGTTCAAGAGCTCCAACCCAATTTCATAAAACCCTTTCCAATCATTAGTCGGTTACTAAATAATAATTAAAAGTAAACTTGAAAAATATATCCATTTTGCAGCAATCATGTGAAATAAAAGTTCTTATACATAATGAACACAAACCATTATTGGCTATCGCAAGAGATTTCTCTTCTAGCCAGCTATCTTGAGGCAAAAGTTCCACGGCCACGATATCACCATCAAAAGCTCTATTCATGTTTGTACGCCCATAAACAATAATCTCATCGCCAATACTTTCACTCCCAACATATGCTTCAAATGGATTGTAACGATTCACCCGGAGTTTCCCTTGGTGGTAAATTCCACGATGCAAACCAGCAGTAATTTCAGACATGGGCTTATGCTGCATTAGAAACAGAACACAAAAAAGGCAATACAAGTCAGACTGGTTGCAGTAGAGCGGAAACAATTACTATATGTCCATTAAGATCAAGGGAGCATGATATTTTGCTTGAATACCTCAGGGTAGATTGTTTTCCTCTTAGATGGCCTTAGATCCTCTGAATCCTCCATTGTTACATCTTCAGATGGAGGCTGAACAATAAGGTCAAGCAGTGCTGGTTGACCAAGTGATCTGACGTACGACTCAACTACAATGAAAAATCAAACTTTATTTACCAGATATTTCAAGATATGTGATAGCTATGCAACATGAGACAACCCCCCACCCCCAAAAGAAAATAATAATCAAAAGAAAAATAATAACAGAAACAGCATCTGACGCGCACAGTGGCAGTCGCATAGATCAAGATATCAACTTGAATTTTAAATTTTTATGCTGGATGTGAATACAAACCGTGCAGAAACAATAAACAATTTCATACCTGTCTCTGCAGGAATGCCATCATTTATGGCTTTCCGTTTGTTTTCTCTATCATTTGTAATGAGCAAGACCCGTACTGCAGTCCCAAAATGATTCTGATACCATTGGGCAGCCACCCGAATTGCTGGAGCATCAATGCAAGTGTCAAAAGAACAATATGGATTAAATAACAGAATATATTTCCTCACATTTTTAAAACCAATGGAGCCATGAAGTATAAGCAAACAACATACCTCTGTCGTTCCTATCGTTGGGACTTTCACCAGTTGCAATCTTCACATATGTATCCCTAAAGGAATAGAAATTAAACATAAGAAAATATATATTGTTATTCCATCATATCATGCTGAGATAAGACAGTTCGTAGAAAAAAAAGGAAATCAATTTAGAGAGCAATAATTCACCATCGAGTAATTAAAACCAATTGCAATATTATATTACGGAATACAGAGAGAGATCAAGAAATCTGAAAAAAAAAATAGATAAAGTTGTGTTTGCTGGGAAACCTAGCAAAGTTATGTTCAACTACCATATTAAACAGGGCTATCTCAATAGAACATTTCTTCCAGTCAGATCTGGATCTGGACGAAGACCGTTTACTTTGATAACCAACAGCAATAAGTATACTTCTGTCACCTCAGTGCGCATTTCCTGGTCTCCTGCTTTTCTATTCACCCTAATGATGTTGGGAAAATTACTATCAACAATTCTACATTCTACCAATTGCAAAACCAAGAACTGGACAGCTTTCCTGGTATACAAATCAAATATACCTACCGACTATAAAACCTCCTCCAGTCAAAAATGTGCTATGAATTGATCAAACAAAAAAAGAGAACGAAGTATAATCAACCAAAGTATGCACAACTAAAAAAGTAAGATAGAAACATACTTGTGATACTCATTTGAAAAGACAAAGAACCTCCTAAGTGAATTGCTGCAAAGAGCCCTAAGTCTGTTATATACAGCAAGATTTTTGTTCTTCACCTCCTGCAACACTACTGATAGCACCACCACATCATCTATGGCTGGACTCTCCAGCAAATCAATCTAATAAAACATAAGAACACAACAAAATCATGAGCAAAATCCAAAAAGTTACTGACACTAAATTTCTGAAGTTTCCCCAAATAAAGGATAGAAAAAACACCTGATGGAGTACAACATTAGTGTCAACTACAATGATAGTTGAGGGATTCGAGCTGAGGCGCGCCTCAGAAACATCGCAAACTTTGCAGAAAGGGGCGCCACAGTATATATCGTCTCTCAAATAGTGTTCTCTCAATACCTGCAAAACTAATGCCAGTTCAAACCCTAGGTGTAACACAATCCATGGTATTTATATCACACCGCACTAAAATAACCAAAACAAAAAACACAGAGATAAAATCCAAAGGAAAAACAGTACAGGAAAAAACTTCAAGGCTAGGGTTTATAGAGGACCTTGAGTACTTTGCCTTGCTTCGTTTTCTTCACAAACGACTTGTTCTGCAACATTGTTAAGCTTTTTCACTGATGAGTGTATATTAGAAAGCGGCGCGTATAGTGTCGCCGAACTGGCCGTTAGGAGTCTACGACGGGGACGTTTTACTCTTGAGAAGCTTCAATCAGTTCCGGCGATTCTTATTTCCAATTGATGTCGCCGGGAGTGAAGCAGAAGATACGCCGTTTGAAAGGCAGCCCGACCCGTTTGTATACAAACGTTTAATTACTTTATTTTTCCTCTCTCAGAAAAACACGAGTAACATTTTATTTTTCCCTTTGAATAACAGAAGGCGGTGGAGACCTTGGCGGCGCACGGGAGAGAGCAGGGGATAATAAAACAATAAATAAAATAAAACAATTCCAATAAAACGTAGATTTATAAACAGACATAATCCTTGGCCCCGTGTATTATGTCATGCGAGATTGAAAGAAAAAAATTATGTTATTAGATATAAATTAAATATTTAATTGAATTCAATTTATTTAATTAATTGTAATAAAAAATTATATAAAAGATCAAACTAAATGAACGATATAATAATATAATTTTTTTAAAAGAATGATGAGTGAAATGACAAAAAAGCTCACGTATCTTGATTGCTCACTTGATTTAAGATTATTTCAGACTTTCGCTTCCAACCTTATCCATGTATCTAAAGAACATGTTTAATACATTCAATGGGTCAAATATTTTTTTTAAATGGGTCATTCTCACATTGATGAGTCAAGACGTCAAGACTTGGATCTTGTGAAGATTCCACTCGAGTGAAATATATCTGATTTGATTATATCTTGAAATTACAAACTAAGGTCCCACCATCATTTAATTAATTTATTTAATTAATTCAATCTTTTTATTAATTATATAAACCTGACCCCTAAACCATGAACCATTCGGGCGGGGTAAATCATGAACCACTAGGGCTGGGTTTGGGTCGGATTGAGTCCGGGTCGGGTAAAAAATTAATATAATTAATGGAATTAGTTATATAAACCTAAGCCCTAAACTATGAACCTTAAATCATGAACTATTCGGGCCGGGTTTGGGTTCAGGTCGGGTAGAGTTCGAGTTGGGTAAAGAAAATTAATATAATTAAAGAAATTGGGTAAAATATGGAATATATATAAATGAGAATATTGAATTAATTAAAGAAATTAATTAAATGATGATGGAGACCTTGCATATAAGTTTGTACTCACCTGCGGGCATATGATCAAATTTGGTGAAATATAATTTTAAATTTTATAAGTTTTTAAGTATGGACAAAAAACATCAGGTTATCAAATTATCGAAAAAAAATATTTCTAATCATTTGAACTTTGGAGTGTTTAAACAGTAGACCAATAATTTTAACATTTGGCAACTCGTGTAGACAAATAAATAACAAGAATTGAATCGGTCAATGTGAATTACACTCACAAATAATTTATATAGGTTAAATTATTATAGATTTCATTACACATATAGATTTATCAAGCATAAGAGAAATTTTGAAATATTATCAAAATATTTGTGGTTTTAATTCCTTCCACATCTGAAAAACAAATGCAATAGTCAGAAATTTGTTTCAAATCTTCGAATACCCGCAAACCAAAAATATATAAATGTTTATATATATATATATATATATCAAAAAAATTCAAAAAAAGAATCTGAAATTTGTATAAAAATTAAACAGATCATAAAGAAAGAAAAATATAAGACAAATATCGGTTAGTATTTCAGATGTATTAAAGGAGGCAATATACAGGAAATGCCTTAGAAACATCTATAAATCTTCTGATATATACCTGAAAAATAAAGATGAGATGTGAAAAAATATATGAAGATAAAAAAAAAAAAAAAAAAAAAAAAGATTGATAATCAGAGAGATTCGATAGAAAAAATGGAGGAATGAGAATATTTTATTTAACCCTGATTTGCGAAAAGTTGAATGATGTGAATTAAATTAGAAAAGAAATGACAAAAATTAACATTTATGTTAAAAATAATATCATAAATAACTTTTCATAAAGGTTATCACAATTAGTAGATAAATAATTTAATTTAATCATATTATATATTATTAAATAAATTATTTATTTATTAATAAACAATTCTAATAGAGCCCGTATTTATTAAGTAATTTAGAAAGTTAATCATTTCGTTTAAATAACTTAACTTTATTTTGTCTACATTTTTTTTCGTTAGATAGTTATTTTTTGCACATTTCTCATGTCAATTTCTCAAAATTTTAAAAAATATAGTATTTATTTTTCTCACTTGAGATGTACATGAACAAGTATATACTAACATATTTTAATGATTACCTAAAAAATTTATGTGTAATTTTATTTATTATCTAAAAAATATATTATAATTTTAATGCATATAATTAAGTTTAACAATATTATTTGTTTTCCACAACATAGTCGAAAATACAATTTTATATTTATCCTGAAACCATATAAAAAATCTCTATATTAGTAAATGTAGATTATTCTATAATAGTTTCATAAAGTTTTAGAGTATATAGAGAATCATGAATAGTTTTAGAGATTTTTTATTAACCATTACATAAAAAAAAAAATCTCCATCATCCATTAATTGAATAAGTTAGTATAAATTGGATAAATAATGTATTTTGCTAGAAATAAAAAATAAAAAATGTAAACCTTCAAAACTATTAAATAACATTCATTTTTACCAATTCTTTTCACCATTTATTCACTTTCATAAATCTTGGGATATCACACTTTTTACATTTATATCTATTTTTTTAGGGTGGATATTAATTTTTTTTACATACATATTTTTTTTTGCAACTAATTAATGGAGAGCGAGCGTCATTATTGTCGTCACCGTGTAAGTTGTAATTGACAGTTGAAGGTCTTTGTTGTTGGGTGTTGGGGCTGGAAAGCCATTGTTGTTGAGGGCGAGGTTAATGAATACATCTAGAGATCGAGAGCTATTGTTGAGGGTGAGGTTAGTAAAAACATCCAATATTTTTCAATGAAAACAACTCATAAAAATTTTTATTTACCGTAGCCAAAATCCATGTCCAAATCTTCACACGCAGAATTCACAAAATTTATTAGTAATGGCTGATGCTTGGGTTGGTAGTGGTTAGTAATTTTCGAGAATCCCAATTGACGTCGCGCGGTTTAAGTTGATACTCTCGCTCTTCCACACCTGAGTGACAATATTTAAAATTAAATTAGAAAAATGCAAATATTATAAAGAAAATAAAATATTGGAGAATCACTATTTACTAATTCTGACGACAAACCTCGTCTTTCTAAAAAAGAGTATGCCGTCTCCGATTCCGGTTAAGACCTCGTCATTCTAAAAAAGGCACTAGCAAATTTTGATGCATGTCTCCTCTGCTTATCATCATGTCTTCTCCGATTATCACGGAAAGTCCGATAGTAATTGACCGAAAGACTTGTTAGTCGTCTCATCTATTTTAAAAATAGAATTTTAAATCAAACCACAATTGAAACCGAAATCAGATCGATACGAAATTAATAAGTAATCGAGATTTATTTAATTGCCAGTCTTCAAGTATTTCAACCCCAACCGCACTCATCTATTTTAAAAATAGAATTTTAAATCAAACCACAATTGAAACCGAAATCAGATAGATACGAAACTAATAAGTAATCGAGATCTATTTAATTGCCAGTCTTCAAGTATTTCAACCCCAACCGCACTAAAAAATGTAGAACAATTGTTACAATCCACAAAATCAAATTAATCAGATGTAAGAAAAATTCAATAATTAAAATACTCCACTTTCCAAAACTCAGAACTTTCAAACATGACAACAAAGAAAATTATAAAACATAATACAAAGAAAAAAACATTCCACTGTACCAATTCAACACTAAAATGATACAAATCGTTTTTTATCAATGCAAAACAAATCAAGTGAAGTTAAAAAATATATATGAAGGTACAACATATTCACGAAACAAATAGGGAAGGAAGGCACAACTTATTTGTATGTCGTCGTTCCAATAGTTGATATGAGATTAAAAATTGTTCTAATAGTTGATATGAGATTAAAAAAAAAAAAACTGAAAATTCAAAGTTGTTAAAAAAATTGAAATTATGAAGGTTCACCTTTTGATCAATTGGAACATAAACTGACTATAGATAGAGAATTGCAGATCGTCTCATGCGTAAATTCAATTGTAAAAACCCTTTAAAAGAAGCAGTAACAAATTGAAAAAAAAAGAGAAAAATCTAGTGAGATAGGATGGAAATTGTCACTTCCCTCCTCAAGCTCTCTTGCTATCCAACCACCCAACTCTCTTTCTTTACCGTTCAATTGCATTCTTGTATTTTTTTTTTTTTTTTATAAGCATCAGCCTTTACACCCAACACATGACAACACTAAGTCGGAACAAATTAAATTCACTTTATTAGAACATATATAATACAAGTTTACAACAATTGGATTGAGCTGCTAAATAATTGACATAAGACTCATAATGATCATAAAAAAAATTGCATCAACTCTCAATTGCAAGAACTCAAGAAGCATTTACATTTGTTACTTGTAACGACAAAAAGTAGGGATAATAAAATAATGAATAAAACAATTGCAATAAAACACATATTTATATCGAACCAGTCATTGCCCGTGTATTACATTTTTTTGTTAGTTTGAAAACACAATATTTAAATAAACATTGTACATGAAAATAAAATGTTATTTACAATTTTCATTTTGTCAATAATGGTCTTGTCTTTAGTCCCTTGTACAGTTGTACTACATTGAACTTAATTATTGAGCAATAAATATTGATGTTCTGACTACGTTTGAACAAGAAAGTCTCATAAGTTAGTTTTTAATTGAGTCTTAAACAATTATCAATTAATAGACATATTTTAGGAATGAGTTTATAAATAGCTTAACCTAAAAAATAAGGTTAAGTCGTGTATGCATCCAGGTGCACCGTGTATTCATAGTGCATTTTAAAAATATAACTTGTTATACTAAAAGATGCAACTTGTTTACCCTGAATCTTGTAACTATTTTTCCATATTAATAGTTTCACGGTTCACTGTAAATAAATTGCATCTTTCAGTATAACAAATTGTTGTTGGGGTTATACATGAAAGTATGTTTTTATTTTGTATAATCTATGTATTAAACACTTATTTACTGAAATAAATTATTTATCACTATTGCTTTAAATATGATTGAATGTTATATGTATATTTATTGCAAACCGTTCATATAATAGCACGTGTTACATTGTAGTTAACGTGGTGATACCAGATCACAGAAGATCACGTTAACAGACCCTTGTAAACAAGAGCGTGTTTCACAACTTAGATAGATCTGAACAATCTATTGGTAGAAGTTGATGTGTAAAACTCAGATTGACTTGTCTTGACCAAGAGATTACAGTAGTGCATTTGATGCGCTGAAGCGGACCTACAGAGAGTATAAACTCATTCGCACTGACTTATGGGATTAAGAGTTAGACCTCAATGGTTGTTGATTTCTTAATCTCTATCACTTAATAAGGACTGTGTGCAATTAATAATTTTTGCTTTGACTTATAATGGGAAGAGAATCACTGCGACTTCGATACCCTATATCTTGGGCAATAATATTAATTACATGGCAGTTGCTAAATTAATACAGAGAATCGTGTGCTTGGAGAGTCTTGCATGATTAGTCCCCTTGATGGGCTCAGAACCTTTATCATACCAAATCTTGTAAGTGGAATTAATTTTTCGGTACGGATAATAATGTTGAGTTGTCCTTACTCCAAGGATAAATATATTAATTAATATAAAGCTTTTCAGTGGCTTAATTAATTAATGGATAAAATAATCTTAAACACGGGAAATAATAATCGGGAGCCGCATTACCGTAATATGGGTTGAGATGGATAGTGCAATATTAATTATATAGTGGAATTAATTAATATTAATGAGCCGAATAATATTGTGGCTCAATATTGGAATTCAAAAGCCCACTGGGAGGTCCATCTTAATTCTCCTAGGCCCCTCAAGTAGCCCAAATAAAGTCCATTAAATGAAGATGTGTATAAAATAAATTAAATATTTTTTTGCATATTTTTCCTTATTATTTTCGAAATTATTAAAGAAAAGAGGGAGAATGATTTTCTTGAAAAGATTTTATGGAAATGAGATAAGTATTCTTGGAATACAAGATTATCTCATAAATAGAAATCTCCCACTTGGCCTCTTTAATTATAAATTTTGAAATTTTAGAGAAATAAAAGGGAAGAAAGATTTTCTTGAAAATATATTATGGAAAAAATGTGTATTCTTGGAATACAAAAATATCTCATAAATTCAAGAAACAACCAATCTTAAAAGTCCCCTGTTATTTTTGAAAATTAGGCCTAATAAAGGGTGTGCGATTTTTGTGGTAAAATACACATGAAAAGAAGAATATATGGGATATATTCAAGATTTATTGGAGATCAAGAAAATATCTTTCATAACCCTAATTTGAGCCAATTTTTCGTCCCCCCTCTCTATTATATATAGGGGATGAATTTTTCATCCCCAACACAATTCCATGAGTTGAAAATATTAGAAATCCACAAAGGTGGTGCAACAAATTATTTGATTTTCCTTTGTTTTATAATTGTTCATTGGAGAACTTCCACTGAGGTTGTTGAGCAAATACTTGGGAATACTTGAGAATGACTTTTGGTTTGTTGCCAGATACCTGATCTTGCCTGTCTCAGACTGTCTCTCCAACTGATACGTTTACGTAAACTCCTAGAAATTCCGCATGCTAGGATCTTTTACGTGAATTATTGTTTGCATGTTGTTGTTTGATTAATTATTATTTGAATTCACGTAGGTAAATTCATGCCAATAATAATCGTTAATTTAAATTTGTGTTTATGAGGTCATCCTGATAGATCCTGGCATAAAGTATCCCAACAGTTGCATGTTTCTAAAATGCACTAAGAGAGCACAGCGACATGGATGCACATAAGACCCACTCAAAAAATAAAAGTTATTTTTTGTCAGAAAATTTGTAATCATTCTTTTTCAGCCAAATGATAGATTTTTTTTCAACTTTACCTATTTTTTTTTATCCTTTCATTATTTCATTATTTTAGTTTGTACCACCATTTATCTCGTATCAACATCATTTCAGTCTGTACCACCATTCAATTAAACCCGTACCACTATTAAATTAACTCCCGTATCATATTCGTACCACTGTCACTTCTGCCTGTATCATTATTAAATTAGTCTCGTACCACTCTTTAACGTCGTACCACAATTATTTTAGTCCGTACCACAATTTTATTCAACTCGTACCACCGTTTTTAACTTTGTACCCCAATCTAAAGTCCATACTAGATATATTAACCTCGTACCACCATATTTTTTATTTTTTATTCATTAAGGGTATAATTGCTCAAAAAATTATTTTCATCACTAAAAAAGAATGCAATTAAAAATCTTTATTAAAAAAAAAATAAATGAAAAAGGGTTAAAAGTAGGGTTTCTCCTTCACAATTATTATGATGACTTAGTGGTTTTAGTGTTTTGGAACGATCCCCACCTTCTAATCGATCAGGTTCAATTATTGTATTGGTTTTTTTTTCTTTAACATTTTGAATATATGGTGTTTTTTTTTTTGACAACATGTTCAGTAATTAGTTGCTTATACGGAGTAATCCGAACACACCAGGTCAATGATCCAGTTAGGAATACCTTCTCTAGTCCAACATGGGAGGTCATAGCTCGCTCGCTTTCAGCATTTTCGAACATGGTTGATACTCCACACTAAAGTGCCATCTACATTCTTGAAGATCTCGAGCTTACAGAGTCGCACAAGGAAGTCGTCACTTGCTCGCTTTCAGCATTTATACACAGTTTTCACATTCTTCAAGATCTTCGAGCCTGCATAGGTATCCACATTCTTGAAGATCTCGAGCTTACAGAGTCGCACAAGAAAGTCATCGTTTCCTCGCTTTCAGCATTTATCCACAGTTTTCACGGTCCTCAAGATCTTCGAGCCTGTATAGTTTTTTTTTTCTTTTACATTTTGAATATATGGTGTTTTTTTTGACAATATGTTCAGTAACTAGTCTATTACATAGGGTAATCCAAACACGCCAGATCAGTGATCCAGTCAGGAATACCTTCTCCAATCCAAGCTTGAGGACATGGGAAATCATCGCTTGCTCGCTTTCAGCATTTATCCATAGTTTTTACGGTCTTCAAGATCTTCGAGCCTGTATAGGTTTTTTTTCTCTTTAACATTTTGAATATATGGTGTTTTTTTTTTTTTTAACATGTTCAGTAACTAGTATATTACATAGAGTAATGTGAACACGCCAGATTAGTGATCCGTAGGAATATCTTCTCCAATCCAAGCTTGAGGACATGGGAGGTCATCACTCGCTCTCTTGAAGATCTCGAGACTAAAGTGCCAACCACATTCTTGAAGATCTCGAGCTTACGGAGTCGCATAGGTACGGATTCACACAGGGAAGTCATCGCTTGCTTGCTTTCAACATTTATCCACAGTCTTCAAGGAGTCGCACAGGGAAGTCATCGCTTGCTCGCTTTCAGCATTTATCCACAGTCTTCAATATCTTCGAGCTTACAGGGTCGTCATTCTCACAAACCCGTAGAGGGCAGAGAATACCCAAAGAGGGTGAAAACCCCATTGGAGCGTGTCTCGAACCCAAGACCTCTTAGTCTAGGTAGTGATGCTCTAACCACTTGAGCTGGACAAATATATGGTGTTTAATTAGTCAATTTTTTTTCTTTTTCTGATACTAGCATGTAACCCCATTGGAGCGTGTCTCGAACCCAAGACCTCTTAGTCTAGGTAGTGATGCTCTAACCACTTGAGCTGGACAAATATATGGTGTTTAATTAGTCAATTTTTTTTCTTTTTTCTCGATCTTAAAGATGTAACCCAAAATAGATTACTTCTGTGGGATCAAAATAATTTTTATATTATTAATTTTATATTAAATATTTTGAATACTTAATTTGATTAATTTAATTACATACATAATTTTTATATTCTAATATTGTATATGCATATTTTTATTTATTTTTTATTTTAAATTACTTCCTCCCATTATATGAGTAGGGGTGATTCACTATTAATAGATTATGGATAAATGGAAAGTAAAAATCAAAATTAAATAATGAATGACTGAAATTCAAAAAATTAAAAACTAATAATAATAACATAAATAACTTATAACATAAATTTAGAGATTTGAAATAAAACTACAATATGAATTGTGGGTGGTTCACCTTTAGTAGATAAATTTTTTTTGGACACTTCTAAATATATGTAGTTTATTTTTTATTTTTACTTTAGATTAAATCCATAATTAATAATGTACTAAACTCACATACTTTTGTTTGATGGTTCAACATGTATATATGTAGTTTTTTAGATAACAATATCAATTTTATACATGTTGAATGCTGTAATGTAAGTATATTAAGTAAATGAATTCTTATGTAGTAGAAATAAATTTTTTAACTTCATAAAGAATTGATCCTAATTTCTAATACTTACCATACTTTTTAAATATATTATATATTTTTTTATTTTAATATGAAGGCGTGTTTTGAAACACTTAAAACAGCTTCTATAAGCACTTATTTTTAAAGTTCTCTCTCACAATTTTTAAAAATAAATGCTTTTAGAAATTGTTTTAAGTGTTTTAAAACGCACCCAAATTTAACCCCAACTCGAATTTTTGGCTCCGCCATTGGCGACCACCTTCAGTGAAGACTAATTTTTACTTGGTACAACCATCTTCTGAATCACGAGGGTCAGGCTGATCCAACAACTAAACCCGATTCCACATGGAAAGTCAAAATTTTGACTCACACTGACCAATCCCATATGGAAAAGAGCGTATCCTTTCCTAATAAGGAAGATTAGGAAGACAGCACAAAGAAACAGTAAAACTATGTGTTCTTCTTTTCTTCTGTTGAAACTTCGAATCTTCGTTCCCTCCTTCGATTTCTCATCTCATTCCATCTATTTATGTCCAATTAACACCACCAATTTCTAATTTTATTTATCTATACATAAGGAGAAATAGGATACAAATTGACCTTGTTGCTGATGAAACGCCCCTTTTTATCGTTTCTGTGTTTTTTATTTATTTTCGGAGCATCTTTTTCCTGCGCCGACGAGTTCCTGGACTTAAATGGCGGTCTAGCTCCGGCGCGTCGGTCTTTGTTGTCAGATGAGTAAGTTTCTTTCCTGTTAAACGTGTGTTGGTAATGTTCTAGTTAATTTCTTAATTATATTCCAGTTGTTGTGATTCGCATGGGTTTAGTTTAGTTTTTCTGGATAAAATTTACTGAGAATTGGGATTATGCATATGTTAATAACTGTAGCAGTATTTTTTCTAATTAGTAATTTTTGTGGTTGTTAAAGTATGTTTATATGCTTTTAACCAGATTCTTTCAATTATATCTGTTTTTACTCCTGTAGAAAATTGAATTCTGATTTCCACAATTACTGAAATTACTGATTTGTGTTCCTCTTTTGGCTCCAAAGCATAAAATTAGTAGGTAGCTTATGTACGTGAATGATCTGTAATATTGTTTTGTACCTTATTCATATCACGCGCAAGCACAATTTGTTCTTGTCTTTTTCTAAGTGCTATTCTTGAATTTTTATTTTTGAAATCAGTGTACCTGATACTGCATTAGTGGCGGCTTTGGATGGTACTATTTATCTATTGGAAGTTGGTTCTATGAATCCACTCTGGTCGTTTTCATCAGGGCCACAAATTTACTCATCATATCAGGCTCCTGTTAATGATAAGGAAAATTCATCTGAAATTGAAAACACTTATTATATTGATTGTGGGGATGATTGGGAACTATATGCGCATAACAGCCTTGGTAAACTGGTAAATACATGCTCCTCTTATTCTCAAATTGTATTCAGTAGAGTTTGTTCATGTGTGTAATGTATGAAAAGTTAGTTTTCTAAGAGAGTTGTAGCAACATTATTTACTGCCTGATCGTAGATTCGTTGGATAGATTGTAGATGCACCTTATGTAGTAGCATTACAATTATTAAAAACATATCTGTACTTGTTCATATATTTGTGCAAGTTTTTGCTAAAATGTACTCCGAAGTTAAATATTGCATGGATACAAGTTATAAGTATTAGGAAACGGTGAAGGCACATGGGAAAATAATGTCCTGAAGATGAATATCTGGAAACAAATGCTTCCTTGTTAAGATTCTTATATAATAGAGTTTAGAAATATAATCATTCGATTCATTCGAATGAGTAGTGTTCTTCTAAAACATACCCTTTGAAGTTTGAAGTGAGTAAAATGGTTTTTTTTTTTTTTTAAATTACGCTTTTCCTTCTAATCACAATCGCAAGATTTGCCTAAAATAATCTCTTCCACATAAGCAGAAAATGATTTAATCATTTGCTTTTTGATGATTAATTGAGTTGTTTAGCCATGAATGATTAATGTAAAACATGTATCTGTCGAAGGCCAATGAGTCTCATAAGTAGGTCCTCTCTTAATCCTGTCAATTGGAGTGCTTTTGAGTTTTTACCATGGTGAAAGCATGTTGTAGCCACAAGATTTCGAATGGATACATAAATTAAAGTAAATATGAACAATCAAAATGATGAACATATTATTTGATCATGCTGTCCTATTATTATTCATGTGTCTGGGTAGAATGCACTGTCTATTACTAAAATCTGAATTCTAGCCCAGGAAACTCCATAGGCTTCTCAAAAGACATATAGTTGTAGCCTTGATTCCTTTATGAATTGTTTCCCCTCATGAATTCTTTAGTTGACTATCCAACAATCCATATAGTAACCGACTACTGATAAAATTATATAAACTAATAAAGACTACAGCATGATGTTGAATTAAATAAAAACATTGTTATCAATCTCTTTACATCTATTAATAGTAATACTCTGAAAACAATTATTGTAAAAGTTGAGATATAAATATAAACATTTATCATTTTCATATGTCATTTTTTTACATCAGTTGTTTCTTATTTATGGCATGTCAAATTGCATTTTCTTTAGAAACTTATGAAGAGTCTTGAAGAGTATATTAGTTCAACACCTCAAATAGCAGAAAATGGAGGAATTGTGCTGGGTTCCAAAGAAACCAGTGGTTTTTTAGTTGATGCAAAGACCGAAAGGTCATCCATTCATATAGGATGTCTGATCCTACATCAACAACACCGAGTAGTGTTAGTGATATTCCCAATAATACCACTATCAAGGAGCAGTACCCATTTGAGTCCAATGAAAGGAGAGATGAGGTTCCACTTTACATCACAAGGACAAATTACGTATTGACTTCATTTCTTCCAAATTCAAACAAAGTCCTATGGAACTTAACAGTTGCTGAAATCGGAGCTGCTTTACTTTGTCAAGATGTGGAGAAGTCACTTGAGGGTCCTCTTCCTTACAAGATGCCATTACCATGTCAGTCAAGAGCTCTTATTCATCGTTTTCGTAATTATCACATGTTGGAATACTTATCCTTGCCGTCAAAGGCTCCTCAACAAGATATGATTCTTCCTGCATCAACTGATGTTCTTCCATCTCAGCCACATGTTGAAAAAGTTTTAAAACGTCTTCCTTATCCAAGCAGTGGAAGTAAAATGCTAGGTACACATGGCAGTAAGGCTATCCTTCCTTCACATGCCATTGGTGAAAAAACTGTGGTTGGTAAGAGGAAAGATCTGAACGAGCTTCTAAATGACGGTTCTAAAAAACTTCAACTAAAGTTTAGCAAATATCAAATTGTTCCTTTTTTTATTGCTCTTCTAGTCTTTTCTCTCGGCCGATACAGTGTTGTCTTTAGAGCAAAATCCAAGGAAACTGCGATGTCCACTGACACTAGTTCTACAGATACACATTCTAAAAGGAAGAAATCTCGCCGAGGAAAGGGCGGAAGTAATGGTGGGGAACAAGATAAAGAGAAAAATGAGGCTCATAATGGAAGTGATAATAACTTTTGGTTGAATCTCAACCAACCGACTTCTTTCAATGCAAATGAGCGTAGAATTGGTAAATTAGTTGTTTCCAACAAAGAGATTGCAAAAGGTAGTAATGGGACAGTTGTTTTTGAAGGGATTTATGATGGTCGTTCAGTTGCTGTGAAGCGCCTCGTGAGGGCTTATAACGATATTGCTTTTAAAGAAATAAAAAATCTTATTGTGTCTGATCGCCATCCAAATATTGTAAGATGGTATGGCGTAGAACAAGACCAAAATTTTGTGTACCTAGCATTGGAGCGTTGTTCCTGCAGCTTATACGATCTTATTCTTATGCACTTGAAGTCCTCTGTTAATCCAACTCTTTGCGAGAACTTGGATGCTGAGGTTGAAGCAGAGTGTACGAAGTGTTTGGATTCTATTAAAGGTGTTATGCCTAAGTTTGAATTGTGGAACTCAGATGGTTATCCTTTGCCTTTGCTGTTAAAATCAATGAGGTTATCTATCTACCTTTTCTGCTAATATTTTAGATTGAAAAAAATAAATTTAGTTTAGGTAGTGTTAAATACACTGATTCAATTTTCATTGTTGTGCTTCATTTTTTCCATCTGTCTCACAATCTAGATGTGGTACACAGGGATGTAGTATTAGGACTCGCCCACCTCCACGAGTTAGGAATTGTCCATCGGGATTTGAAGCCTCAAAATGTGTTGATAAGCCTTGAAAGATCTCTTTGTGCAAAGCTTTCTGACATGGGTATTAGCAAGCACCTTGTTGGAGATATGTCTTCCTTGAGTAATCATGCTACAGGTATTAAGTGATTTTATTTTGTGAAATTTTGTTTCACAAAATACCCCTATTCAGTTTTTTTTTTTTTTTTTGTGTCATAATTAATGTTCTCCACTGTAATATATTATTGTCTTTTGTTCTCTTAGTGTAGACATGCATAAAGCAAATGAACGTACTCTTTAATGTTTTATAACATTTGACGTTAATTAAGGAGTGTGCATTTTGCTTATCCATCCTTATTTGATCAATAGTTGGCTTCTCCAATTACACGTATTTTCTCTTAAAAAGGTCAAATTGAGGGAAATATTTGAGGATTAAGCACAAATTTCTAGTGAAAGCATCCTACTAATTTCAGTTTATTTTTTCGTTGAAACATCAAGTATTGTGCAATGTAAGGAGTATTTGCCAATATAGGTCATCAGAGGCCCAAAGATGTAAAGATGCATGTCACTTCGAGTAGTCTTTGGCTCTTTGCATTTCTGTTGATTTTTATTAATAAAACTTTATGCCATGAGAAGTCATTTTCTTTATTCTTGTTTTTGTTTCAGGCTGTGGAAGTTCTGGATGGCAGGCTCCTGAACTGCTTCTCCATGGGCGTCAAACAAGGGCAGTTGATTTGTTTAGTCTCGGTTGTGTCTTGTTTTTCTGCATTACTGGCGGTAGACACCCCTTTGGGAATCGTCTAGAACGTGATGTCAATATTGTAAAAAGTAAAGTTGACCTTTTTCTGGTGGAACATATTCCAGAAGCAGTTGATTTACTCGTACAATTATTAGACCCTATTGCTGAAATGAGGTATATATTCAAGAGGATAATGGTTAGCATTTGTTCGTTTGAATTTAAAGAACCAAATGCCTGTCTTTTAGTCGGTATTTTAATATCTTGTCTCATAACTTTTGAATTATAGACCAAAGGCGTTGGCGGTACTTAACCATCCTCTGTTTTGGAGTGCTGAGATGCGCCTTTCCTTTCTGCGTGACACAAGTGATAGGGTGGAATTGGAAGACAGGGAGACTCAATCAGATCTCTTTAAATCATTAGAAAGTACAGCCCCTGTGGCTTTGGGTGCAAAGTGGAATGAAAAGATGGATGCTGCATTTCTTAATAACATTGGGCATTATAGACGTTATAAGTTTGATAGTGTTCGTGACTTACTGAGAGTCATGCGCAACAAGTTGAGCCATTACAGGGAGCTTCCAGCTGAAATTCAGGTACTAATGATGTGTTAAGCCCTTATATAATTGCTTGCTAGTTCAAATTAGTACAAAGGAATTATAGTGAATTTTAAATGCCTTTTAATATGGAGTTATTTCAGTCCTTCCTAAAAAAAGAATGGAAAAATAGAATATCCAAATGTGTTGCATTTGCATAGTTTACTTTCTAAAACTACTTCTAGCTTCTCTGTTTGTTTACGTGACCATTCGCTTTCTAGGATTGCTGCAGGTTGCAGCTGTAGCTCTGCGATGTTTGATTCTTATTCGTAGAAAAATTCTTGTGTTTTTTGGTTAAACTTTTACTTTTATGGTCATATATATAGATATATACATGTTCAGTCAGTGGTGGCTGAAGACCTTTGATGTTTTGTTGATATCTTATATCAGGAAATAATCGGACCAGTACCCGAAGGATTTGATAGGTATTTCAAGAATCGGTTCCCGAAACTATTGATCGAAGTGTACAATGTCATGAAGAAATACTGCAGTGAGGAAGATTGCTTTGTAAAGTATTTCAACAGCATTTGACTGTAGCTCTATAGCCAAATGTTTGTATGTGGTATATGTACTAATGATAATGAAAGCCTTGTGTTTGTATGTTGTATATAATTATATATATAATGTAATAATACAAAATTGAGCTTAATGTGGTTTTTCGTTTCCCTGCACGCCCTATGCCTATTGTGATGTGAGCACCTTGTGGATGTGAACATGTTAGCATTTAAATAAACTGTTGTTTGAGGCCCCACGCATTGAGATGTGCAGACAATTTAAAGACAAATCAACATTCATCTCTTTTCAAAAAGATTAAAGTCATTAACGTCTATATTACGTCCCCGCCTCATCACGAGATAATTTCACTTAAGTGTGTCTCAAAGTGACAAAAACTCATGTGACGGTTTCATACATGAGATGAGGTACAAACTAACATAAATTAACATCTATTTTTTTCAAAATGTTAAATAATTAATGTTTAAATTATGCTCTGTCTCGTACTAACGTGAGTCATGTAAAATTCTCAGTCCAAATCGGTAAGTAGAATCTTAAAGCATAACAATGCACTATTTTCATTTCCCGAAAAAAGAAAAAATTCCCCCAAAAAAAAAAAATGTCCAGAAAGACTAGCTTACTGGGCTTAAATCTACCGGCCCAAACCCATAAAATGGCCACCTAGGCCATAATACAAGCCCCATTTCTCCATTCCTCATTCCAAAATCTGACAATGGCGACGCTCAAAGAAATTCTCACTCGACGCCCGGTGGCGGCGACCATCCGCCTCACGGTTCCGGCAGGTGGAGCGAAGCCGGCGCCGCCAGTTGGGCCGGCATTGGGTCAATACAGGCTGAATCTGATGGCTTTCTGCAAAGACTTCAACGCCCGAACCCAGAAATACAAGCCCGAAACCCCAATGGCCGTCACCATAACGGCGTTCAAAGACAACACTTTCGAATTCATAGTCAAATCGCCCTCCGTCACGTGGTACCTCAAGAAGGCCGCCGGTGTTGAGTCCGGCAGCGGCCGGCCCGGTCACGAGACCTCCTCCACCATAACCCTAAAGCACGTGTACGAAATTGCTAAAATCAAGCAGAGCGATCCTTACTGCCAGTACATGTCACTCGAGTCGATTTCGAAGTCGATTATTGGGACTGCGAATTCTATGGGGATTAAGGTTCAGAAAGAGCTCGATTGATTTGAAATTTCTTTAGGTATTTGAAATCTACACTTGGAAACTTCTTTTGATTGAAAATCATATTACGATTTTAACTGGTATTAGTTAGTCTTTATCTCAATTCAGAATATGCTGTTTGCTGGTATGTGTTATAAACTGCTCTTATTTCAAGAATGAGTAATTTTATTGTGCTAATAAGGATTCTTTTGCTTGTATTTTCTTGCCGTAGGCTTTTACAAGACTGTAAAATCAGTTCATCTCAAATTCTGGATGTCGAATTCTTGTTATGACATTTGTTTTGGTTATTTACAAAATGCACAATTGATGATGAGCAATGAGGTAAAGGCATATATGATTTGGGCCCATGTTTTGGTTAAGGAAATGCAGATTTCAAAGAAAGTCCAGTATTTATGCCCACGTTTTGTTTTATATGTTCCTTTGTTTCCCGTGGTGCATGTTGGATTGCAATAGTACTGATTTTTTCTGTCTCGGAGGGGATATGTTTGTGCTTCTTTATGTAAATTTTGTTTGTTGAGGAAGACTTATGATCCAGAAACTTGTAATGGTTCCAATCTATAATTCATATAGTTGGTAATTGTGGTTGAAAAGTTTGTGTTTTTCTGGTTTCTGTTGTGTTTGGATCTTGGACGTGTAATTTCAGTTGTTGATTTTAGTATAATGTTTCATACTTAAGCTATGGATCGTACACGTTAATGCTCTCGGTGTGCCTCCCCTCATATCAATCTTATGCATAATCAAATATACGGAGGAAACATGCTCTAATAGGATGATTGGTCGTTTACGAGCAAAAAACATAGGTGATATATTCGGCCCTAGAGATTCTATATTTTTCAGTGAATGAGTGGTCTTTTGAAGTTAAAGAGCAGTAGATTGCATCAGTTATGTACGCTGATGAAATTGTTGATGTTTGCCTGTGGATATCTTAGTTAGGAAAGTAGGTATTCGAGGATATAATGATTTCCTTGATGATTGAAGCAGCATGTTAGCGGGTAGGGGCATTTTATTCTTCCCGTGCTCCTAACTTTTGATGAGATACCATGCAGGTAAAAGCTTTGGACTTGGATCTTTCTGTAACATGGTCCAGGTCTCATAGCTTGGTTTGAGAGTTTATGGTGTGATTCTTTAAACAAGTCACTCAAGTATGTCATTTTTGACGCACTTACAACGTCGATGGCAATTTCATATAAAATACGATTAATAATATATAAATGTTGAATCGTGTTTCTGTTTACGAAAGTTATTGCTTGCTTTGCTAATGTCACCAATTCATTATGATATCATATGATCATTCGATTTTGCAAACTGAGTCAGATAATATAGTATTTTGAAGTGCTGATGAATTTCGTCATACCATTTCATATTGTTTAAGCATTTTTTTCGTTACTTTTGATTGAAAGTTAGGGAGAGGAATCAAATTGCAGAAATATCAAACAAAATGCTATTTTAAAACCAAAAGAACAAATAAAATGGTCGTTTCCAAATTTTCACACAAAAACACTAAAAATAAGGTGGATGTATCACTTTAGTAGGTTTAATTAATTTAAACAAAAAAATATATAAATCATTTCATCATTATAATAAAAAAAAATCTAAATTAGTGTATCTTCTATAATTGGGAGTGTATTTAATCGGGCCCATGCTGCTAATCAAATTCTCATACTCTATTCAACTTTTGCGCATCATTCTACACATGAACTTTATATTATTTACAAAAATTATCATTTTTATGTAAAAAAAAATTATTATTTAAAAATATAAAATATTTTATAGACGGTAATAGTTTTTATGTATAATAATATTATTAGAAAGACCATGAACATGGGTTTATACTCCCTCCGTCCTAAACTTAACCTTTTTAGTTTTTGGTTTTAAAGTTTGGGAAATATCAATTTTTTTATCACATAAAATCTAATAAATTTTTTTTTATTATTTTTATTACTTTATCATATAAAATACTAATAAACAACTCTTTCTACCCAAACACTTTATCATTTTTTTTTAAAACCCGCGATACAGTAACCATAAGGTTAACTTCGGGATGGACTTAGTACAATTTTTTGTCAAAAAAATTATTACTAAGAAAATAATTACTATCATTTTCTATTAAGAGATTTGAATATTACATTTTAAACGGGACAAGACAACTAACAAGGAAGTGGACCTAGTATACGGCGACATGTGTTCGACATGATAAGAGTAAGAAGGACTCCTGCCCTAAATTTAAAGGCCGGGAATGAAACTTCGCATTAAGGAAATGAAAAAGGCACCGTTTTTTGACTTGATGAAGTGTTGATTAACTGATTTTCAGGTAATTTGTTCAGCAAAGATGCAATTTTTCATGATTTTGGTTGTTTGTTTTCTTAATTTGTTGTGTGATTGAAAAAAAAATCCTTCTCGTGTTATTATTCTTCAGAAGCTTTTGCGTTGTGGGTGGCTATGGATGATTGTAAGATGGAAGAATCACACCTGGATCGACTCAGTGAGTTGCCCCATTCTTTAATTCCTCATATACTCTCGTTCTTGAAAATGAGACATGTTGTTTCAACAACCCTTCTTTCCAAACGTTTTGAAAACCTATGGACCATGATCCCCTGCCTTAATTTCACTGACATAACAACCGAATTCGACATGCCAGATAGTCATAGTCTCCGAAACTTTGTTAATCGGGCTTTGATATTTTGGAAAGGAACCAAGCTTCTGAAACTCATAATTGATATGGGGGATGACTATGAGAAGTCATTAGCGGGTGATATTGATTTGTGGGTACGTTTTTCTGTGCAAAACAGAGTAGAAGAGTTGAGTATAAGTTTATTGTACGAAGTTGAGGCGATGGAGTGGGAAGAAGCAGTAATGCGTAGTAAAAAAGATGTGTACTGGGCTCCGCAATGCCTGAACTCGTGTCAACGATGAGAAAGTTGTCACTCGTGGGTTGTAACCTTCGAATTCAGGGGTTTCCGGCCTGGAATCACCTCACTAGTTTGAAAATCGATGGTTTTTGCTTTGGTGAACACTTGATAAACCGAATTCTGTTGGGTGCTCCGCGGTTGGAAGTGTTGAGTTGCGTTTGATTGAAAGCAATGAGAACTTGAATATCCGGTCTACCAGTTTAAAAAAGCTGAAGATTGAGAAGTATTTGTATTTTGATTATGAACAACCGTCGTTGGGCACGGTGTTGAGGATCTGCTGTCCGAATCTTGAAACGTTGGAAATTTCGGGAGTTCTTTATAGGGAGTGTTTGTTGACAAATGTGTCGTCTTTAATGGATGCAACTCTTGATATTGATTATTCAAAGTGGTATCGACCTTATGGTGCTCGTGGGATTGAATTGCTTGGAGAAACAATGAGGTCTATGTTTTCAACTTTCCGACATGTTGAAAGACTCACATTATCATTTACTTCTTTAAAGGTATCATTTCTTTTCAATATCTACTTATTCTTACGTTTATTCTTAATACAGAGTATTAATGAGTATAATGAATGAGCCATAGCTATACTAATTGTTAGAAAATTACTTGATATGGTCAATCGATATAATCATTAATGTTGAATGGTTGTTGATCCTGTTTCCTTATATTTCAATATGGCGGTGTATATAATGTTTTCTTAGGTTGCATGCAATTACGACTTTACAGCCAAATTGTTTGTTATGTTCCTAGGCAATGGACTCTTTAGTTTTGCTCATTTTTAAAACGTTTTATGCATTAGCTTGTACATACTGCATATTTTGACCTTATTTAAAAAATACCTGCAACATTGCAACCGGAGTGGTATTGATAATAGATTTGGAGCTAATGTTCTATTTTTCCCCGTTTTCCATTCAATTTGCCTCCCCCCTTTTTAATGCAATCTATCTTGTTGTCACACCAGGTACTTCGAGCGTCACTGAAGGAAAACTTGTTTTCACCATTACCAAATGTCGTGGTTTTAAAAGTTGGAGTTTGTTCTATTGAACCCGTTGAAATGGTGCATCTACTTGAGACTTTCCCTAATTTAAAGATGTTAGTCATTGAAGATTATACTCCTCGGTTTCCCCCAAATAGCAATGCAGAAAACAGTTTGGAGTTTGAAACAACTCTCTCCAAGTCTTTTTTGCTTCAAGTGAAGATAGTTGAGATTACTTCAGATTTCCATGATTCCTCAATATTTCGATGTATAGAGTTTTTGTTAAAGCATGTTATCATGCTAGAAAAGTTGGTAATCCGGTGCAGATGGAAATGTTCAGAAGAGTTTTTGTTGGATGTTGCAGAGAGACTGCTGGGCATGCCAAGGTCCTCCCCAGATGCAAAAGTGATTTTCAACAAAAAGTGATCTATTGCCAAAACTTGTTTTGCAATCACTCAACATCCTATTATTGGAAATGGACTAGCTTTTGGTGATGTTCTTTACATGTTGGATTGTGGACTTACATTTTGCTGCAAACTTAAGATTTGGTGACAAGTTTACGAGACAGGTTGCCAAGCCTCTCGAATCCTGTTTAAAATGATGTGTGTGTTTTTTCAATTCAGTAATGTAATTTCATGAGTAGTAAGTACGTCATTTAGTGCATACTTTTAGAGCATCTCCAACCATTCCAATTCAAAATACAACTCAAATCCATCCATTCCAACTCAAAATACAACTCAAAATCCAAATTTATCACCAACAGTAAAATCATTTCCAATCATTAAACTCAAATAAATAATATGATCTAAAATTATAAAAAATTAAAATCAAACAATAATACACCTAATATTGAAATAATTTAAAAATTAGTAAAAATAATAATATTTGTTTTTAAATAAAAAAGTAATGCATAATATTAAGTTAATGTAAAAATTAGTAAAATTTAATACACACATTTAAACCCTTAACAATAAACAAAAGAATTTTTTAAAAAAAGATTTGAGGTTGTGAATAGTGTAGAATCAAAATTGTCTCAATACTATTCAAAAATGGCAATTTGAGTTCCGTTGGTTGCCATTGGAGTGGCTTTTGTGGCAAATCAGCCGTTTGCCACTGAATTTGCGTCGGCGTTGGAGATGATCTTAGAGCGTCTCCAACGCTTACTCAAATGGAGACGCAAACGGCAGATTTGCCTCAATATCCTTTCCAACCACAACTCAAATGCAGTGGCAATTTGCCCAATGTGAACAGTGTTGAAGTAATTTTACCTCTTCACTGTTCACAAACTCAAAAAAAAAATAAAAATTGTTTATTCTTTTATTTTAAAGGCTTAAATATATATATTTTGTTTTTACATTAATTTAATATTATGTATTATTTTTTAGAATGTAATTATTATTATTTCTATTAATTTTTAAATTAATTCAATATTACTATATAATTGTGATGACTTATGCATTTGAATTCTGATATTTTATATAATTTATTTTTTGCAAAAATATTTTATATCATTGAACTAATGCGTTTTAATTTTTTTTTTTTTTAGTTTAAATGTAAATATGAAATTATAATTTAATTATAAATAAATATTAGATAAAATAAAAATTTTAATTGATAAAGTTAAGAATATTCTTATTTGAGTTAAAATTTGAGTTTAATGACTGTATATTTTATTGTTGGAGGCAAATTTGGTGGCAAATTTGTGTTTTGAGTTCCTAGAGTTGCTAGGGAGTGAATTCAACACTTGGCTGCTCAAGAGCACAATGCCTAGGGTAATTTGAGTTTTTAGGGTTGGAGATGCCCTTAGTAGCTGAAATTTGAGATATCATGTGTAGTACGCGTACCTTTTTGTCAGATTTATTACTCTAATTATGAATTGTGTTTCTTTTGGGAAAATTGTTGTTATCAAATGTAACCAATTCATTATGGTATCATTTTATTTATTTTGCAAACTTATATGTTTAAGCTTTTTCTAATTACTTTTGCGTTAAAATTAGGGAAGGGACGTTTGGAACATGAGACGTTGCTTGAGAGATGCAGAACCAATTAGTGTGACATACCTGAAACCAAAAGATTAAATAAAAATTGTCTAAGAGAGATTTTCACCATAAACTTCGTCTGCTATGTTGATGAAATTGGCCCAATTATTTCTGGTTTTTCTCACTTGGAAGTACTCTTGATCTTGTGTCTTATGGAAATCTTCCAGAATTTGAATATTCAATCTGGCGATCAAGAAGATTTTTGGTTTATTCTTGCATCAATAAATCTAGCTTAGAATTTGGTGTCCAATTATTAGACCTTTTACAAACTTCAGGAGTTGTGTATTATAATTGTGTGCCAACTGTTGATGAATGTCTCTCTTTCACAGTAATATTTATTTTACTTATGTTATTGCATCAATAAAACTAGTATTATATTTTAACGCCACGTTTAAACATTTGATATTAATACGATTAATTACGGTAAACTTTATTTTCAAAAGTACAGGACTAACATTAGATCGAATAGAAATCCACATAAAAAAATTGTGTTTGCAAAATTATATTTTAAGACACTTTTCGTAGTTGCAACTTGCAACCAACAAGTTGGTTACCTTTTTGTTTTCATGTTTTTTTCTTTTTTTTTTGTTAAAAAGCAAAAAACACTTTTGTATTTCATATAAAATTCATAAAATCACCTCTGTATTTTAAAAAATGCATACAATCTTCTTGTATTTCTTTAAAGTATGCACACTCTCCCCTTATATTTTAATAAATGCATAAAATATCCCGTGTTTCATATAAAGTGTACAAAACAATCATATGTTTTACGGAAGATTTGTGTAAAATAAAATACAAATTTAAGAGAGTAATTTTTTTCACTTAATTTTTCTGTTTGAGCTTTTATAATTTTTCACACTTTTCTTTTGAAAGCTGTAATGAACTCTCACCAAAATTATTGTCAATTAAAAATATAACCTAACCAGGTGGCTTAACCCACCTGACCACTGGGCTCCTCATTTGAGTGAGAGATTCAGGTTCGATTTCATTTGGGAACAAATTGGAGTATGTGAGTTATAAGGTGGTTTGGTGAATTTGTGGATTATTTGAGTGCTTGGTGTACTAAATCTAACAACTAACAACTAACTTTGTTAGATAAAAAAAAAAAATTAAATTACAAATAATCTAATAAATTTAAAAATCTACAAACCCCAATAAGGAATTGAAAAGGGTGGAGACGAGCACAGAGTCCATAGTTAGGGTTTTGACTGGATGAAGTCTTGATTTCCAGGTAATTTGTTGAGTAAATCTGTAAGTTTTTCATGATTTTGGTTGTTGGTTTTCTTAATTTGTTGTGTTACTGACTTACCGCCGAAATATTTCACCAGATGCTTTTGTGTTGCTTTGGCGCATGGATGATTACGAGATGGGAGAATCGCACCTGGATCGACTCAGTGAGTTACCGCATTCATTAATTCTTCATATACTTTCACTTTTGCCAATTAGAGATGTTGTTTCCACAACATTTCTCTCGAACATTGGGAAAATCTGTGGACCACCATCCCCTGCCTTAATTTCTCCCACATTACAAGCATATATGATGTGCCAAATAATCATCACGTTCGGAACTTTGTTAATGGGGCTTTGATATTTTGGAAAGGGGCAAAGCTTCTGAAATTCAGTATCGAAATCGATGGTCTCTTTGATAAGTCATTAGCTGGTGATATGGATTTGTGGGTGAGTTTTGCTGTGAAAAATGAAGTAGAGGAGTTGGATATATTTTTAGGGTACGCAGATGAAACGGTGTGGGAAGAAGATGAATACAGTGCTCCACAGTGCCTTTACTTGTGTTCGTCGATAACAAGATTATCACTTGTGTGTTGTAATCCTGGAGTTTATGGAATACCAGCTTGGAATCAGCTCAAGAGTTTAAAAATCCATGTTTTTTTACATCAGTGGGTACATGATAAGCCTAATTTTGTTGGGTGCTCCTCACTTGGAAGACTTTGAGTTGTGGCTTCTTAAAAGCACTAAAAACTTGTATTTCCGATTGACAAGTTTAAAAAGCTTAAGATTGACAAGTATGTACATTTTCATGGTGCACAACCACCCATGGACACAGTAATGGACACGGAACTGAGGATCTGCTGTCCAAATCTTGAAAAATTGGAAATTTCGGGAGCTTTCTATGACGATTGCTTGTTTACGAATTTCTCATCTTTAACCGATGCAACTCTTCATTTTTTTGATTCATATGATTTGAAGTATTATGATTATAGTGAGATTCAATTGCTTGGAGAAACAATGAGGCATATATTTTCGACGTTTCAGCATGTTGAAAGACTCACATTATCATCTGGTTCTTTTCAGGTTTGGTTTCTAGTTTACGGATAATATATTTTTGAGCTAATATTCTGTTTTCCTTTTTGTCCATTCAATTACCTTCTCCTTTTTTTTTTTTTTTGATGCAATCTATCTTCTTATGCTAGGTGATTAGAGCATCACATGAGAAAAACTTGTTTTCACCATTACCAAATGTCGTGTTTCTAAAAGCTGAAGTTAATTTGATTGAGTTTGATGAAATTGTGAATCAACTTGAGATTTTCCCTAATTTAAAGATGTTTGTCATTGAAGACAATACTTCTGTGTATTCCCTGGATATCAATACAGTGAACTGTTTGGAGATTGAAACAAATCTCTCCAAGTATTTTCTGCTTCAACTGAAGATAGTTGAGATTGCTTCAGATTTCAATGATTCCTCAATGTTTCGATGTATAGGGTTTTTTTAAAGCATGGCATCATGCTAGAAAAGTTGGTAATCCGGCCCAAATGGAAGAGTTCACGAGAGCTTTTGTTGCAAGTTGCAGGGAGACTACTGAGTATGCCAAGATCCTCCCCAATTGCAAAGGTGATTTTCAAATGGACTAACTTTTGGTAATGTTCTTCATGTTCGATTCTGGACCTAGCAAGCTTAAGGGGATGTGTATGTTTTTTCAATTGAATGTTCTCTAAAGTGGTGTTACATGTTTTTTCAATTCAGCAATGTAATTTCATGAGTAGTAAGTACGTTATTAATTGTAGCTGAATATTTGAGATATCATGTGTGTTTGCGTACCTTTGTTGTCGGATTTATTATGCTAATGATGAATTGTGTTTCTTTTGGGAAAGTTCTTGTTATCAAATGTAACCAATTCATTATGGTATCATTTGATTTTGCAAACTTATTCAGATAAAAATGATATTTGAAGTGATGAATATATTTATTTATCGTTTCCGTATAGTTTAAGCTTTTCTTAATTACTCTTGAGTGAAAATTAGGGGAGGGACGTTTCGAACTTGAGACGTTGGTTGAGGGATGCAGAACCAATTAGTGTGACATGCCTGAAACCAAAAGATTAAATAAAAATTGTCATAGATTTTCACCATTAACTTCGTCTGCTATGTTGATGTTGCCAGAATTTGAATATTCAATCTGACGATCAAGAATATTTTTGGTTTACTAGACCTTTGCGAACTTAAGGTTGTGCTTGGATGTAAAGCGCTTTTTTCATTTTTTTTTTTATTTTTATGAGAATTTTTTTTTTGAATGAATGGTTGTGAAAAATGAGAGTGTGATTGGATGTGAAAAAAATGTAATGATTACTCGTTGATGTGATATGTTTATAAAAATAAGAGTGTGATTGGATGTGAATTTTTTTTTTTTTTGTTGAATAATTGGTATGATGAAATTTAATTTATATTATTTTAATTATTTTTATTTTAAATATATTTAATAGTACATGTTCAAATTATTTGGTTTATCCTTTTTATTATTTTTTAAAAAAATATATAAAAATAAGATAAATATTATTCTCTTTTTATTACTCCGTAGATTCCTTTTTTATTTGAACTTTTACCAAAAAGATTCGTCTCAAGCTTAATTGAACATTTTTATAAAAAGACATAAAAAGACATACTTACGTAAAACGTTCTCACGGTAAGACGGAACATAAATGAGCATGGTGTTTTAACTCTTTGAAAGAGATTAATTTTGTTTTGTGCTAATTATATCTCAGTCTCATGTGTGAGACCATCTTAAACGAGTTTTTATCTTTTATAAATAATAATAAAATAATTTTATGCATATCCCTCGAACATCTCAATTATGTCATACACAAAAATCAACTTTTTTCTCCATTATTTTATCATTTAACCCCTATTAAAAAAAAATTTTATCCCTTTTAATAATAACAAATAATTCATATATTACCACCCGGTAAATGTATAAAAAAGAACGAGACTGAAAAAATACTTTTTATTAGTTAATCACCAGATCATTTACAATAATAAATTAAATATTATCAAGTACGTATAAATTAAATAATATCAATCTGCTTAAACTATTTAGACAATATTAATAAATCATTACGCAATTTTATTGAAATATAGCATAACGTAATTGAACAATTTGTTCTAAATTTTGTATTTATTATTCCATGGTTATTGATTAAGAACCATGTCATGCTCGGCCTTTCTTCCGAATTGGGGGCACATGAACCCCGCAAGTATTCATTTTGCCTTAAATCTTGTTTATGTTTGCCACTTCATTTTTTTTCAACTATTAATACGAAAAATAGTTACATGGTTCATTATAAATAATTTGCATCTTTTAATATAACAGTTACATGGTTATTACTCTATACCCATAAAATTGAAAAGGCTGTAATACCCTCAATCGAAAATAATTTTATTTTTTCAAATACTAATAAACAATTCCTTATTATAAGTTGTGTCTAAAACAAATGGATAAAAAAGTATCGGACAATAGATTAATTATTTTCTTAATGATAAAAACTCATATGAGACGGTCTCATGCATGAGACGATGTACAACTTAGCTAAATCACACCCACTTCTTCCAAAGTGTTAAAGCGTCAATGCCCAAATTATACCTTGTCTTACCGTGAGACCGTCTCATGTAAGTGTGCCCTCTTTCTTAATATATATATATAAAATATAAATAAGTAAAAGAAAAATATGTGAGCAGATTATTTATGACAAAACATAAAATAAAATTGTTAAATATAAATAAATAAAATAAGAAACTGTCAAATTGAGTAACGATTTTGATTTTTTTGTATTTTAATTTATATTTGAAATATTTAAACATTCCGTCATTTGAAAATTTTAACACTTGTAAGTACTCTGACATCATTTCCGTAGAGATCGGATGTTGTCCGGAAATAGAAAATTTTGAGTGTTTAAAAAAAAATATTTTTTCTTTATACTGTAGATTTAGCGGAGTAGGATTGATATAATACTGTAGATTTGGGAGAATGCTGAATAAAGTGAGAATTTTTTAAAAAAAAAAAGATTTGAGAAAAAAAATGGAAATTATTTTGACATCCAATTCCAAGCACAACCTAAGGAGTTGTGTTTTGCCCACTGTTGCTGAATGTCACCGTCTCATAGTAATATTTATTTTTGGGATTAAGTGTTTTTTTTTTTAATTCAGTAACTTTTGTATCGTTTTAAAATTGATCCGATTGTTTTGATTTTGATCATGTAAGTTTACATACAATTTTTTTGAAATTGGTCATTTAACTTGCTGGAGTAGGTTACCAAGCAGGTAATCATTACATATGTAATTATTTTATTTTTTCTTTAATTTTAAAACGCTACTTGAACTTTTTTAATCCTGATAATTTTGGTCGGGTTTTGAGTCGGGTCTAAAAATAATTTGTATATTAAAAGACAAAATAAATCGGGTCAATTTAGTGGGTCTAAACTGACCGAAAAATTCAAATATAAATCAAAATACACAGAAAACAACTCTCTCTCTCAAAGAATACGCAGAAAAATCTTGATCCAAAATAATTAGGATTAAAAAAGTATAGGTAGCATTTCGAAGTTAAAAAAAATATTACATAGGTGACGATTACATATTTGATGACCTGTTACAACAGATTAAAAAACTAATTTTAAATTTTTTAATAATTTACATGATTAAAATAAAAAAAGTCAAAATATTTGTGATCAATTTCAAAATGAAGCAAAGTTACCGGAATAAAAAGAAAAACTTAATCCTTTATTTTACTTGTGTAAGTCTGTTATGGCAACTTTTTGCATTGGTGTCATCGAGTAACACTTGTGTGCACTAATTGCAGATGAATCATTTACACCATAAACATTAAATCGTGAACCCTAAATCATAAACCACTCGGGCAGAGTGAACCATAAAAAAAAATCGAATCTGGTAAAAAAAAATTTAAAAAAAAAAATTTTAAAAACAAAATAACTGAATTGAAATCTAATTGCACCAAATCAAAATTGGTGCAATTGGTGCACAGGAGAATTTGTCAGTGTCATGAGTCGAATAAGATTATATCATTATGTTTCTAATAAATAGAATATATGTTAATATATTAGAATGATTGTATATCTCTTATTTATGGTAGGAATTAATTGTGTTCGTAATCATAGCCTAGAATTGGGAATTTCTCTTGTATATATTTGACGAATGATAATGAGAAGAGCAACAGATTACATTCTTACATGGTGTCACGAGTCCTAGGGTTTCCTGCACAATCTTCCGCTGCGCCCTAGCCTCTTCTGTTCATCCTTCCTCTCTTTTCTTCCTCTCGATGTCGACCTCCAAGACAAATTTTCATCCTGCACTTGCGGTGTCGAACATCAAGAATCACATCTCTATCACTCTTGAGATGGAAAATGTCCAATACGCAACGTGGGCTGAACTTTTCAAGATCCACGCACGTTCACATCGTGTGATTCATCACATCTTGCCTTCTGAAAACCCTGCTGTGAATGAACCAGTGACTGACGAAGAGAAGGAGATGTGGCTGACACTCGATGCTACTGTCCTTCAGTGGATCTACGCTACTATATCAACTGATCTCCTTCACACGATTCTCGAACCAGACTCTACTGCGTTGGAGGCGTGGACACGCTTGCGAGATATTTTTCAGGACAACAAAAATTCTCGTGCTGTCACACTTGAACAGGATTTCTCCCACACTAATATGGAAGATTTTCCGAACGCCTCTTCCTATTGCCAGCGCCTTAAAGTGTTGTCTGATCAACTGAAGAATGTTGGGGCACCTGTTACCAATGATCGTTTGGTGCTTCAAATGGTTGTCGGGCTTACTAAGGCTTACAATGTTGGGATTATACTGGAAAGTATGCTTTTACTTAGTATAATCAGACTGAATTTCGGACTTATTTACTGAAATAAATTGTTTATCACTGATGCTTTAAATATCATCGAATGTTACATATATTTACTGCATAACTGTTCAATAAATAGTACGTGTTACATTGTAGTTAATTTAGTGATATCAGATCACAGAAGATTAAATTAACAGTTCCTTGTAACCAAAAGTACACCATTCACGACCTAGATGGAAATGAACAATCCATCGTGAAAGGTTGAAGTGTAAGGCTCAGATTGGTTTGTCTTGACCAAGAGATTACACTAGTGCATTTCTAGTGCACTGAAGAGGACCTACAGGAGGACAAATTCTTCAGAGCTGAACTAGGAAGAATTAGACCTCAGTGGTTCGTTATTTCTTAATCTTCGTCCCTTAAATAGGATCGCGTGTGGTTAGTAACTATTGCTTTGACTTATTACGGGTAGAGAATCAACGAGATTCAATAATTTATATCTTGGGCAATATTATTGGTCACATGCGATTGCTAAGATTTAATACGAAGAATCGTGTGCAAGTACGCTTGTTCGATTTGCCCCCTTGGGAGGTTCTTAAGTTTTATCATACCAAATATTGCAAGTGGAACTAGTTTTCGGTATGGATAATAATGTTGAACAGTTCCTTTATCAAGGATAAAAGATATTAATTAATGGAAAGCTATTTTAGTGGCTTGAATTAATTAATGGACTAGATAATCTTAAACACGGGAAATAATAACCGGGAGCCATATTAACTATAATATGAGTTAAGATGGATAGTGCAATATTAATTATGTAGTGGGATTAATTAATATTTATGGGTTTGAATAATATTGTGGCTCAATATTGATAATTCAAGATCCATTGGAAGATCCAGTCTTAACTCTCCTAAAGGCCCCTCAAGTAGCCCAACATAAAGTCCAATAACTGAAAAAGGTGTTTAAAAATAAAATTCCTAAGAATTTCGAAAAATATGAATAAAAAGGGGAGAAAGATTTTCTTTGAATTTTGTTATGGAATTAAGATATGTATTCTTGGAATACAAGATTATCTCATTAAATTCAAGATATCTCCCACTTGGTTATTCATATGGAAATTTTCGAAAATTTTGAAATAAAAGCGAAAGAAAGATTTTCTTGCTTTTCTTGAAAAGATATTATGGAAGATATGTATTTCTTGAAATACAAGTATATCTCATAAATTCAAGAAGATCCAAATCTTGGTTTCTTTTTCCTATTTTTTTCGAAATATACCATAACAAGAGAGAGTGGGATTTTTATGGAATATTTTAATTATGGAGAAAAGAATATATGAGATATATTCAAGATTTCTTGGAGATCAAGAAAAGATTTTTTCCTCTCTATTCCATATGGAAAAATCGGCCAACACCCTCTATAAATAGGGGATGAATGTTTCATTCCCAAGTACAATTCCATGTGCTGAAAAAATTAGTAAATCCACAAAGGTGGTGCAACAAATTTTATTTTCCCTTTTGTTAATTGTTCGCGAGTTTCCTTCCACCGGATTGACGAGCAAGGACTAGGGAATACTTGGGAAGGCTTTTTGGTGTGTTTTAATCGATGAGACCATTGCCACTCCAAGAGGTTAGTTCACGTAAACCCGTAGCAATTTCGTATGCGTAGGATTTATGTGAACTGTTTATATGCATGATTTGTTGTTGAATTATTTTTTGAATTAATATAGGATTAATTCATGCTAGTAATAATTGTCAGAATTAAATTTGTATTTAAATATTCATCCCGAATAGATCCGGGCAATTAATTCCCCAACATACAATGGCGTCGCCACCTTATTACGCCAAAGTAATCCACTGCCCCCTTTCTATCAGGCCCGTTCAATGCTAGTCCTTGAGGAGTCCGGTCTTGCCAAGAAAGCCACATCGGGGACGGCCCTTATCGCCTCTGTCCCTGATTCTCAGGCCACCACTGGATCGCGGAATCCACGTGGTCAATCCGGGGGTAAGAAAACTCAGAAAAAGAAGGGCTCTAAGAGTGGGAAAAGCTCCGGTCATTCTTCGGCACCTGGTTATGGACCCGCGCCGGCACGGCCTAATTTCTACCAGCCATCGTGGCCTCCACAGTGGACGGGTGGACCACCGGCTTGGGCTTGGCACTGGCAGTTGCCGACTCCGCCATGTCCTTACCCAACTGCTCGCCCTTCGGCTGGACCTCGTATGCCAACCTCTCAGCCTGGAATTCTTGGTTCACGTCCTCAGGCATTTATGGCCCAACCTCCTCCATCGCCGACGGATATTGAAGCTGCAATGTATACTCTTGGCATCACTCTTCCTGATGCAAGCTGGTACATGGATACGGGGGCTACCTCTCACATGACTTTGGCGCCAGGTACTCTCTCGTCTTATTCCAATTTGAGCAATTCACATGGTATTATGGTCGGAAATGGTCAATCTATTCCAGTTTTGGGTATTGGGCATGCACATTTATCCCCTCCCACTCCTCCATTGTCATTAAAACACGTCCTACATGCCCCTGACATTGTTAAAAAATTGGTTTTTGTTCGAAAATTTACAACCGATAATTCTGTTTCTGTGGAATTTGATCCATTTGGGTTTTCTGTTAAGGATTTTCGGACGGGGACGAGAATAATGCGGTGTGAGAGTCGAGGGTCGTTGTATCCTCTTACCGGTGTCACCATGCCATCATCTTTTACTGCTCTATCGCCATCACTTTGGCATGACCGTTTTGGACACGCTGGAGTTTCTATTTTTTCATCACTTAGGAAGAATAATTTTATTGAGTGTGAAAACCTACATCCTTCTCATGTATGTTCTTCATGCTCAGTTGGTAAACACATTAAATTGTCGTTTGTGGCGTCACATTCCTCCACTGTGTTACCCTTTGATATAATTCATAGTGATTTATGGACTTCTCCTGTTTTGAGTTCTATGGGTCATCGTTATTATGTCTTGTTCTTGGATGATTACTCCAACTATCTGTGGTTTTATCCTTTAGCTCATAAGTCTATGGTGTTCAATACTTTTTTGCAATTTCGGGCTTTGGTTCGTACGCAATTTGAGAGGGACATTAAATCATTCCAATGTGACAATGGGCGGGAGTTTGACAATCGAGAGTTTAGGGATTTTGGGTTGGCAAATGGGATGACATTTCGTTTTTTTGTCCGTATACGTCGTCTCAGAATGGCAAAGCTGAGAGACATATTCGTACTATCAATAATATGGTACGTACGTTGCTTGTTCATTCTTCCATGCCATCGTCGTTTTGGCATCATGCTTTACATATGGCTACCTATATTTTGAATATTCTACCTCGTAAAAACATGTCATACGACACTCCTCTAGAACGACTATATCTCAAAGATCCGTCATATACTCATCTTCGAGTCTTTGGTTGTCTGTGCTACCCTCTTTTCCCATCCACTACCATACACAAACTCCAACCTCGCTCTACTCCGTGTGTGTTCTTGGGATACCCGACTAACCATCGTGGGTACAAATGCTTCGACATGGCTACGAATAAAATTATTATCAATCGGCATGTCATCTTTGATGAGTCACATTTCCCTTTCTCAGAAATCACCAACCAATCTTCCAGTACCTATGATTTTTTGGATGATAGTCCATCTCCATATGTGACCCATTTTCAATTACAGCAGCCATCGTCCGTAAACACACCCTCTAGTGTCGTCCAGCCAACCCCGGCTGCTCCGACACTTCCTCATCCACATGTTCCACCACCTCTTCCTCCTCGTCCAGTTACTCAGAGCCAACGAGGCATTTTTAAACCGAGGCGTCAACTCAACCTTCTTGCCTCTGTTACAAAATCACCTATACCTCGAAACCCTGTGTCGGCCTTACAAGACCCCAATTGGAAATTGGCCATGCTTGATGAATTTAATGCTCTTATTGAAAATAAGACGTGGGAGTTGGTACCCCGTCCTATGAATGTTAATACTATGTGTTCCATAATGTGGATTTTTACTCATAAAGAACGTGCTGATGGTTCCTTTGAGAGGCATAAAGCCCGTCTTGTAGGTGATGGAAAAACTCAAAAAGTTGGAGTGGATTGTGGTGAGACTTTCAGCCCCGACGTCAAGCCAACTACGATCCGAACTGTTCTTAGTTTGGCTCTTTCAAAAAGATGGTCCATTCACCAGCTCGACGTGAAAAATGCTTTCCTTCATGGCAACCTTGTTGACACCGTCTACATGCATCAACCCGTCGGATTTCGGGACTCGACTTATCTTGATTATGTGTGCTTATTGAAGAAATCATTATATGGTTTGAAGCAAGCTCCAAGATCATGGAACAATAGGTTCACCGATTTTGTCTCTACTCTTGGATTTTTCCGAAGTCGTTCGGATAATTCTTTGTTTGTTCTTCGCCAAGGCTCCAACATGGCTTATCTTTTGCTCTATGTTGATGATATAATATTTACGGCGTCATCCGATACCCTTCGACACTCGATTATTTCTCGCTTGAGCGATGAATTTGCAATGAAGGATTTGGGTCCATTACATTACTTTCTGGGCATTGCTGTTTCCTCTCATGCCGGCGGCCTGTTTCTTTCACAACGAAAGTATGCGCAGGAAATCATTGAGCGAGCTGGTTTATCATCGTGCAAACCCTCATCTACACCGGTGGACACCAAGCCTAAGCTGGGATCGCAAGACAATGCCCATATTTCGGATCCGAAGCTTTATCGCAGCCTTGCTGGCGCTCTCCAGTATCTGACATTTACTAGGCCCGATGTGGTATATGTGGTGCAACAGGTATGCCTCTTCATGCATGACCCTCGGGAAGTTCATATGGCTGCTATCAAACGGATATTACGGTACATACAAGGGACGTTGGACCATGGCCTTCATTTATATCCGTCGTCTACAACTTCTCTCGTGGCTTATACCGATGCAGACTGGGGTGGATGTCTCGATACCCGTCGTTCTACGTCTGGTTATTGTGTATTCTTGGGTGATAATTTGGTTTCATGGTCAGCTAAGCGTCAAACAACCTTGTCCCGGAAAGTGCTGAAGCTGAGTATCGTGGAGTTGCCAACGTTGTCTCCGAATCTTGTTGGCTGCGTAATTTACTTCTTGAGCTCCATTGTCCAATCCCGACGGCAACTATTGTTTACTGCGACAACATCAGTACAATTTATCTTTCGGGAAACCCTGTCCAACACCAACGAACTAAACATATTGAAATGGATATTCATTTTGTACGAGAAAAGGTGGCTCATGGTCAAGTTCAAGTCTTGCACGTCCCTTCCCGTTATCAAATTGCTTATATTTTTACGAAAGGGCTTCCTCTGGTGTTATTTGAAGAATTTCGGGACAATCTCAGTGTTCGTCCTCCTCCATCTTCGATTGAGGGGGTGTAATAAATAGAATATATGTTAATATATTAGAATGATTGTATATCTCTTATTTATGGTAGGAATTAATTGTGTCCGTAATCATAGCCTAGAATAGGGGATTTTTCTTGTATATATTTGACGAATGATAATGAGAAGAGCAACAGATTACATTCTTACAGTTTCAATCAAAATTAAGACAAATTCTCTTGTGCAATTGGTGCAATTTAATTTTATGAGTTTTTTAAAAAAAAAAAAAATTCAGTCTTAGTTTTTTTTTTCTATTTCAGATTTCTTTTAACTTTAATTTTAGTTTTAGTTTTTTTTTTTTCGACTCGGACCCAAACCCGGCCCGAGTGGTTCATGGTTCACCCGATCCGAATGGTTCATATATGATTTAGGGTTCATTATTTAAGGGTTAGAGTTTAGAGTGCATAGTTCATCTAAATTAAAATTGAACTCAATTGCACCAATTGCACATGAAAGTAACTCCAAAATTAATATCAACAGTTAAACATTTAATTTAAATACGATTGGTCACGGTAAAATTCACTTGCAAAAGAAAATCAATACGCATTTCTGTCCTACCTAAACTGGTTATACATTAGAACAGAAATTCATATAAAAAATGGTGTCTATAATGACAAAATTATATTTTAAGACACTTTTTGTAGTTGCAACTGGAACTAACAAGTTGGTTAATTTAATTTTTTATTTTTTTTTTTAATCCAAAGATGTTTTCGAGATGCACTTGTAATGACCTTTCACAAAAATTATAAAAAAACATATTCTCAGTGCTTATAGTCAATTACTTGTTTTTTTTTGTTAAAATTTATAATTTCATTTCGAATTATTTATTTATCAATAACCCAATAATTTAATTCATGATTTCACACAGTCATAAATTTCAAGATAAGAGTGAACGGGAGTCCCCAATAAGGAATTTGAAAGGGGTGGAGTACTTAGATTACGTTTGTTTTGGGATTTAAATATCGCGACAAGTCAAGATTTTATAATTCAGAAATTTAGAATCCTTGATGAATAATAAATGTATGTGTTTGTTTTGGGATATGCCAAATTAATGTTTAATAATAATAGATTTTATATTATTATATTATATTGAGAAGAGTAATAAAGTGTATAAATTTTAATATATTGAGAAGAATAATAATAAGTGTTTGTAGGTGAGATTGAATGTGAGATTTAAAAACCAGACTCTAAATTCCAAACTCGTATAAAACGGGGAGCGCAAAGTTCTAAGTCAATCCGTGTGAATCCCAAAACAAACACAGCCTCAGCCTCAGGGTTACAAAGAAAAGGCACCAAACGAGCTCATTGTCTATTTAGGGCTTATTGACTAGATGAAGCTGTTGATTAACTGATTTCCAGGTAATTTGTTGAGTAAGGTTGTAAGCTTTTCATGATTTTGGTTTTTGGTTTCCTTTATTTGCTGTTGTAGAAGAAGATGCCTTTTTTTTTTTTTTTTTGATAACGTTGTAGAAGATGATGGTTGAGTTCATCTTTGAACTGAAAAACTAGAATATAAATCTTCAAGTGTTTTGATAGTTTGTTACACGAAGGGTAACTTTTATTATAGGTCCCTATTTATACTAACTATTACTGAAAGATATTAGTTAATAAAACTTCATTTGTGGTCTTTATAGCTGTGTTATTGTCTTATTGACTTATTGCCCGAAATTTTTCTTCAGAGGAAGCATGGATGATTATGAGATGGAAGAATCAGTAGGAAGCAGTGAGCACATGGATCGACTCAGTGAGTTACCCAAATCATTAATTCTTCATATACTTTCATTCTTGACAATGAGAGATGTAGTTGCTACTACCCTTCTCTCGAAATGTTTTTTTAAACTTGTACAACCATCCCCTGCCTTAATTTCTCCGATAATGTAATCGAAGGAGAAGACGATGACCTAGATCTTAGGGATGACCCAAACATTATTCGAAACTTTGTAAATCGGGCTTTGATGTTTTGGAAAGGAACCAAGATTCTCAAATTCGTAATTGATGTTGAGTGTCCTTTTAATAAGTCACTAGCTAGTGAAATGAATTTGTGTATGCGTTTCGGTGTGCAAAACAAAGTAGAAGAGTTGAATATAAGTTGGAATTACGAAGGAGAGAGTACGGAATGGAATGAACCTGTGGATAGTATACATGCCTCCCCAGTGCCTGAACTTGTGTTCATCAACAAAAAAAAATCACTTTATGGTTGTAATCTTGGAGTTCATGGATGGTAACCTGGTATCAGCTCAAGAGTTTAAAAATGGACGGTTTTTACTTCAGTGAAAACTCCATAAACCGACTCCTGTTGTGTGCTCCTCAGTTGGAAGAGTTTGACTTGAAACTTATTGATAGCAATCTGAAGTTGAATATCAGCTGGAGATTGTTAGTACGTGTTTTTTGATCAACCGTTCCTGGACACAGTGCTGAGTTTGTTTGATTGAACCCATTGATGTGGTGCATCTACTTGGGATTTTTCCAAATTTAAAGATGTTAATACAAGGTTGGAGTTTGAAACAAATCTCTCCAAGTCTTTCATGATTCAACTTAAGATAATTAAGATTTGTTTATATTGCATCGATTCCTCAATGTTTCGGTGTATAGAGTTTTTGTTAAAGCATTGTAGCATGCTAGAAAAGTTGGTGATCCTTCGCATCACGTTCAAAGGTGTATTCGTTGGAAGTTGCAGAGAGACTGATGAGCCTGCCAAGATCCTCCCCAACTGCAAAGATCATTTTCCACAATATAAAATCTAAAGATTATACAAAGTGAATTTAATTAATATTATTATAAAAAATAAAAAGAAATGGTAGGCCAGTTGGGCAGCCCATGACTCCTTTGGCTAAATTGATCTAAGCCCATCAGCCCGTGTACTAAATTGGCCCGACTTTTTTGGGCCTCTAATTTTTAGCCTAGCCCGGGTTGGCCGGGCTGGCCCATTGGGCCGAGTTCAAATTGACTGCTCTAATTTTCAGTGCTTATTGTCAATTAGAAGAATTTCCTTAAATTTTATAATTTCATTTCTAATTATTTATTTATAAATAACCATAATAATTTAATTCATGATACCCGCACAGTAATCCATAAATTAAAATCCTGTCAAAAAAAGAAAAAGAAAAAAAGAAATCCATAAATTTAAAGATGAGAGTGAATGGGAGTTCCCAACAAGGAATTTGAAAAGGCACCAAATGTGAATTGAAGACTGAGGAGAATGAATGAGAGTTCCCTATAAGGAATGGTAAAAGGCACCAAACGAAACGAGGGCAGAGTTAAATTGGGGTTTTTGACTCGGTGAAGAAGTGGTGATTAACTGCTTTCCAGTTCCAGGTAATTTGTTGAGTAAGGTTAGGTTTTCATGATTTTGGTAGTTGGTTTTCTTAACATATAGTGTCATCGATAAAAAAATTGTTGTTGTGTTAATGACTTGTTGCTTGAAATTATTGTTCAGATGCTTTAGAGTTGTGGATTGCGATTCGATTCGTTGAACAATGGACGATTATGAGATGGAAGAATCGCACATGGATCGACTCAGTGAGTTACCCCAATCATTAATTCTTCATATACTTTCATTTTTGCCTATGAGAGATGTAGTTGCGACTACCATTCTCTCCAAACGTTGGGAAAACCTATGGACCATCGTCCCCTGCCTTAATTTCTCTGATATTGTAAGCAACTACGACGATCCAGATAGTCATCGTTTTCGAAACTTGTTAATCGGACTTTGATATTTTGGAAAGGAACTAAGCTTCTGAAATTCATAATTGGTATCGAGACCTACTTTGATAAGTCATTAACTGGTGATATAAACTTGTGGGTGCGTTTTGCCATGGAAAATAAAGTAGAAGAGTTGGGTATACGTTTGATGTACGCACCAAAGGTGATTGTAGAAGATGTATACACGGCTCCACAATGTCTGAACTCGTGTTCCTGGATAAGAGAATTATCACTTGTGGGTTGTAATCTTCAAATCCCAGGATCTCCATCCTGGGATCAGCTCTTGAGATTAAGAATTGATGGTTTTTTCTTTAGCGAAGACTTGATAAACCGAATTCTATTGGGTACTCTTCGGTTGGAAATGTTTGAGTTGAGCTGTATTGCAAGCAACGAGAACTTGAATATTTGGTCTACAACACTAAAAAAGCTGAAGATTAACAAGAACTTTCATCATAGGAATGCACAACTTTCAATGGACGCACTGCTGACAATCAACTGTCCAAATCTTGAAAATTTTGAAATTTCAGGAGCCTTTTTCTTCAAGTGTCTGTTTTCAAATATCTCATCTTTAACCGATGCGACTCTTGCTTATAATGATTCAAGGTATGTAAGTATTAGTGCTCATGGGATTAAAGTGCTTGGAGAAACAATAAGGCATGCATTCTCTACTTTCCAGCATGTTGAAAGAGTCACATTATCATATTACCCTTTCAAGGTTTGGTTTCTTTTCAATATCTACCTATGTTTGTGCTATTTTTAATACAAATTGGTTGAAACTTTACTTGATAATGAGGGTGAGTACATATGTAATGTTTTCTTGGTCACATGCAATGACAACTTTACGACTCAATTGTTTATTATGTTCCTAGGCAATGTACTCTTTAGTTTTGTTCATTTTAAAGTTTTTTATGCATTAGCTTGTAGATATTGCATATTTTGTCCTTACTTCAAATATATTTTCAATATTTTAGCTGAGTTAGTCCCATGCTTGTATATAGGATGCTGGTATTATGCGTACCTACAAACTTATACTAGTGAAACCATAAATGACTAAGGAACTACTGATAATAGATTTAAAAGCTAATGTTCTATTTTGCCTTTTTTTCCATTCAATTGTATTCTCCCCTTATTTAATGCAATCTATCTTATTGTCATACCAGGAGCTTGTAGCGTCACAGAAGAAAAACTTGTTTTCACCATTACCAAATGCCGTGTTTCTAAAACTTGAAGTTTTTTCGAGTGAACTCGTTGAAATGATGCATGTTCTTAAGATTTTCCCTAATTTAAAGACGTTATTCATTAGAGACTGTACTTTTCATCATTCAACGACTATCAATGCACATAGCTATGTGGAGTTTGAAACAAAGCTCTCCAAGTCTTTTCTGCTTCAACTGAAGATAATTAAGATTTCTTCAAGTTTATTTGATTCCTCAATGTTACGGTGTATCGAGTTTTTGTTAAAGCGTGGTAGCATGCTAGATAAGTTGGTCATCCGGGTCGAAGGAAACATGTCGCGTTCAAAGGCGCATTTGTTGGAAGTTGCAGAGACACTGCTGAGCATGCCAAGATCCTCCCCAACTGTAAATGTGATTTTCAACAAAAAGTGATCTGTCATTTGGTGATGTTCTTCAAGATCTCTGATTCTAAACTTACTTTTTGCTGACAAGCTTACAAGACAAACTGCTTGCTTTAGTCTCTAATCTATCATTTGGTGATGTTCTTCACATTTGGTGTATGTTTTTGTATTTTCACCAATGTAATTTCATGCGTAGAAGTACTTTATTCAGTGCAACTTTTTAGTCAGGTTTGATATTTGACATAGGTATATATACTATTGTTGCCTGAATGCTAATATTGAAACGTGCATGTTTCGATTTTCGAAAGTTCTTGTTTTCAAGTATCACTGATTCTTTATAATATCGTTCGTTTTTTTATAATACATTCTGATGGTATAGAATTTTGAAGTGCTGAATATATTTAATTGTATCATTTCATTTTGTTTAAGCTATTGTTTGTTTGTATTACTTTTGAGTGATAATTGTGGGAGCCTGGGAGGGACAGCTTGAACTTGAGACGTTGCTCAAGAGATGCACAGCCAAAAATGTGACATGTCTCACATTTCCCAACCCCATCTTCAAATTGCAGAAATGTCCAATAAAATGCCAATTTGAAACCAAAATACCTATTAAATAAAATTGTCTGTAAATTTTCACCGTCAATTTCAACTCACGACATTAACCCAGTTCTGCCTTGTGCTCCTCGCTTGGAAGTCTTTGTTGTGTCTTATGTAATTGATCTAAATTTATACCTAACCAAATTTATCTAATACAGTAAATTTGTTGCACTGTAACTCGTAATTTGTATCGGTAAAAATAATTTGCATGTTTAGTATAAACAAATTGTTATGTTTTAGTGAAACAAGTTGTTGCTTGAAAAATGCACTTGAAATTAGAGATGTTAAACAATTTAAGGTCTTACCGGTTCACGATAAATGGACCGCTAATAATTGAGACCTACTCCTAACCCTAGCAGGTTTGCTGTTTGCAGGCTAAACAAGCCACTAACGGGCTACGAAATAAAAATTTTAAATAAATAAAATAAAATTCAAAGTATCCATGATACAATATGGTATAATTTAAATTTTACGTATAAAATTAAAGGAGATATAATAATACAATAAATATGTTGGTAATTATACTCAATAACTTCAACCAAATTTTTTAAAAAATAAACAATGTTAAATAGATGACACTATTTAATACTCAACATAGCTATTACTTAATAATTTTATTTGATTTAAATTTTGTTTTTTAATTAATTTCATCTAAAATATGTACAAATATAAAAATAAATTATTAAAATTATCATATAATTATATTAAAATTAAATAAAATTAAATATTAAATGAGCTAGCGGGTTGACCCTAATTCTATAGGGCTCAAGCCCTATAGGGTTTCGGGCTAAACGGTTCAGTGTCTTATCGGTTCATGATAAACGGACCTGAAAAAGCATAGCGCTAAACCTTAGGCTGCGTTTGTTTTGGGACTCACACAGATGAATTTAGGACTTTGCGCTCCCTGTCTCATACGAGTTTTGGATTTAAAGTCTGATTTTCAAATCTCACATTTCATCCACACCTACAAATACCTATAAAATCTATCATTACTCTTCTCAATACATCACACTTTATTACTCTTCTCAATATAATATAATAATATAATATCAATCATTATTAAATATTGATTTGACATAAAGTTAAATCTCACTCTACTCCAATCTCAAAACAAACACATATATTTATTATTCATCAAGAATTCTCAATCCCTAGATTTTAAGACCTTGACTTGTTCCGCACACTTAAATCTCAAAACAAACGTAGACTTAATATTTTTTCGGTTTAGATAGGCCGGCCATACGGGCAATGGCCTTTATCATCTCTAGTTTAAATTAATAATTCCTAAAACCGGTAATTTTATTTTATATTATTAATTAAAAAATAGCCTAATCATTTTAATAATCTACATAAATGACAAACCACATATTTACACATAATCATTTTAATCAATTTTTAACTTTTCGCACAGTAAAAGGCTGAGAGTAAATGGGAAAGCCTTATTAGGGTTTTTTGACGGGATGAAGTGTTGATAATCTAATTTTCAGGTAATTTGTTGATTAAAATTGTGAGTTTTTATGATTTTGGTTGTTCGTTATCCTAATTTGTTGTGTTGTCGACTTATTGCGCGAAATTATTCTTCAGATTTGATTCGTGGAACCATGGATGATTACAAGATGGAAGAATCGCACATGGATCGACTCAGTGAGTTACCCCAATCGTTAATTCTTCATATACTCTCATTTTTGCCAATTAGAGATGCTGTTTCCACAAGCTTTCTCTCCAAACGTTGGGAAAAAATATGGACCACCCTCCCCTGCCTTAATTTCTCTAAACTTGTAAGCAGATACGAAGATTTAGATAGTCATTGTGTTCGAAACTTTGTTAATCGGGCTTTGTTATCTTGGAAAGGAATCAAGCTTTTGAAATTCGTAATTGATATAGAGCATCACTTTTATGAGTCATTAGGCAGTGATATGAATTTGTGGGTGCGTTTGGCTGTCGAAAATAAAGTAGAAGAGTTGAGTATACATTTGGTGTACTCAGATGAGATTGTGGTGGAGTGGGAAGATGCAGTGATTAGTAGTAAGGAAGATGTATACTGGGCTCCACTGTGCCTGAACTCGTGTTCATCGTTGAGGAAATTATCGCTCGTGGGTTGTAATCTCCGAATTCAGGGTTCTCCAGCCTGGAATCGGCTCACGAGTTTAAGAATCGATGGCTTTTGCTTTGGTGAAGACTTGATAAATCGAATTCTGTTAGGTACTCCTCAGTTGGAAGTGTTTGAGTTGCGTCTTATTGAAAGTGATGAGAATTTGAGTATACGGTCGACAAGTTTGAAGAAGCTGAAGATTGAGAAGTATACATATGATTTCCGTATGCGACGATCACTGGACGCAGTGCTGAGGATCTGCTGTCCGAATCTTGAAACATTAGAAATTTCGGGACTTTTCTATGGCAAGTGTGTGCTTACAAATGTCTCACCTTTAACCGATGCAACTCTTTATTTTCAATGTTCAGGGTGTTATGATGATCATGGAATTGATTTTCTTGGAGAAACAACGAGGCATCTGTTTTCAACTTTCAAAAATGTTGAAAGACTCGCATTATCATCTAGTTCGTTTCAGGTTTGGTTTCTCTTCAATAGCTACTTATATTGTTGATCTTGTTTCATTATATTTTCAATGTGGCGATGTATATAACGTTTTATTTGTCACATGCAATGACAACTTTACGACCCTGTTATATGTTTATGTTCCCTAGGCAATGAACTATTTAGTTTTTGTTCATTTTAAAGCTTTTTTATGCATTAGCATGTAGATTTCATGTTTTGTCCTTATTTCAAAGATAATTGCAACTGAGTTGGTCCCATGCTAGCGAATTGGATGGTGATATTGTGCGTACTTACAAACTTAGTGCCTGTTTGCAAACTCGACTACATGAGTAGAAGCACTTATTTTTTTCAAAAAGTTGTATCTAAACAGCTGTTAAAATAAGTGTTTCTCAACCATTTTCTAGAGTTTGCTTAAACTGGTGAAATCTTTAAACAAGGAACTATGCATAATAGATTTGGAGCTAAAGTTCTATTTACATTCAATTAGCTTCTTTCCTTTTTAACGCAATCTATCCTATTGTCATACCAGGTGCTTAGAGAGTTAATGAAGAAAACCTTGTTGCCACCATTACCAAATGTCATGTTTTTAGAAGTTGAAGCTTATTTGATTGAACTCGTTGAATTGGTGCATCTTCTTAGGATTTTCCCTAATTTGAAGATTATAGTCATTGAAAGCGTTGCTTATCATCCTTCACCGGATATCAATGCAGAAATTTTTTCGGAGTTTGAAACAAACCTCTCCGAGTCTCTTGTGCTTCAACTGAAGATAATTAAGATTACTTCAGATTTCTATGCATCCTCTATATTTCGGTGTGTAGAATTTTTGTTAAAGTGTTGTGGCATGCTAGAGAAGTTGGTCGTCCGGACCAAATGTATCATGTCACGTATACAGGAGCATTTGTTGGAAGTTGAAGAGAGACTGATGAGCATGCCGAGATCCTCCCCAACTGCAAAAGTCATTTTCAACCAAAAATGATCTATTGCCGAAATTGTTTTGCAATCATAACGGTACAATATCACTCACCATCCTCTTTCTTGGAAATGGACTAGCATTTGGTGATGTTTTTCACATCTTTGATTCTAGACTTGCTTTAGCTGCAAACTTAAGATGTAGTAACAAGATTATGCTGTTTACTACCATGATATTATTTTGTTTTATAAAGTTCTTGTCATTATGATATTATTCGATTTGCAAATTTATTCAGATGATTTAGAATTTTGACGTGCTGAATATATTTTTTTATACCATTTCATATTGTTTAAGCTGTTTCTTTAATTACTTTAGTTTTGAGTGAAAAATAGGGGATGAATGGCTCGAGATGCAACCCAAATACTAAATTGGAGTCATGTTTCACTTATGAGATTGTGTAATATAAGACTCTCTTCTCTCCATTGAAGAAAAAACTGTACGAGACAAAATCATGCATAACACGAATCTCATTTATTCTATTATATGATTTGCGGATTTATGAAGTCCCCACCCAATCATATATTAAGGTAGAACATGACTAAGGTGATTTTTAACATAAAATGATCTATCGCCAAAATTGTTTTTCAATCAAAATTATTTGGACTCCTAGGTTGATAAGATTAACCCAATTCTTCCTCACTTGGAAGTCTTGATGCGTCTCTTGAAAGGTTTCAGAATTCGAATAATCAATCGTTCAATTAATACGTTTTTTAATTATTATTTTTTCTTATTATTCCATCTGAAATTGAATTGACTCAGAATCTGGTGTTCAATTCTTTCGTTAATAGTTTAACAAAATGATTATGTGAGATGGTCTTATTTATTTCGTTATATGACCCGGTGAGCTTATGCAACTTCAGCGCAATTATATTTTAGAAGAAAATATAACTCAAAAACACATTGAAGGTCTATTTCATGAATGAGATCGTTTCTCATAACACTCTATAAAATAAAACAAAAATATACAAGACTAATCTCATTTACTCCATTATATGATTCATGAGGTTATAGAGCTCAAAACATGAAAACAAACCAACTTAGGGTGTGTTTTGAAACATTTAAAACAACTTTCAAAAACACTTTTTCAAAGCTCCCTCACACAGCTTTTGAAAATAAATGATTCTGAAAATTATTTTAAGTGTTTCAAAACACATACTAAGTGTTCAAAACATACCCTTAATATTAAAGTAAAGCACCTTCCACGTGTATAAAATAATCTCACAAGATTCCCTCAAAAAAAAAAAAAAAGTTGTAAAATTCAGACCATCAAACCGAACATCCTAAATACTTCTGTTTTAAAATGGAGAGAGAACTAAAAACAATATTAAACTATTGTGTAGTTGCTCTCAATAACATCGTCTATAACCAACCACAACTTCTTCCATAGTAAAATTCAAAAGACCAGTGTACAAAAATGTCTCCTCATACAGTGTTACAAATTTTACAATCCTGACAACATTAAAATTGAATATACTAATTATCAACACCGGAAAAGAAATCCTAATTACCAAATCAATAGAGAGAAAAAAAACATGTAAATGAAGTAAATAGACCAAAAACAGATCACCTCATTCTGTCCCCACACAACATATGAAACAAGAGCACACACCATTGATACCAAAAAGAATAATAAACAAAAATTGCAGAACTAGAAAGCTTTCCAGCTATCAGAATCCTTCCGTGGAGTTTGAGCTTCATGAGATGACCTAAAGGGGTCACCCGACCCAAATGGGTCGGCAGTATCATCGAACGATGAGAAACCCTGACCATAGTCCAAGTCCCTCGTGCTACTCATAGAATCGAATCTAGTCAATGAGGGCTGTGAAGGAGGAAAAGCCCCGAAGTTGTAATCAGAATCGGCAGTGCTACGGAAAGAGTCGAACCTCGTGAGGCTTTCCGGCTGAGCAAAGTATCCCTGATCAAAGTCGGTAGAATCTCTAGTGCTTCGCATGGAATCAAATCTGGAGAAGGAATCCAGTGAACCAAAAGGGCCACTATCATGCATGTTGAAAGAATCGAATCTTGAGAAGCTGTCGAATGAATGCTGCTCATCTGAGCCTCTAGGAGTGGAGCTAAAATTGTACATCGGTGTGCTTGGGGCAGAATCTGCAAATGCATTCGGTGTGTTCCTTGCGAACAGGTTATCTGTGTGGGGAGAGTTTGGCATGTTGTACAATGGGGTACTAGGGACTGAATCAAAAAACGAGCCCTGCTTTAGTGGGGTGCTAGGAACTGAATCGAAAAATGGGCCTTGATTTAGTGGGGTGCTTGGAACTGAATCGAAAAATGGGCCCTGCTTCGAATCTTTGGACCCAGTTTTAATTGGGTTTAGACCCCATTCATCAGGAGTAAATAGTGCACTTTGACTGTCGAACTCAGCTTCCTGATTTACAATGTGAAGAATTAGAATAACGAAAAATTACATACATGAAGTGCTACTGATACCAAAAAGTACCAAGCGTACCTTTGGAAGGACAGGGTTGGAATCCCATGCTGCATCTGCATCATAATGTGCATCAAAAGAACCCCAAGTTGGCTCATCAAAACGTTTGTCCCCAAAAAATACAGAGTCAGCCCCGTATTCACTGCATATGTAAATAAGGTTACTACCGAATTGTATGCAGAACAGTTGGCGTGGCGGATATGATCAGAGTACATCAAGATGCCAAAAACTAGGAAAAGCCATTTTAGTAAAATGGTAAAAATGGAGAAACGAGATTAGTTTTTTACCTTTGGGTGTCAAAAGCGTGTGGTGAGACGTTTCGCATATCTCTGAATTCTTTGGAAGGGCTAAAAGCAGCGTTACTTCCAGCTGGACTGTCAGGTGGAGTTCTTGCTGTTTGCTCTGAATTATTGCTATCATTTTCAGGTACTCTCTCCCCAGAAGTTTGCAATTCTGACTTATCATCTCCCTTAGAAGGTGATTTTGCAGTAGCACTGTTATCAGACAAATTGACTTGCTCTCTAAAGCCAGACTTTGGTTTGGGAGGGACAACGACATTTTCCACGTCAAGAGTAAGCTCTTTGACATAGGTGAATCCTGAAATTATGAACAGAACAAATGGCAAATGAGTAAAATTATGGATTAATGAATATCTTATGTTGCAATTGGATTGAGGTGTTTGAAATAAAAGGATTTAAACTAATGCATACGAAACAAAAGGATTTCAAATCCATCAAAATAAAAGTGTGTCACATGCACCAAAACCATTCAAAAATAAGTTTGAAATGAAGTGATGAATTTCAATTTTGAACTTTATATCAATTCAAACAACCTATAAATTTCAAATTCATCGTAAATCCATCAATCCAAACACCTATTAAAATATAAACCAACATTTTTACAAACAATACCTTCATCTTCAAACTTATCCCAATCTTCATCCCAGTCAGCTGCCGTTCCTTCAATGCCAGGTTGCCAACCTGGACAAGTTTTAACAGCAAGCATTAATTGAAAATCAACAAATGTGTTCCTCATCAAGCATGATGAAATTTTATATTCATTATGTGAACCAGCTTCAGAAGAACTTGTTCCTTGCAGTTCCAAAATAAGAATTACCAAATGGAAGCTCCACGAGTGACGTTGGTTTGCCGCGTAATCCATAAGTTTTGCACCGTTCATTCAAAGCTTTCACCAGTTCCTCAAGTTCTGATTGGATTTGATTAACTCGATCCTGGTAGAGACCAATTCTTTTCACTAAAACAATATTCTCGAGTTTTGACAAAATCAGTTGGAAGTACTACAAACCTGGACACCATCAGCATTCTCTTGTTCCAATTTAACAATTGACCGATATAGTTCCATTTTTTTCTCCTACAAATGATGATCAAACTAACATCATCTACCATCCAGACAGCATGGAGGTACGATTTTATAATGTTACCTAGAAACAGAAGGTTAGGAACATACCTGAATATCACGAAAAGTGACCTCTTCAATTGTTAATTTTGATGCTACATCTCCGGTCTGCTTGTACTTTTCTTCATATTTCTTTGCTAGTGATTCAGCCTATAGAGCAACACACTCAAGTGAGTCTACAAATAGAAATTAACACTGGACGAGGGCACACGTGTCATCTTCAAGAGTATACCTCTCTCTTGTCGGCCACAACTCTTTCAGAGATCTCATTCAGCCGATTATCACATTTACTCTTGTATAAAATCTGAAATCAAACGGTACCATTAGGAGTGTGGCAGGCTTGTCGTGCATTTTCAGTTAAAACTTCCATATATAGGGGAAGGGGGGAAGAACCACCAGTGATTACGACAAACAATGAGTTTTCCCCCCTATATGAGGCAAAAAATACAGCTAGTACTTCTAAAAAGCTGCTGTTTTAAAAATGGCCACATAGAATAAGTTTTGTCTGCATCTCTAGCAACCTTATAAAAAAACCAATTTAGAATTTGTCTGATGCCAACAATTTCATTGTAACATCTGAAATGAACAATAAACTCACAAGTTCTTGCATCTTGGCATGGTAGAATTGAACTTTTTGTTTGGCTTCAAAAATATCCTTCTCCAGATCTGCCACCTGCATAGATAAAGATAGCATATAAGAATGAGTAAAGGTTCCTGGGTAAACAGAAAATATCCTCAATTTCTCTGTCCTGTTTTAAACTCTGTATTATCTCCAACAAAATTTCAAAATAAAAGCACATTTGAACCTTCCCAAATACCCAATCTTTCGTATTAAAAGCACAAACTTTCCCAACACCTATAGCAAAGTAAGCAAAACTGTATCAAAAGCAGTAAGGAGTAGGATGGGAACTGATATATAAAAAAGATTGTATGAGAGTGCACTTGTAAATGAAGAGATTAAAACAAACAGGATCAGGCTACAGTCTTGGACATATGTAATAGTTATTCTGTGAAAAGAATAAAAGACCTTTTATATTTCACATCAAAGTGTACAATGAAAGCCACTTAAAAACCTAAATCATAGAAACACTAGGCAATCAGAATAAGATCGGAAAATTCTCCACTTTTTACGATGGTCTTAGTTTTCGGAACTGAACCTGTAAATATCAATGTCACTAACCCTGGGTCGTTTCCAATTATTGCCAACCATCAAAGAGCATAGAAAATATGAAGGGAAAACTAAAAGAACTGAAAAAAAAAAATCAAAACTGGGTTGTGATACTAGAATGGGAATCTTCACATTAATTTTACTTCCATGAATTTGGCCACGCACAGTAAACTAGCAATATTCCCAATATATGAGTCTTAAAACTAAATAAAACAAGTCAAATCAATGACAAGGCAAAACTTGTATGCTCTTGGAACAGATATTTCACTAGGTTGTAAATCACACAGTTCGACGGGATATGAGTTTCAAACAAACTATATACTAAGATACGAGTAACCAAAATATTGATACATTTTATTTTGTATCCAAAGACTAGGGGTACGTTTGATTTGTGACTCAAAATCCTGATAAATGGTAATGGTGTGTGCTTTTTTTTAGATTTCAGTTTCAGTAGGTTAGGATTTAACTTTACGTATTATACCATTGCCGACTTTAAATTATAATGATTGAATAATCGTGTAATGATTAGTGTTTTTTATTAGTAGTTGTGGAAGTGAGAAAAAATGTGAGGAAAGTAATTTAAAAAAAGTGGGAATAACAAAAGTCATATTTGCATTAATGGGTCATTGGGATGAATGTGATGGGGAAAAAATGGTATGTGCAGCGCTTATAGGTATTTGTTGGGTAAGATGTATTGGGCTTTTAAAAACCGGATTCTAAAATCCCAAACCAGATTTATATTTTGAAATCCCAAATCAAACATACCCCTTGGGTAATTTATGCTGTACGCTCTAAATTCAGTGGAAGATTAAGGTTGTGATTGGACAATTTTGAAGTTAAAATTCAGAGAAGACATAACACATATAAAATTATCAGAGAGCACATATACTGCAAGCTGAAGCCACATATTGTGAAGCCTAACTTGCAGTTACCTCTGAAGTTTGCCTCTTTGCATGCGAGGGAGTTGGGTAGATGACAAAAATCTTGGATTTAATAACAGATTCCTATGACGATGACACTGTATGAATGAGAAATAGCCACTGTAATGCCTAATTGTGGTATAATAAATTGAGCAAGGAATGAGAATTGAACCAATGCAAAGCAAGTAACTAATCAAAGTCATTGAAGAAAATGTAAATAAAAATAAGAAGTGGTAAAAAGCCTAATAAAAAATATATTAGTTTGTTTGAACTCTGTCCAAAGCATTAAGCAAACAATCAAACTAGAAGTCTAATTATCACTTCTTTGAAAAGATTATCTTTCCCAATTCTTGTATACTGCGACTGCATCAGACTATTGAAGAATGATTTTATTTTAACAAGTTCAAGCAACTACGTTAAAAGATATGTACTATTAGCAGTCAGAAAATAAAAAGGCAACTACAGGTTTACATAGGTATAGCCACACCCTGCTAACTTAAGTGAAATTCAGTGACTGGGATCAAATTTCAGTATTAACTAGCGTGACCAGCTAAAATGGAGAACATTTTGCAATCGACATCTGCATAAAATATGATCACCTTTTTCTCAGCATCCTTTGCATCCTCAAACTTTTTGTTTAGTGAATTTTGCTCCTCCGTGCTGAGCTGGTCGACGAGCTGCTTCTCCAGCACAGGAACTTTAGCTTTTTGTGGGATGGGCTCATCAGGCTGGGGGATAGGAACTGGGCGGGGTGGCTTTCCAGGACCACCAGGCACCACCGGAAGTGCATTCTTAGATTCTTGGCCTTGTTGGAAACCTAATAATAGATGGACAGATTATGAGGTGATGTAGATTAGAGTCCCATGTAAACATAGTAATTCAGGGGATAAGATTTAAACCGGAAACAGGTCTCCAAGATGTATTGACAGGAGGACCAGAGGCAAACAATGTCTCATCTACGATAAATGAGTTAGGAAGCGTCGAAGGAAGAGAACGCCCTTCCCTATGTCGCTCCATCAAATAGACAGCAAAACAGAATTCCCTCAAAGAAAGCATACTGTCATTGTCTTGATCAGATAAGTCCCAGACCTGCTTCAGGACCTCTGATAAAAACAAATTAATCAACTGAGATCGGGAACAGGCAGACATTTAGAAGCCCAGCAAGTTGTTAACAAGAATATAAAAAATCATATAAAAGCCAGGCACCTTATCTTGGCTCACTAAAGCATGTGAATAATATCAAATGTATGTCATCCAGGTGGAGGAGAATACTTCTTATGCATAGACAAGCAACAGATAACAGATTAAGCAAGCTCTTAACATGAATGGGATTCCAAAGATTACAAATTAAACCAACAAAGTTCAACTTTAATTTTTATCCTCTGTTTTCATGAGAGAAACAGAAAACAATTGATCAAAATGATGACTCCCTAATCCCACTCGGTTGTAACATAGCAAATTAGGATCATGCTCTTTAGATGACAAGAAGCTCTCTCATTGCAACTCCATAAATAACATTTCTGGTATTCACCGATTCCATAAGATATAACAGACAGGAAAATAACTAAGGCCCCTCTCTATTTAACAGGAACAACATATTATTAGAGTAAAATGCTTAACATGCAGCTTTACTGACCACAATCAATTAAGAGTATCGAAAACTAAAACATGATAGTTGGCTCAAAGACACAAGCACAACAACAGCATATCAAGTAAAGTATTAAGTCTCCTGACTCATTTTTTAGTTTGATGGTTTGCCCAGATCATTTCTGAGGGCAGAACTGACACAGATGATATTATAACCCTTCAAAATCAGGTTTGAACCACTGGATGACAAGAAGAGTAATCAGAGAAAAAGCTGCCACCATCAACTATGAGGAAACCATGTATTAGGTCTTACCACAAAAGGAAAAAAAGAGACATTACGATCCCGAACCCACGTTTCGAGATACAAAGTAAAAAATTTGAAATCTTATTAAATCCAACCTTTCTACACTCCAAAAAAAAAAAACTCTATTACCTACTACTCACTCTCCTTTTTATTCTCTCAATAACACTCACATCTCATACATATATATATATATGATACTTAACATCAGTCACTTTTTATATTTGATTTGACATAAAGCAACAATTCCACCCTATCAAAATCTCAAAACATACATTTTAAGTATTAATCAAGATTTTCAAATACTAGGATTTCAAAGTCCGGAATTTCCCCTACCCATTATAATACCAAAACAAACATACCCAAATAGATTACAGCCTACCTCTTGGTAACCTCCAACTCGTAAACAAATTCCGTGCCTGTTCACCAGTAATTTTCCCATCTCTGTCAGTGTCAACTTGCACAAATACCTTGCTATACTTCTGAACATCAAACTGAGTCATTTTTGGCCATGGAGGCTGAGATTGTCTAGGTGCACCAGGAATTACTGGTGGTTTTTGTGCCAAAGCATGTTGATTAGGTTTAGCAACGGACTGGAATTGCGAAGCTATATTTGGAGGTTGAGGGGCAGTGCCTAACTTAATTGCAGGCGGTGTAACGACATTGGGACTTTGTGGTTGCAATGGGGTAAGGGCAGTGGAAATTTGCTGTGGTTGAGACGGTTTAAAGGCATTGGAATTTTCTTGTGGTGGAGATGATGTCACAGAGAACACATCTCCAAATACAGAGTCTGCAGCAAAGCCATTTCCTTTAGATGAAAGTGATCTGGTGTCTTCCTTTACAGGTTGCAATGGTCCAGCAGTTTTTGGTGCATTATTTTGGGTAATAGGTGATGCCATTTGGCTAAAGTTAACCTGAGTTGTAGGAGGTAATAAGCTTCTATTGGGAACTTGAGAAGGACCTGTCCCAGGCGTGCCTTGGGATTCAAAGACAGGAGATATAGGTGGAGGCGGCCTTGTCACTGCACCAACACTATTTGTAGAAGGTGGAGGGACACCAGGTTGAGGTGTATTTGCATTTGACTGAGGGCCCAATTGTGCAAGATTTATCTGAGGAGCAGGGATTTTGGAAGAAGCTGGACCATATAAAGCAGCCTTGACGAGATCTGGAGTCAATTGTCGTTTGCTCTGTGCTACTGTAACAAGTTTTAGAGCATTATAAAATTCTGAGCGGCCCAGGAAACCAACACGATTTTGATCAGCAAAATTCCATATCTGCACAAAAGCCACAAATGCATAAAAATTCCGGGAACACTACTCAAAGCACATGCAGAAAGCAGCTAGAAAGTTGCAAATATTTAAGGAACATATGCCTCGATCTTAATGTCAATAATACTATTGCTAAACAGATAACTCCTAGCTCAAATACGAGTATTCCTTGCTGTAAGAAAAATGAACACTAACAAGTATGCATCCATCCTCAACCACAGTTAGAAAAAACCAGAACCAAGCAACAGGGAGTTGATTACAATAGGTATTATAATGATGAGTAAACAAGAACAGAAACCATTCCCATCAACTGGATAATTCTCAGCATAAATGAACATATTATGTGAAGACGATCAGCATCAGAAATCTCTTTGATGTGTATGATGAGAGTACACGGGAAAGGGAACAGAAATAATTTCCATCAACTAATTTTCAGTTTAGATGAATATATTGTGTGAAGACGGTCAGCATCAGAAATCAGTCTGTGTCTAAGACGAGTGACAAGGGTAGGGGGTCAGCATCAGGCTACCCTGTCATACTCTGCCTCTACTAAAAATTACCATTGTGAAACTTTATCGCATGCAATTTATTTTTTGTCCAGAGGGTACAACCATTCCAAACTAGAAATCATAATTCTACATAACCATCTTCCATCCAACTCTAGAAACTGCACACAATTAACTCTGTTTCTATCTCTCTCTGGCAAATGATTGTTCTTAAGCAACACACAGAAACCAAACCCATCAATCAACAAACAACCAAAGAAGAGAAGCACAGTTTTACATAATCTGCTCCTATTTAACATTAAAAAAACTGTCACTATTGTTACATTCTCTCGGACTTCTACAAAAGATTGAACTTAAGTTGGGCAAACGAAACAAATCCATCAATCATATCCTCACAGATCGATTGTTTCAGCTGCCTTGTACGAGGTTTAGATAAATAATTGCAATATTAGTCCAAATTTTAACTCCTCAATGATCTTAACCCAGTATCCATCAATCTGTTTCGCAGTTTTTTTAGCTAAATACTATGGATTTGCTAACATTTCACATCCATAATGACTATGTTTCTTACCTATACACTCAAATTAGATAGCTAACGTATTTCTATCTTCTGTTTGATTAGCTTGACGCAAAATGGACTCATTTGTGTTTTAAATACTCTGACGTAACTCAAAGAAGAAACGCAGCACCATAAGAAACTATCTCCACTTTCCTACTAAATTACCCATCAACATACCGCTTAAAATCTCGAAATGGCGACTAATTACAAAGAAAAATGAAGTGATTAAATGAGAGCTAGTTCTCCACACGCACCCCCGCCCAATCAAAAAAGATCGAGATGAAATCGGGACTAGATATGAAATTACAGTAGAAGAACAAAAACCTGAGCGAGGACTGGTTTAGGTAAATTCGAAGCTAGGAGAAAAGTAACAGCCTCGTTGCCACTAATACGGCCATCCCGATCCAAATCCGCTCTCTGAAAATACGTTTCGAATTGTTCCATATTCGGAGCCTGCCCCGCCATTTCCCCACAAGTTAAACGAGAATCGCGAAGACGACGAATCCGATCGATCGATGATCAATTCACAGATCGAACATAATCGAGAAGCATTCTACATGGAGAACAATCTGACGTCGGCGGGATCTGTGCATATGCTATGCGGTAGGGCTAGAAAGAATTGCAGATTTTGTGGGGGTTGGGTGTAAAGCTCAACAGCACAGTGCATCGACTTCTCGGTATGGAATATTTCGAATTCCACCAATACGACGGCGTTTGGAAACCTCCGGCGGCAGTGAAAGTTGGGCGGTTTCAGGCGCCGGATGTGGTGGTGGTAGTGGCGCCGTGGAAGAATCTGAATCGACGGAATCGCTAGGGAAATCGAGAAAGGGTAGGGGGTGGCCGGTGGGGTTGGGGGAAATGATTGTCCCTCTCTCTCTTGCAAGTTGACGACACTAATTCCTTGTTTGTTTGTCGTTATAATTGCCATTGATTTTTCATTTATAAATAAGATTAAGCGTAAACATCCATTTCGATTACAATTAAACATCACATATGTGATTTTCTTAAAAAAAAAAAAAAAAAAACAGGTTCATAATTATTGTATTTTCTTGTCAAAAAAATAAAAAAATAATAAAGATTTTTTTAATTTAAATTTTGAAAAGTAGTAGTATTTGATAATTTTTTTAGTTAAATCAACTTTAATATGTGTTAACTTTGTAAAATATATATATATATATATTAAGTTTGACTCAAAATCAATTGGGGGTATTTCATATTTAAAATTTGCCATGCATAGTAGTTTAAAACTTGTTTAATGAGACAAAGTTATCTAGTGTTACTTTTATTTTAAGTCATAAACAAACACATTTTTAAGTTGATTTGAAAATTGTCATGTATCAGCTGAATAATTTTTTTAAAATGTAATTAATTAGTAAAATTGACCAAATTTAAAAAAAAATAGACGAGTTTCATTTAGAAATATTATTTATTTTTAATTTTCTATAAAATTGGGTTAAATCACTTCAAAAAAAAATAAAAAATTGCTTGCAAACAAGCCCTTAACATTCTACTGTTTTATTTTAAAAAAATAAATTTCGAACTCGATTCGAGCATTTATTCAGTTGAGCCCAACCTTGCTCGATTATATTAACTAGTTGAAGATAGAGTTTGACTCGACTCATAAATAAGTATAACAAATGTAACGAGTCAACCTCAAACCTAATGATGTTTCGTATATTACATTAGCCTAAATCAAGATTGAAGTGGCTCTTTAGTAAATCAAATGTTTTACAAGCTCAAGTTTAGCTCATTTATCAAAATAAACTTTTGAGCTCAAGCTTAATGAGTCCAGCCGATTTTCAAGATACTCAATTCAAATAACAACTCTATATCTAAATCTTCCAGCTACTGATTATGAATTATTCAAATATGAATCCTTATTTAGTTTGGATGTATATTATATATATATATATCCATGTGACAAAAGAAAATCGAGTTGGTATCTTTGTGAAAACATTAAAACTAATTTTTTTTTTTTTTGACGTGCATATACACTTTAAGAATATAAGTTTTTAAAGAATATAAATCACACACTTCATTATCATCTGCGACACTTTTGTTATAATATAAGTCACGCCTTCACTTTTTATGAAGAATCTGACTTTTACAAAGAAAAAGTTTTTTTACAAAGAAAAAATCACACACTTTTTAGAATAAAAAATCACACTCCATAATCAGTTTCACCGTAAAACTTATTCACACTGTACTTTGCCAAGAAAATCATATATGCCAAAATACGAAAGTAGAGGATAGAATGATAAATGAAATTGAAACCTCTAGCAAAAAGGGGAAACAGTATAACTATTTTAGAGGTTAAATAGTTTTTTGTTTTTTACATGTACTTGAACCATCACGATACTTTAAAAGTCTGTAGTTTTTCCTTTTATTATAAATTTTATTGTAGAATTATATTCTATTTTTTGTGTTTTTTTCGGTTAATCAATTACTATTTAAAAAGTTCTATTAGACTGTAGAAGAAGTTATTTTATAATAAATACTTGATTTTTCTTAAATATAGTAGCAATTTCATGTTAATTATTCCAAATTCATATTAAAAATATAAAACTTGAACCATGACTAATAATTTGATATAGACGTATAGCCCTAAATCGATACATTTATCCTTCATCCTTTTTAAAGTTTTCATGTAGATTTTTTTTACCAACAAAGTCAACTCCATTTATTATAACTTTTATTATTAAATATGCGTCTATCATTTTTACCAAAGCATTTATTCCGTTTTTCAAACATTTGTATTTTTTTTAGCGCCATTTTAAACATTTGTAATGAAAAAATATAATTTGGAATAAGATAGCCCATTTTTACTTATTTCCTAGTATAATTACAAGCAAATGGTCAATCATACAAAATACCCCGTAGCAAATAATCTATCACATACACGTGTTTATGTATTTTTGTATGACAAAAACTCATATGAGATGGTCTAGTGAGATAGGATACATTCTAACACAAATCAACATTCACTCCTTCTAAAATATTAAAAAGTCATGTCAAAATTATGTTCCGTCTCACCATGATCACCGATGCAAGTGTATCGCTTTTTGTATTTGTATACAAGCGTGATATTAGTAAATAACTAGAGACACATCTGTGTGAAATAATTTTCATGGTAAGATGAATAATAATTTGAATATATAACTTTAATATTTTGAAAGAGTAAATATTAATTTGTACTAATTTATTTTCCGTTTTATACAAGGTTTTGTCATAAAGGAAATTTTTATTATACCATTGCGTAATTCTTATGGAAGAATAAAGTATGATATTTTCATGCAAAATTTATATAGACCTGATTCATGTTATGAACTCGTTCATTTTATATTCCGCACCTCTCTTTCTTCTCCTCTTACCCGTTGCCGCAAAAATTACCCTCTTCCTCTTTCAAACGGAGTCTCAAATGTCTGGTGTTCCTTCACACGAGTCGCGTCTCAAACTAATGCCTCTACACTCATCACCACTGAAAATCGCCAATGTAGGCTCGTTTTTTTCATAGTTGTTCATCTTTTTCTTTTTTGTTGTTGGAGAAATTTACGTTTCCATTTTCGACAATCTCACTTGTATTAAAAAAAAACTATCATCTATTAGTGTTACCTAGAAAAAAATTATCACTATTACTTAGAGAAATTATCACTATGTGCTAAACAAAATATCGCTATTATACACATAAGTTATCACTGTCATGTATAAAATCTCTCACTGTAACGCTCAATACACATAAAAATTACCACCGTTACTCAAATTAACTGTTATTATTACTCATGAAGACTATCTTTGTCACTGTAAAACAAATTAAGTATCATTATTATACGCATGAACTATCAATATTATATACAAAAAATTATTTATATAAGACAAAAACTTATCACTATTATTAGTGAAGGCACAAATCATATTGAAATAATTAGAATTAAAGCATCAACAACAATAAGATCAATAGCGCGCGAAGCTAGAGTAAGAATGAAACAAGAGTTATCGCTTGATATGAATGAGGCGAAAATTAAAGTGAATAGATAAAGGGCGAAATTGGGGTCAACCCATCTCTCAAAATGAGTCATATTGAATTAAAATTAATAATGTCAACCTAATTTACATGAGTGTTACTCCTTTAATCTAATGTAAATATTTCATATATAAAACAATTTTATGCAATTTAAAATATTTTGCATTTGTTAGAGTAAGTGTTAAACAAAAGTATTTTCCATTAATTAATACTTCCCGTAATTACAGCAACACTTGTTTTATTTGGATGTCCCAACATTACTGCAATACTAAAAAAATGGAAATAACATACAATACTAACACCCTCATAACATTATTTTATTTTTAAAATTGTCACTCAACTCTCTTCTTAATTTCAACTCAAACCCACTAAAAATTAATATTTTCACTTTGAATTACTCACAATATCATTTCACTAAAAATTAATATTTTCACTTTGAATTACTCACAATATCCTTTCTTTATTACGCTTAAACCCACTTTTCATTTTTTGTTCTTGATTTGAGTGCCGATTTTAGTGTTGCAGTCTCATTGGAACGGATAGAGATGTTAAACGGGTTGACCCTAACCCATTAGGGCCCGAATTTCAGGTAGGTGTAATTTAAACGGTCCCTGCCTTAACCTGGGATTCATTTTAAACGGACCTCTAATAGTTGAGACCTAACCTAACCCTAACCCTAATTTCACGGTTATTAAATAAAACGCCACCCTAACCAAGCTTCAAAAAAAATTTAAAAAAAATAAAAAAATGTTCAAACATTAACATATTGACAAAAATTTGATCCAGACAGCTCCATCATCTTTAATAACAAATTTTCAAAAGTTCAAACATTAACATAATAACAAATGTTCAAAAAAATAAAAACATAACATAATGACAAAAGTTCAAACATTAATAAATGTTAAGTTTTTATTTATATATACATATTATATTATTATTATTATTATTATATATATAATTATTAATATAAAGCGAAAACTAAGTCTTTGGCATTTAATTAAAATCGCCCCGGTCCGGTAAAAAAAGATTTTAAACGGATCTCCATTCTTCTTCTCATAACCCCAAGATATAATAGGTTTAAACGTACGAAATGGCCATTTAAATTTCGGCCCCGAATTAACATCTCTAGGAACGGAGGGAGTAAATACGAGCTAGACATAAGTATAAACCGACGTTTTCTTCTCTCTTTCTACACAAGTATAAACCGACGTTTTCTTCTCTCTTACTAGCGTAGATGTTGACATTTATTGGCGCGTAAATCTATTTTCATTCAAGAAGCACGAGTTAAAAACCCAAACCCTATTTCATCCCCAGAATTTACATGTCACTATTTGCCTCACTTTTCTGGATTTTATGAACGCTTAGTTTAGGTATGATGTCCATGATTCAAAGAGATTGCGAAAGGGGTTTGGGAATTAATATTCATTGATTCGTGAGATCATTCAGAACCTGCTGTAATATTGTGGACAAAACCCATTACTGCCGAATTCGTAGCATCCGGAATTGTGAAGTCCGGGTAATGTAGATGAGGAACATCGAACGGTTGCCTGAGGCAGTTCACAGCTCTGTGCGGTCCGGAGTAGTGATTACTGATTTCACAAGGATTGTTGAGGAGTTGGTTTTTAACAGCCTCGATGCAGGTGGTACTGAGGTACGCTATTTATAAAAGTTGCTTGTTGAAAGACTGATGCTGCGGTTCTCGATTGGATGCCCTAATTACGGAGTGTGAATCGGGAGAAAGAGCTTTTATTCTTAGGGGTTGGATAAAACTGATTTAATCAGGAAAAACTGGAATTGTTTTGGTAGTTTCTTGGTAATCGTTTATGTTGATAGGGAGATGTGGGAGTTACTATATTATGATAAATGAATTATAGAAAGAAAAGAAACACCATATCTGTTCCTTATGCATCTATATTGTCACATTTCTGTATCTCTTTGTGAATATCTGTACATGCGTTTTGAATTGACAGTGGTTGATTGACAGGATCTTTTGTGGGAATCCTGTATTATTGCAATTGCAACTTTTGTGATTCTGCACTCATACATTTCATGATCCCTCCTACAGGATTTACTCTCAAACCCTAATGTCAATTGTTTTATTAGGTTTCTGTTTCAGTCGGGCTCAGTAGCTCCTATCTTAAAGTGGTGGATAATGGTAAGTTCCATTACTGCTTTTGTGTTCATTTCATTTGAGGGCTATCGTTGGGAATTGGAAAGGGATGTGAATAAAGGGTTCATAATTTCTATATTCAGACAATTGAAAGAGACAGGAAGACGGTCCTCAATAAGTAGTATTTTTTTATAACTTTCGAAACATCAGTTGTGTTGCACTTGTCTGAATTCACCCTACAACAACGTAGATAGTTAGTGGACCTCTTTTCTCTATGGAATAGAGGACAATTGGTAATTTTGCAGCATTCACAAATATTTATCTTTTTTAGGATCTGGCATTCCACGGGACGGATTGGTGCTGATTGGAGAACGTTATGGTAATGTTCGATAACCGATAGAACTTTCTCTTTAGTTCTTGCCTGCATCTATGATGTACATGCATAGGTTTTTTCGTCAGGGAACAACATTGACATTTAGCAAAATATATTTTGTTGTGGCAGCTAAAGGGTCTGCTTATGAATGGTTATATCCAGAAAGCCTTATTTTTGTGGGTGAAACCAATGTGTCCATGTGTTTTACCTTTAAGTAAATACCATTACTGGGCCTGTGCTATATTTAATAGTTTCCCTAGGCGTGGATGATGATGCTTAACTAATTTTCATTTGGTATAAACGGATAAGCTAGCTATTCATACTGCTCAACTAGTTTCTCTTCTTCCTAATTTGAATTTGTCATTTCAATGGGTAATACACGGTAGTTATAATTATGGCTTCTTGTTATTTTTTATTTTCATTTGGTATAAACGGATAAGCTAGCTATTCATATTGCTCAACTAGTTTCTCTTCTTCCCAATTTGAATTTGTCATTTCAATGGGTAATACACGGTAGTTATAATTATGTCTTCTTGTTATTTATTACATTACTGCTAATGAAAATCGTGCTTTGAAACCTGGGAGTTCAATTGAAATGTATTTAATAACTTAATTTCAGATCATTCATTTGATCTTTGTTATGTTCTTATTTATATTCTCGACCTCTATATTTGACAATTTGGCCATTTATTCTGCACTAGTAACATCAAAAGTTGACCACTTGGCTCTGGAAGATGCTGGTTCTGAAAATTTTGACTCTCATGGAGAAGCTCTGTGCTCAATTTCTGATGTTTCTTTGTTGGAGATTGTGACAAAAACACGAGGAAAGCCTAATGGATACAGAAAAATAGTGAAGGTACTGTAATCATCAGGATGTCTTAGTTAAAAATGCATATTAATGCATCTGTTACCATTGTCAACTGACTTGTTACTTTTTTTGCAGAAACGCAATTGTTTGTTCCTTGGAATCAATGATGATAGACAAGATGTGGGTACTACAGGTAATCTACTTTTTTCATCACATAGGAGCATACACATATGCCCTATAAAAAAAAAGGATAATTCACATATGTATGAATTCTAATCTCAAATCTGACACTTTTTTACTCATTCTGCCCATCACAATATCGAGTCACGACTCATGTTTTAAGGAGATGGCATGGGCCTTGTGATGTAGGTTTATTCTTATTACTATTTGTTTTAAACAGAGGGCTTAATGGTAATAGAACTCATGAGCTTCAACCCACATCAAATCATGAATTGCATTCAGTTTTAATGCCCCATGCTGGGATCTCTCGTGGATTTGGATATCTATAAAGAAATTCTGTTAAATATTAGTGGATTAGAACGACCCACTTACCCTCCTTCCACACTTTCTGAATATCAGCACACTATTCCATGCTCCCCACTTCTTGAATATCAGCAGACTACTCCATCTTCCCCACTTTCTCGATACTGTAACATGGACTGAAAATCGCTAAAAGATATCTGACTTTTGAAACTGAGTTACATTACATGCCTCCAAATTTTGTGCCTTTTATAAAGATATGTGATCTGCTTTCTCATGATCTTCAATTTGGACTTCTACTTTTAGAAACTGCACATACAATTTTCTTCTACATTGTTTTGGACTTTGGAGTTTGATGTTAGGACTTAGCAATTAGCATGCCAGCAAGTGAGAAAAAGAATGTAAAGGAATGAATTGAAGATTGATGTAATTAACCCCTTTATGTCTGAAATACTAATGCCAATCTAATAATGATTATCGAGGGGGGTAAAGGACCTGATGACAGATGATCAAGATCGTCATTTTTGTCGCTTTGTACGGTATGATATTCGGTAATGACTAGACATGCTGAGGGGATATTAAATAGGCATCCACGGGATAAAATTGCTTCATAAATGTGAAAATTATACACTGCAGCTTCTGGTGCAATATGCGTGATGTTTTATTTAATGTGAAAATTATACACAGGACCAGAACCCCTTTACCAACAAATAATGACCTATTAGCGCTTTATATAAGTGATCCATACATGGAAATGGAAATTTTGCCAACGAGCATCTCTGGAAAGAAGAGTCAAAATAGCTCAATAAATGTTTATGCTCCTGCTGCTCATTGGGAATCAAGTATTGCATCTCTTAGATAATATATTACCAACAATCATCATTAAAAAGCAGAGTCCCAAATACTGGGGGATCAAGTGTTGCATCAAATAGTGGCTGAACTTTTGAAGTTCACTTACCAGTTCTGGCTACTAGGTTCTTCAAAATTATCATTCTTTGTGGTTGAACGTGGATGTCGTTATCATATTTTATTATTTGGCACATGGAATTGTTTTCATTTATTGAATTAATTATATTTTTTGCAGTCATTGTCCATGATATATTTTACAATCAGCCCGTTCGAAGGAAGCACATGCACTCCAGGTTTCTTTGGATTTTATTCTTCATTTAAAAAAAGTCAAATATGTGCTACGGTTAGCACATGAGGGTTTTACTCTTACTTGATTTGATTGTGATGCATTTTTAATATTTTAGCCCCAAGAAGGTGCTGGATTCAATCAAAACGAGTGTGCTAAGAATCGCCCTTGTTCATTTCAACATTTCCTTTAAAGTTGTTGATGTGGAAAGGTATTATTCTTGTTCCAGATACCATATAATAATATCTGAAAAACGTCTTTTACCTATGTTCCTTAAAAAGCTGTGTGGTGGCTCTGCTGCATGCTGGATGTTCCTTCTTCACATCCTACTTATAAATACTTTAGGGTTTAAATTCATGTTCTGTCTACTGGAATGCAGCACAGTTGAGCTGATTCAGGCTGGGCCTTTATCTTCTCCACTACCGTTACTGTCGAGTCATTTTGGAATTGAGAATTCCGCCAATTTCCACAAACTGAATTTATCTAACGGTGAATTGACGCTTTCTGGGTATATTTCTGATCCCCGTGAAATATTTTCTCTGAAGGTATAGCATCCAGGGCATTCTTTACTATGTAATATACAAAAATGCTTCATTTTTGATGGATGGCTGATTGATTGCAGGCAATCCAGTATGTATGTATCCATGTCTGTAATGGTCCTTTTTGAGTTGTTATTTGGAAGACGTAAAATGTTAGTCTTTGTATCCCTTAATTGTGAATGCAGACATCAACTCAAGATTTATCTACAAGGGACCAATTCATAAATTGGTAAATCAGTTGGCTGCTAAATTTGATGTTTTGAGTTCCTGGCAGCTTACAACTAATTCTCAAAGTGAGAAGCAAAATAAGTATGATATGTGTCCAGCCTTCATTCTGAATCTACAATGCCCTAAATCTTATTATGACATAATTACTTCTGACCGATCAAGGACTTCTGTGGAATTTAAGGTAGTGTTTCCCGATCTGTTTATGATTCTTTAAAGTTAAGTTTGGATTGTAGGATTTGAAACCCATAGTAGCAAATTCGCTCATGTTGTTTGGACTGAAATTCATTTGAAAAATCCATCACTAATCACTTCCATTTAAACTATTAAAATTCACCGTAATTTGAGTGGATTTGCAATCCGTTAAATTCAAATCCTGCGATCCAAGCACAACCCAAGTTTTTTCTGTGTGAACTTCTTAATACGTCTAGTCTGAAATCCCTATCTTGCTCTGCAAGTCCGCAAAATATTGGTCCCTTCCTATTTTGCCATCAATATGCATAGGATTGTGAGAATGAATTCCATCCCATATACTGGTGTGGCAATACTCATGCTATTCTACCTGACTATGCCTTTTAATTTGTCAGATTGACAAATGCTGGCTAATGGTATCCAGAATTTAATTTGAAGTTTCAATGAACTTTAGTAATGCGCAGAGTCTGCCTTCAATCTCGTTCTTGCTCTTAGTCTCAAATTTAAGCAATTTTATCTGCCATGATCCCTGGATTTATTGTTTTTATCTGCTTCTCTTCAGGATTGGTCTCACATACTTACGTTCATTGAGAATGGCATCATGCATCTTTGGACCGAAAATTTCCCCCGTGGTAAGGCATGAGTTATCTGTTGAATACATATTCTAAGATTTCATAAATTTCTATGTTGTCTTCAATGATTTATGTGCTATGGTAGCTATAAGAACGTGCTCACCAATCATCTTCAATGTTTGTGACATCTGGATTTTGCAACCTCAGTTAACTGCACCTATGTATACCCTTAACACTATCCAAACAACTACTGAAGCTGGTTTGTCTAGTGACTTTTAGTTGACGATTTCATTTAAACCTGCTCAATTTGTTGTTATACTATCCATTCTGGACAGGCATACATGACAACCAAAAATCTACTTCTACGTCATTGACTTCAATGACATTCATATCAACCATGAAATTGGTTTTTGCCCATTGGATATGAAAATGCATGTTCTGCCGCAGCTTTATCTAATTCCACTTGGTGAATGAACAAGATTCCAATGGCACCTGTAACTTTAGTTGACCTACTTAATCAGTTGAACAATTTTTTTCAAAAAAAATTGAAGGAAAGAGTTTGAGATACAAAAGATCCCCATTCTTATTTTTCATCAGAATTGAATACAAGTCTAAATAATAGAGACAGGTCCTATTGTCTGCCAAAAAATCAGCAAGCCTCTCTATATTCAAAACAACCAAAATAGCAGCAAGTCCCTTTGTCATGGAAAGTACCAAAATTTTAAAATTGCAATATATCGAATGTCCCGAATATTTCCTTTAAATCTTCAAGTATATACTGAGTTGATTTCCCTCTTAGAGTTTTTTCAGAACTGTGAATATCCACTTGTGTTGTGCTGATTGATTTTTTTTTTAAATCGTTCTTCCTGTCCTCCCTAAGATTTGTAAATTTTCTATAACAATATTATATCAAATATAGGCTCCTATACGGAACAATATCGTTCTGACTTCTGGTATATGTATGAATATATATTTCATTCATTCGTGTTGCCAGTATTTATGCACTTAACCTAAATCATATGCCAGGTACTTTGGAAACTGGGAAGAAGAGGTGCAGGAAACAGAATAGCACACAGTTGAAGAAGATATGCAAAATTCAGGATAACTTGCTAGATTTAGAAGAGTTTGTAGTGTCATCTGGAAAGCCTTTCAGAGAATTATCTGATTTTAAGCATCTAACAGAGGCTGCTTTACTCTCTGAAACTGACCACCTAAGTCAAGCATGTGATGGATCTCATTCTGTCTACAATGGAATTAGAGAAAATGAGATTAGAAACCATCTATCTCCTTTCAGTATTTCCTCTCCACTTCATGTGGCATATACACTTGGTAAAAAAGAGGACAGCATATCATCTTCTGTTATGAGGTGCATAATGCCTGCATACGATGATAAAATAGATAATGGGTCACTAGCCAGTGGAGTCTCTGTTGATTGTCTTGATTTTGGTGACGATATTCACATTGATCAGGGCCGAAGCAAATCATTTCTAAGGAGTTGTTCCATTGAGAAAAGCTTGCTGCATGAGAGAAAACCACCTGGAAGAGATGACATGTATGAAATTGGGAGTGATGATACAGAAATGAAAAGAAGGTGGTTTGAATGTTGTGATATCGCGAAAGATGAAACAGATTTGGCAATTTGTGGACCAGATTTACAGAATGATGCAGCAACACTTTTTCAGTACTCTCCTATTACTCAATATGACGATTCAATGGAGTCATCTTTTCTTCATAGAAATGCTCTACCTAACTCCTCTGAACAAGTTTGGAATTCCACTTCCAGCTGGCAGTCTTTCAGGTCTGGATGGTCTCCTGTAATTGCAAAGAAAACTATTATGAGCAAGTCTTTTGAAGAAGAAGATGATGCTGTTTACAAGGACTTAGTTGAAGGTTTCTCAGAGTTTGGTGAAGATACTGTATATGGATATTCTGCTCAGCGAGACCTTCAAGATCTCAAACATGGTCATAAAAATACGAAATATAGTTGGCTGGAGCAGGACTGCTCCTTCATGAGCTTTTCCCCTGGTTATAAGAGGAAGACTGGTGAATTTTGCAGGGGAGATATTGATGATATATTTTCTCCCAAGCATATGAAAAGATTTACAGAAACTACTTGGTCACCATTACCTTGGCGTGGTGAAGAAAGTCCCAAAAATTATTCAGTGGCATCATTATATGATACTTCTCCAGCAGGATTCAAATGTGGAAGACACAATAGTAGGAATCAAGTGACGGTGCTGAACACAGAGAAAAAACCCTTAAGAAGCCATTCAGCTCCACCGTCTTGCAAAGGGAAGAAAAAATATTTGGACTTGGCTGATACTTCCACCATGTTTCCTGCAAAAAGCGATCTCCAGAACACTCTTTTAGCATCTTCCTCTACAGGTTTGCTCTGAATGAAAACTTGGTTGTGAACTTGAATTTAGAACAATAAATGGGTAAAAGTTGAAACCTTAAATTTTGCAGAGCCTAGCAACCTCAGCCATGAACAGCTTCATGCAGAAACTATGAGTGTCAAATGTTCACAAAAATCATTTGGTCAATACCACTCGTCTCAAATGGAAAGGCCAGTTGAGGACTGTTCAATAGCTGAAAGGTGTTTTGGCATTTTTCTGTACAAGTTTGATCAAGTCTTGAACTCTTCCTAATTTTATATTCTTGCAGCTCAGCTTTGGAAAAAACACCAGAGTTCATTGGAACTCAGAATATTGAACCAGAGCAATGCGAGAAATTTATTAACATGGACTCTGATGAGCGTAAGTTTCTTTGTTACGCTAAAACAATTTGCTATTTTACACCTTCTGTATGCCTTCTGAGATTTTCTTTGCCTTCTCTGCATCTTTTCCCAAGTTTATACTTTAATAAGTTCAATCGCCTGAATTCTTGCCTTGGCAATAACCAAATTCGAGTTTTCAGGTGAGGATTTGAAGGATCATCAGGATTCCTTTCTCTCTGAGTGGAAATGGCGAAATTGTCGTATATCCTATGCGGTTGAGTACCTTGTCTGCTGTCAAATCATGAATTATTAGCATATTTGCTTGTGTTAAGTTACTTCTTAATTGATTGCTGGTTTCAGTTAAATGAGTATTATTTTATCCTGCAGGGTGAAAGCAGATCAGATATGAAATATAATCAGGATACTGTCCTTGACATTTCTTCGAACATCTTGCACCTCGATGGTGATTCTTTGCTTCCTAAATCTATTGAGAGGGCGTCCCTTGAGAATGCCACCATTCTCAACCAGGTGGACAAGAAATTCATTGCGGTTGTGGCTGGAAAAATTCTTATTATGATTGACCAGGTTATTGCATTTTTTGAAATCATTACAAAATGTTTTGGATCATCCTTTATAAGTTCTCTCGATTTGGGCAAACATTTAAAACATTAGTGGATCATATTGTATTTTTCTAGTTACCCATCATTGGCTTGTCTGATTCTTATGTTCATAAGCCAAAAAAAAATTATGTTAGTATAAGAGAATTTTCAGACAAGAAAATACTATTTTATTGTCAATTTTCAGTATTTTTGTACTGGATTTTCTCAAGTATTTTTATACTTTTTATTGTCATATAATTATGTTGTCATATAATTATGCCAAAAAAACTAACTGAATGTATGTGAATGCTTTCATGCAAAAAGTGCTCATATTTGCACCTCAATTTGAATGGTGATGAAAACTTAAAAAGAGAATTGACATGCATTAGTGGTGGTTGACAGCATGCTGCTGATGAAAGAATCAGAGTGGAAGAATTACGTCACAAGGTAAAAATTTCAGCTTATAAGCCTTTTGTGTTGCAATTTAGGGTTATTTCCTTATTTATTGGAACTTTTGACTCACCCAGTTGAATTTCAGGTATTGTCTGGTGAAATGAAGACAATCACATATCTGGATGCTGAACATGAATTGGTAGGTAGTTTTTAATCTCTTAGGTAATCATCATGGTGGCTCATTCCCGTCTTTTCTATGCTCTTCTAGAATGGGTTTTGATGTTTATAGCATTGGATACAGGTGTTACCTGAAGCTGGTTATCAGTTACTTCACAATTATGCGAATCAAATTCAGGCTTGGGGTTGGATCTGCAATATACATCTTCAGGATACAAATTCCTTTGCAAAGTAATCACCATCAATGTCAATCTGATTTCTTATAGGTTTTACTTTCATAGTGACATCTTTGTTCCCCTTAGAATAGCAAACAACCAGATCCCTCAAGTTTAATAAGCATTATGTTACACTGGCTTCTAGTATGAGACTGTCTTTTGTACTCACCCTGTTACGGTGTATGTGGATGCAGACATTTAGATTTCCTACACAGGCAGCCAAGTGTTGTTAAACTTCTTGGGGTAAGGCTCCAATTTCTATCAGTACTCAAAATTAGCTGACACCATCATTGTCCTTTTCTATATTTACACTGCATCCTTATTCTTATAGCCAGAGCACATATGTTCTTCTTTAGCCTAAAAGCAATATCCTTCAAATTTAATTTCAGGTACCTTGTGTTTTGGGGGTGAATTTGAATGAGATTGATCTACTAGAATTCCTTCAGCAGGTAAACTTATCCGGTGGTTTTTTAATTCTTGCATATTTTCTGCTGCCTTAAGATTCATTGTCCAGCAATTCACTTGCCATAATATCCCTCACACCCCTTTTAGTACATATCCTGCATTCCACAGCTTGCGGATACAGATGGTTCATCGACCGTACCTCCATCTGTTCATCGTGTCCTCAATAACAAAGCATGCCGAGGTACTTCATGCTAATTACTGAAAAACCAATGAAGTTAGTTTTCTTGCAAACAAGTAAACAACCTCTAAATGGTGCAACTTTGTGAGGGAGTAAAGTGATGTGAATTTTTTAATCATTAATTAGGTTAGTTTTTGTAATCATCTCATGTAATTAGAGTGTCCATCTCTCGGGCAAAAGCCTGAGAACTACGATAGGCAAAGGACAGAAAAAAGAGAGGGAAAAAATTGACTTGTTGAACTTGGTCTTTCGGTTTCTAACTACCAAAAATGTAGGGGCGATTATGTTTGGAGACGCGTTGCTGCCTTCGGAGTGTTCCCTCATCGTTGAAGAGCTGAAACAGACTTCACTTTGTTTCCAGGTGAGCTGATAGTGATGGTAATCAACAAATTAGAGGTTGTAGGAAAATTTTGTCTTGGTTCCAGTTTCACCGACCCATTATTTTTTGTGCAGTGTGCTCATGGGCGACCTACAACTGTTCCACTGGTGAACCTTGATCTGTTGCATAAGAAGATTGGGAGGCTTGGTTCAGATGAGTGTTGGCATGGCTTACGCAAACATAGAGTCAGTTTAAAACGTATGTCACATCGCTTAAGCTCTGCCCTATCTTAGGTGGACACCGTCTTATTTTGTTTGTACATCCTGATTACATAGAATAGGTGATGAATACAATAGAATAAAGAGGGGCTAAAGGGGAAGAGAAAAACCTACGACGACTTTGAAAGTAAACTAGATATTGATTGTTTAAATGAGAGTGTATTTTCAAGGATAAATGTTTTTTTTATGTTTTTGTTTTGTTTATTATGGCTCAGAGTTCTCAAAGATATAAATTTTTTTCCATTCAAATATGTCGGCATTTAGTCGCATTTAGTAGATTCAAATACAATACAATTATTTCTGACGTACACGTTAATTATGACGCCTAACATAAACAAAATTAGGAGTAGTTTTCAAGACATTAACTAGGACGGACATGCAACGTGATAACTTTAAATATAAAAACTTATCCACAATGATAAAATCCAGGCTAAAGGCTGTTGAATTGTTCAAGAATGGACTTCAATTTGAACTTTCCACAAATCTGGAAAATTAGTTCTTTCATTACAATTATCTACTGGAATAACAACGACAAAACCGTAGCATTACACCATGGCCACCATACGGTGGTGCTCCGCCGCTGTCGTCGGACTATTACCAGTTTTAGCCGCCGTGCTTTTTTACCACTTAGACACTTTCGACCCGGCTCCGTACCCGGAGCACGAGTTGACCCAGAATGGACCGCCGTTGTTCATCCCCAATCGAAACAGCAACATGATGCAAGGTTCAGAAAAAATAGGGCATGGTGAGTTGCTGATGCCGGAGGACATTGCTTATGACCCAAAAACAGGGGTTATATATACAGGCTGTGAAGATGGGTGGGTCAGCCGGGTCACTCTGAACGATTCCGCCGCTGACTCGGTGGTGGAGAAGTGGGTCAACACTGGTGGAAGGCCGCTCGGAATCGCACATGGACTGAACGGTGAAGTCATTGTTGCAGATGCTTACAAGGTAATTTTGTTGCACTGATTTAATTTTTGCAGCTCTGGTTGAAATTTCTGCTGGGTGATGGATTTATTCAATTTATATATGATTTCAGCCCTGAATTTCTTTTAATGTGCCAATCTTTTTATTAGAAAATCATTTCAAACACGCAATTTTACAGAGAAGCCAAATTGCAGAAATCAGTTTTAGATTAGGTAGTGTAGTTATTGTTCAAAAATGTTACTCCTCCGTCCTGTTTTTTAGCGAGCGAGTTGTTTATTAGTATTTAAAATGATAAAGTGATTTTTAAAGTGGGGTATGATAGTTTTACCCCTCATCTATTCTACACCTCTTCACTTTATCATTTCATATATTAATAAACAACTGACTCGCTAAAACATGAGCCAAACAGTGAATGAATAATCCAAAACAGAACGGAGGGAGTATCATTTAAGGTGATTGAGAGATTTTAGAATGATGAGTTGTTGATGAGTAGCTTCTGTTGCAGGGGCTATTGAACATAAGCAAAAATGGTGTGATAGAATTACTAACTGATGAGGCTGAGGGTCTGAAATTCAAGCTAACAGATGCTGTTGATATTGGTCCTAATGGGGTGCTCTACTTCACCGATGCTTCGTATAAACACAGTTACAAAGAGGTTTTTCAAGAAGTGTTAGAAGGTAGACCGTATGGTAGATTGTTGAGTTACGATCCATCCACTAAACAAACACGAGTCCTGGTAAAAGATCTATACATTGCGAATGGTGTTGCTGTTTCGCCGGATCAAAGTTCTGTTATCGTTTGCGAAACTGTCATGTGAGTCCTTTTGTCCCTTGTAGATAAATTCAGCTTATTGCTGTTCTCTCTTTGATAGATGATTTTGAATGAACAAAATGTAGGAGGAGGTGCAAAAGGTATTACATACAAGGTCCAAAGAAAGGGTCCGTATCTATGTTCGTTGAAAATTTACCTGGATTCGTTGATAATATAAGATACGACGGAGAAGGCCAATACTGGATTGCTTTAAACACGGTAAGACATGTGATCTGTTCACAGCACAGCTTACATTCTTTACCTTGATTATGTTGCTTTGTGAGACGAACCTCCATTCTTGATTTTTCGTTTGTGTAATGTGATAGAATGCTCGTCATTGGGAGATGCTGCAAAGATACCCGTTTATTCGAAAGATGGCTGCAATGTGGGAAAGGCACGTAGGATGGCCGAATATCGAGAAAAATGCAGGGGTGGTGGTTGTTGATCTGGATGGAAAACCAACTGCACATTATTATGATAATGGTGTGTTCCTGATCACAAGTGGTATCAAAATTGGGGACCAATTGTACTGTGGCTCGATTGTGTATCCTTATATTATTCGCCTCAATCTGAGTCAATATCCTGCAACTCCAGCGTCATCATGATTTAATCAACAAAGCTCCAAGGTTTTTCCGATTGTCTGGCGTTAAATAGTCGGATTCCCCTTGTCTGTAACAGTTATGAGTCGACTGTTCGACGCCTGGGAAAGGCCCCAAGCTCCAAGGTTTTTTATTGTATTATAGCATGTAAAATATTAAAGTTTCAACCAGTTTGGGATTTGGGATTTCATCGCACTTGAAAATTGAAATATAGAACTTTTGGCTAAGGTTATTTGCACTATCTGCTCTTAATCAGTTTAATATCGGCGCAGGTTATTAGCACCCCCAATATTAGGAAATGCACCACTCATTCAATTTTATGATTCTAATAAATAATTAAAATGTCAAAATTACTGTTTTTTTCTATTTTCTTTTGTTGTGATTGCATACACATCTTATCCTAAATTTAAACAATATCTCCAAAACAGGCGCTGCAATGCGATTTTTTCAAAGCTACTCGAATTTAATTTATTATTTCGCGCGCTTATTTTTCGTTCACGCATATTGAAAAATTCACACCTGATTTTTCGAAAATCTGTTGAAACTTTTGGGAAAAAATCGAAATTTTAAGTAGATTTTGAAAGTTTTTTCAAAGAAAGCATGAATCTTTTGGAAAACAAAATTGAAAATCAACTCAAAATAAAAAAGAACCAGTTTCGAATTTTTCAATCGTGAAATAGTTCACTTAGTGCCGGATATTTGAAGCGAGTTTCGTTCATTTCAAGCAAAAATCCATAAATATTCATCCCATAAATCAAATATTTGAATATAAACTCTCCCATAAATCAAATATTTGAATATAAACTCTTAAATATCCTAAATCTAATTAACAACTTTGAGTGGAAGGGACGTGAGCAGATTTTGTGGTGGTGGCTTAGAGGGAGACGAGAATGACAACTTTTCTATGTGAAAGTGTATCCTTTGATTTTTCTAAATTTTAAATCGAATGAAGGGTTAAGAGGGATAAGGGTAGTTCAAAATATTTATTAGTGGCGTACTAATTTTATTAGAGGTGAACTTATCTTCCTAAAAAGAAGGGTGTTAATAACCTGGGCCTTTAATATTTGATATGTAGGCTAATGGGCAATTTGGGCCTTTGTGGGTTGCCCTTGCGTTGCACTGCAGCATGGCCCAAGTTCAACTTTCATTTTGGTGGGGGATGACATGACATTAGATATCATTAAGAATTTATTTTCTTACAATCCAATTTACGTGCTCAGGTAACGTTATATGTTCAATGTGATAATAATGTTTGAATGACTTGAATTACTCCCTTCGTCCCACGATACATTGTACACTTATTTTATTGGGACGATCCTACAATATTTTGCATACTTATAAAAGACAATTTCTTATTAAACTCCATTATTATAATATTTTCATATTTACATAAAGAGTGGTCTCTATGAACAAGTTTCATATCATTAAATTGGACTATCCGACATATTTCACTCATTTCAACACACTTTTTTAACCCACTAAATTTAATCTATATCATACTTTGGATAAGTTCACATGTCCATGAATTGAAAACCAGTTTTATAACATATAACTTGTTCACCCTAGAGTTTGTCTTCTCAAAATGTCATTATTTTTTGGACCCACACATATACTCAATTAAATTACTTTACGTACTTTATACATAAAAGTTTACAAAATTATCTTTCTACACTCCATTTATTATACTTTTTTTTTAATTTACGTGTACAAAGTTGGTGCAATGTGTTGTGGGATGGGGGAGTATGATTTAAATATATAAAAGAGTATGGTTGTATGGATAATGAAGATATAATTAATTGCATTGGAAAATATAATAATAGATTTATATGTGTTGTTGTGGTGATTTTTAGATCTGGTTTTCAAAATCCCATTTAGGTATATGTTTGTTTCAAATTTATGGATTTGGAAATTTTGACGAGTAATATAGTAAGTGATTATTTTGAAATATTAGTGGGGCGAGATTTTGTTATTTTATGTGAAATTAATTTTAAAAATGATATGTCCCTAATACAATATTAAAATATTATCCTTATATGTGTATTTAAAAATGATCAAGTTTATGTCCAGAGAAAAATATTTATGATATTTCAATAGATATTCATCTAATCCTTTAATCTAAATACAAATATTAATTTTTCAGTACAATCCAAACATATATTTTGATTCAAACAATCAAATCTAATATTTATGACATTTCAATAGGTATTAATTTAATCCTTTAATCCCAACATAAATATTAATTTTTTAGTACAATTCAAGTATATATTTTACTTCAAACAATCAATTCAATTTCATCCAATCTTATCCAACCCTATTAATAACTAATCAATTCGGTACTATGAAGCAAAGAGGCCTGAATAAATAAGAGATTATTTTCTTGTAAATAGTGTTACTTTCCACTGAATGAATTTGAAATATATTACTCACTGTCCAAATATTACTTGAACACTTGTCTTATTTAGAACGTCCCAACATTACTTAAATACTTCCAAAATGAAAACAAATATAATATTAATACACCCACAACACTTTTATTTTATTTCACTTAAACCCACTAAAACCCATTTTATTTGATTTGCATGTCATTTCCAGCGTTCAAGTCATTACTGAGCAGTAATTTAGAATTCCTTCAATAATTGTGGTCGAAAAAGAATTCCTTCAACAATATATTCAACCACAAGCTAATAGTATTTGCAGAAAAACCATGGCAAAAATATCCCCTGCTTCCACCATTTCCATTTTAGCCATACCACTTCTTGCTGCCCTGTTTTTTTACCACCTCGAAACCTTCGACCTGGCGGCTCTCCCGGAACACGAGTTGACTCAGAATGGACCGCCGTTCTTCCTCCCCAACAAAAACAGCCATATGCTAATCGGGTCGGACCGAATCGGGTTCGGCGAGTTGCCCGGCCCGGATGATATCGTTTATGATCCGAAAACTTGGGTTGTGTATACAGGGCGAGGATGGGTCCATTCGACGAGTCACTCTCACCGATTCCGCCGCTGACTTGGTGGTGGAGAACTGGGTCAACACTGGTGGAAGGTCGCTCGGACTCGCTCACGGCCTCCACGGTGAAGTCATAGTTGCAGATGCTGTCAAGATTTTTTTTTACTGATTTTTTCCCATAAATATTAGTAGTTTAGTTTTTTTTTTCTTTTTTTTACTCATGTTGGGTGAGTCGATGAACTATATAAAATACATATAATTTATTTTCTTTTTTTAAACAAAAAATCTCATAAATTAAATTAAATGTAAAAACAATAAATATCGAGAAAATCATCTATAGCAGTTGGAAGCTCGACCCAATTTAATAAAGATTTGAAAATAATTCAAACGTCCAAATAAAATGATGAACCAAATCATTGGTTATTTTACGAATAAGATAAATTACGTAATCACTAAACCGCTTTTGTATAACTTTACAAACTATTTTTTATCATATAATCACTGTTAGCATCTCCTACTATTAAATATTTCACTCGACGATCCACCACACTTACAATGCAGTCAATACTATTTTCATTGATTTGATTTTCGAGACCTATATTATTAGCAGTGATGGAGGGAGATGGGTACATATAACTTGTGTTAAAAAAATAAAATTATATTGTATAATTAGGAAAAAAAATACTAAAATGTATCTTAAAATTTTAAATTCTATTCAAATGTATTTCTAAATTTCAAATCCTAGATCCGCCGCTAATTATTAGTGTATCAATCTCGTACCAAAAATGCTCTTTTGATCATATAAAAACTTTGTTTTAAAATTATGATGACTTCCTAATAGGTTACTATTTTATTTATGATTATAATATTTTCCATTGACTAGGGGTTATTGAACATAAGCAAAGATGGTAGAATAGAATTACTAACAGATGAAGCAGATGGCCTGAAATTCAAGATGACCGATGCTGTTGATATTGGTCCTAATGGGATGCTTTATTTCACCGATGCTTCCTACAAATACAGGTCCCACCAGGGGATGCTGGAATTGTTAGAAGCCAGACCTTGCGGCCGATTACTATCATACGATCCAACAACTAAACAAACACAAGTCTTGTTAAAAGACTTGTACATTGCAAATGGGATTGTTATTTCACCCGATCACACTTTTGTTATTGTCTGTGAAACTCCCATGTGAGTTTTTCCTTTTCAAGTTGATTTCATGTGCATTTAGTTGCACCGTGCACTTATAGCGCGTTTTAAATCATGCAACTTATTATACTGAAAGATACAATTTGTTCACACCGAACTGTGCAACTATTTCAACTATTTTTATGGAAAAATAATTGCACGGTTCGGTGTGAACAAGTTACATCTTTCCGTATACCAAGTTGCATGTTTCTAAAATGCGCTATGAGTACACATATGCATACAAGACTTAGTCTTCCTTTTTTTTTTGTAAGGGCTTGTTTTCAATAACTCCAAAATCACTTTTTTTCGAAGTTGGTAGACTCAACTCTCAAGTGGTGTTTTCAAATTAGAATCACTTTAAAAAAAAAAAAAAACACCCTTAGAGGAGAAGGGTGGTGCACTTCTATCGTAGGGGCATAATCACTTTATTTCAAATCTTCACTTTCATAGTTTTGGTTTTTTAAAAATGATTTATTATTATTTTTTAGCGATTAAAAACACCACCTGATCAATCTTATCCATTTCTTAAAAAAAAATATGATTTTACACTATTCACTAGTGTTTCAACACAGTCTCTCAATTTTCTAAGAAAAAAAAGTAACTATGGGTTCCCTATCTCATTTGCAAACACAACCTTCATGGAGGTAACAAAAACATTACATTTAGATTTAATTGAATCAATTAATTAATTGCAGGATGAGGTGCAAGAAATACTACATACAAGGTCCAAAAAAAGGATCAGTAGATATTTTTGTTGAAAATTTGCCCGGATTGCCCGACAACATAAGATACGAAGGCCAAGGCCTATACTGGATCGCCTTATGCAGTGTACGTTTTATATTACATTATCTAGATGAATTACACTCAAGGTTTTTTTTTTTTTAATCAACTAATTTTATTGTTCTTTAAACTTGAATTTCGATAGGACTCATATTCTTGGGAGGTGCTACGACGGTATCCCTTCGTTCGAAAGGTCGTTGCTATGATGGCCAAGTATGCAAATTTGCCATTTGTATCAACAAATGCAGGGGTGATTGCTGTTGATTTGGAAGGAAAACCAATTGCACACTACTATGATGTTGATGCTAATACTATCACAAGTGGGATCAAGATTGGGGAGAATTTGTATTTTAGTTCATTAATTGGTTCTTATATTTCTCGCCTCAATCTAACTCAATATCCAGCTACATCTCCAACGACATAAAGCAAGGAAAGGATTCTTTGAGGTTGTAATATTAGTTGATAGAATAAGGTTTAGTACGCGTTACTAATGTTTTATTTTATGTTTCGAAATAATCATTGTGCTCTTCATGTGTGTTTTAGTTTCACACTTGAATTTTAGCTTAATTCATCATATATACAATATTTTTAGCACCCATATATCATCATGTAGAGATGTAAAGGGTGTTTTGAGCAAATACGCAATTCCATTAGCTACACCTTAAGAATAAAGAGTTTCTCTCATTAATCAGGTTTATGCTAAATTTGGCTCATATTATATATTGGATAAGTTCAAATGTCCATGAATTAAAAATAAAGGTGTATATAAGTTTTTGTTAAGAATAAATAAGAGGAATGAGACGAAATAAATTTAAATATACCAAATTATCTAAATAAATGGGTCAATGACCCGAGGGATATTAAGTAATTTTTTTAGGGAAGGCCATCAAGATAGCTTGATATTGGGCCTTCAACGTACTGCCCGCGTGTTACACTAGCAAGGGCCGGTTGAATTGACCACAATGGCCCACACCATATGAAATTTAAACCTGATAAATACTTGTCCAACCAGGGAACCAAAATTTATTGTTTCTCTCATTTGAACTTTAAAAATGATTTCATTTCAGATATTGGGGAGATATTTACCTTTGAAATTTCAGATATTTATCACTCAATAATGTATGGAAATGCGTACATCCTCAGTTATACTATTTTGAAAAGTACAACTACTAAAATCAACATTAAAAGTTGAAAATGACTTTTTAAAAAAGAGTAATTCCTATAAATTAGATATATGTATAAATTCGATGTTATTCACAAACTCTATCACTATTATGTATAAAAATTATTATAAAATAATTTTTAAATAGTAATAATTTTATTTATAGTAGTGATAAAATATTATACATAATAGTAATAATACGTATATATTACAATAATATTGAGAAAATATAATTCGCCGTGAACTCCAATCTAAGTAGATTTCTATATCTTTAAATACTCGATATGATTTTCTTTTGTTTATATTAAAATAGGTATATTCCCACTTGCATCTCCCCATTTTTATATATAACCATTCTTATAATCCAATTTTTGGGGATCCAATAGAATCCAATTTTTTTGAATTAGTATCGTGGGAAGGTGGACTGAGCACATGACAGGTACCGATTTTTTGGACCTATCTCTGATAATGATTAATGATATTTTTTCAATTACAAAAGATAAGGTATCATTTATGTTAAAATTTAATATGTAATAAAATTAATATTTTACTATATATTAAAACTATATATACACTATGTATAAAGGGATGAAATGCAACATATAATCTAGTTTACTCGGTGTAGCTAGTGTCGATAATTTAGATGTTAGATTGTTTTTAACGACGACGGCCGAGTTCTTAATTTGTGAAAGACGAGTTCATGATTTTTATATTCGATATTTGTTATGCACTAAATTAAAGTATAAACGGGAATTTTAGGAAAATTGTAACATAAAAAGAAAAATCACACAATTGAATAGACCTGTTATAAAAAAATGCGACCGGGTGGAGTTGAAGACTTGAGGTTGTGAGGGGTATTTTGGACTTTGATTGTCATAGCCCCACTCATTATGTTGACCTAATCCTCGTTGCTAGCTCCACAAATCCGATCCCTGCCTCCCTATAAATATTAAACGGAGCAGCCCTAATTTATTAGGGTCAATCTTACAGGCCTAAGCGGCTTAAGATCTTATCGGTTCAAGATAAACAGATTGTTGATAGTTAGAATCTAACCCTAGTTCTAACGGTTAGCGGGTTAAATGGACCACTATTAGGGTACGAAATAAAAATATTAAAAAAAAAATTAATTTAAAATTTAAATTCAAAAGTATTCATGGTATAATATGGTGTAATTTAAATTCTACGTATAAAATTAAAGGTGATAGAATAATACAATAAATTTATTTTTAATTATATTTAATCACATCAACAAGTTTTTATTTAAAAAACAAGTAATATTGAAGAGATACACTATTTAAATAATTTCATTTAAAATATAATAAAAAATAAATTATTAAAATTATCATATAATTTTATACACTATTTAAATAATTTCATTTTTGCTCTCTTCATTAGAGTTTTCAAACACACCCTTAAACTATAAAATATAAGTGAGAGATGGGCAGGCTAGAGATGTTAAAAAGGTCATGGCCTGTAGGACGAGCCAGTTTAAACCTGAAAAATCAAGGTTCAAGGCTAAACTTTTTCAGGCTCGTTTATTATGAACCGGTTAAGGTCATGGACCATTTAGCCAGAGCCCTATAGGGCTGAGCTCTGTAAGGTTAGGGCCAACCCGCTAGCCCGTTTAACATCTCTAGCTTGCCCATCTCTCACTTATATTTTATAGTTTAAGGGTGTGTTTGGAAACTCTAATGAAGAGAGCAAAAATATTTATTTTTAAGTTGCCTTCTCACAACTTTAACTTTTTAGAAATACTTTTAAGCTGTAATTAGAGTTTGCAAACACTCCTAGGTCAACTGAAAAAAATTGCTGAGAAAACGGGTCAGATTAAAAGGCTCGATAACATTATGATTGTGTAAGCGAAACACAATGGGAGAATCATTTTCTTGCAATCATGCTTCCTTAACAATCACTTTCATAAAATGCAAAGTATTGTGTAAATCAATTTTACTATGCAATTGATTTGCATTTTATGTGTATTTTTAAATAGTAATAGTTATTTTATTAAAAAGTATTAGCTTGACAATATTTGTTGTTTTAATAAAAAGTATCAATTGTTTTACTATAAAGTACTTCTTGGGGTTGCAGGGGCTATTGAACATAAGCAAAGATGGTGTAATACAATTACTAACCGATGAAGCAGATGGCCACAAATTCAAGCTAATCGATGCCGTAGACATTGGTCGCGACGGCACGCTCTACTTCACCGATGCTTCGTGCAAATACGGTGTCGACAACAGCGTGCTCGATTTGTTAGAAGGCAGACCGCACGGCCAATTGTTGTCATATGATCCATCGACCAAACAAACACGAGTCCTGTTGAAAGACTTGTACTTTGCAAACGGTGTTTCTGTCTCCGCTGACCAGACTTTTGTTATTGTCTGTGAAACTCCAATGTCAGTTTTTTATGTTCTTTTAATTCAATCACAAATTCAAACGTTGAATCATAATTATTGAATTATAACATGCATGATTCAATTTCATTTCAGGAGAAGGTGCATTAAGTACTACATACAAGGTCCAAAAACAGGATCGGTCGATGTTTTCGTCGAAAATTTGCCTGGATTGCCCGACAACATAAGATACGACGGCCAAGGCCTGTACTGGGTCGCCTTATTCACGGTACCTTATATGTTACTTACATTATCTGGAGAGAAAATATCATTTTAGTCCTATAATTTTGGACGATTCCTCGATTCCATCTTTAGTTCTATAATTATTATTTTTTCAAATTTAATGTTAAATGTGTCAAATTTAGACTTTTTTGTCGGAATTTTTAAAATCTCGCTGGAATAAGCAAGTGCACCTCACATGACACTTTAAAATTGATATATTTTTTTTAATTTTTCGACGACCTACACAAGTGGACTATCTTGTAACAAAAAAAAAATCTCAATTTTGAAGTGTCACGTGAGGTGCATATGCTTATTCCAGCGAGATTTTAAAATTTCCGACAAAAAATGACCGAAATTGACACATTCATGATTAAAATTGAAAAAGTAAAAAAGTTACAGGACTAAAAATAGAATCGTAAAAAATTACAGGACTAAAACTGATATTATCTCTTATCTGGATGAATGACAATTGTTAAATTTAAAATAATTCATCGACGATTTCATTTAATTGACCTCATTTTGTTTTAGGACTCCTATTTTTTCGAGGTGCTACAAAGATATCCCTTCATTCGAAAAATGACTGCGATGTACGCAAAACGGCCAAATACTGAAAAAAATGCAGGGGCTATTGCTGTTGATTTGGAAGGAAAACCAATTGCACATTACCATGATGTACATGCCTCTCAGGTCACAACTGGAATCAAGATTAAGGAGCATTTGTACTTTGGTTCTTTAGCTGCTTCCTATATTATTCGCCTCAATCTAAGTATCCTGCAGAATAATCTAGCAGCCTTGTTGCAATAATCGTGTCTAGAAATTAAGTTGGGTTAAGGTCTGTTCTGATTTTCATTTCATCTTGTATTCTAAAAATAGTCTTGCACGATATGTTTTGAATGACGTTATTAATTAAAACGTGACATGTTTAAACATAATGGAACCGTATGCAAATTGAAATCATGTCAAACTGAGATTCTTGCGAAAATTATTGGGTCTAGAAATGACACACTAAAATTTTGAATTGGATTTTAAAATTTCAGCGTGAGCTATTTGTATGAAACTCAGAAATTGTTACAGCTTGTAAAATGACTCGACTTGTAGGAAATCTTTTCTCATCTGTCATCACACTTCAGCTATATATGTCAGACAATTTTTTTTAGCAAGGTCATAATTATTATAGAGTACAACATTAATAATATTTTAAGCTGATTTCAAAAGCAAATAGAAACATTTTTTTAATGGAAAAACCAGTGACATTAAAGTCAAAAGACCAGTCTATACTGTAGCAAAAACATTGTCCGAAGTATGAATATAAAAGAAATCAAATCATGAGAAAAATAAATAAAACCAATTGATGGTCCACACAATTCCCAGCACGCTTGATCCAAACCAATAGATACATTATATTGTAACTAGTACTGAAAAGTGAAAACGTGCTTTCCTTTTTAAAAAACGAACTGAAAACGTACTTATAAACAACATAAATTAAGTAGAGAGATCTAATTAAGGGTAGGTGGCTCTAACCATATATTTCCAGTCAAGACAAATCTTTCACACGCTGTATGAAATGGGCCGATAATTTATGTCCAACAACCAATTTGTTTAACAAATCGGTACATGAGAGAGCTTATATCAAACGTACAACTTGCATAAAAAAAAGGCCAGAACAAAGTTATATAATGAGGGTTTAATAAATGAATCATTATACCCAATGGACGTGCATTGACTATTTAAAGTTTTTTTATGACCTTTATGTAAAGGGAAGAAAAGAAAATGGAAACCAGATTCGACAACTCAATGAAGCTTCAGATATCATATTTTAATGTTGTTCTATTTTACTACTTTTAATATAGGGCAAACTCTATTTTACTACTTTTAATATAGGGCAAACTCCATGATTGAACAAATTACATTCTATGATGTTGATTTTTAATTCATGTGCATGTGAACTTAATCAAAGTATGGTACATGTCAAGTCTAGTAAATTAAAAAAGTGTGTTGAAATAGATAAAATTGATCAAATAATACAAATTTTATATCATGAAACTTGTTCATGGGAGGCCAACACTTAATATACATATCGCATGTATTCAGTGAATATATTATTAATTTATTATGATTACTACGTGATAAATATTAGTACAATATTAAAAATAATGAAAGGCACCATATGATATTAAATTAAAGACTAGATACACCGTGCATTCATGATTATACCTGTTAAAATGGGTTGACATGTCCATGTCTATATATAAAGCGGGTTGGGTTGAATATTTACAAAAATGATAGGGAGCGGACGGGGACCTATATGAGTTGTCCATGTCTATAAACTTTCAGAGGGCCAAAAGGGGCCAGTGACCTTTTCAATTTCAATGTAGTTCCGCCAATGATTATGAATGTCACATTAATACACATGAAACTCACTATTTATTTTATCCTATCAAACCGTCCCCGTGTTAGTTAATCTCAAAAAATTATCCAACCGGCAATCGTCAAGTTTCTCTTTTTTCTTCTTTTTTTAAACCGGCAAGGTGGAACAAGTCTGGATTTTGACTTGCAGCGTCAAACTATCCTGGCTGACAACGCGTCTCCTAAAGGGTTAAGAGTCGAATTTTAGATATGGGCTATTTCTTCCTGTAGTTTTTAGAATTCAGTTACATTTCGTCTACATAATTTAATACTCCTTTAATCTCATGAGGACTTGAACACTGAAAATGACACGCAAATCAAGTAAAGTGGGTTTTAATGGGTTTGAGTGGAATAAAATAAGGGTGTTGTGAGTATATTAATATTATGTTTGTTGTCATTTTGGAAATGTTCAAGTAATGTTTGGACATCCAAATAAGACAAGTGTTCAAGTAATCGCGGGACGGAGGGGGTATAAATAAGTTATGTACGTATTTCGATCACTTTTCAATTTTTTACATCTCATTCTCTATTCATATACACATATATCTATATTATACACTTACACTATCACATTCAGGTGCAGACACACTGGTGAGCTACAACGGGGCTTAAGCCCAGTGCAAGTCCGCCCAAAATCCACTATATATATATGTTCTAATAAAAATTAATTAAAAATTCATTCTACTTAATTACTCAGCACACCTAAATAAATAGTCCATTTTAATTAAATATGCATCAGCCATGAGCCCAACCCATTATAATTTCATGGATCCGTCACGGATCACATCACTACTTTTTTTATACTAACTTATTCAATTTCATAGTTTTCTTACAAAAATTCATTATCAATCCTACTTTACTTAAAGTCATATCCATCCATACCACATTTAATACAAAATAAACAAAAAATACTATTCATTAAATTTGCTCCATCAACATTTTTTTCTCCATCCGAATTTGTCGCATCCACCTCAAGTCTAAAGCAAAACATGGTCTTAGGTAGATTGTGGAGTCCGTAGGATTTTTTTAGACTTTTAAAGTCTGGGGGTATTCAATTCGGATTTTCAAAAGTCTTTAAAAATCCTGAGGTATTCTTCAATATGGATTTTAAAAAGTCTTAATTTTTTTTTGGATATTCAACAGTTATGGATTTTAATACTCTATGAATTTTATTTGATTCTCTCCAAAAAATATAAATAGATTTCACTCCCTAAAATCTCTTCTAACAACCAGGAATTTCTACGTATTCTCTCAGAGAATTCTGAAGACAAAAGGTCAAAAAAAAAAAAAAAAGTCAAAAAAAAAAAAAAAAACTTTGTTGTTCTCCTGCCATCGCCGCCCTTCTCCAACTTGGTAAGAAGGATCTAAGGTCTTTGGCCTTAACTCCAACTTGGTCTGTTGCTACTGTTTTGACAGTCTTTGTTGCTGTTTCACTACTTGTTGAGCGATCCATTCACCGGATGGGTAATGCGAGTGTTTTTCATCAATTTGTTTTCACTAAGTTTTTTATTACTTGTTTGGATAATCAAGAAAGTGTTTTCCCTGTTTGATTTTAGGATATGCCACTCAATTTTGTTAATAGAGACACACTGAGTTTATGTATTTTCTTCAAAATTTTCTCAATTATAGTCACTTGGTATTGTTCTCAATAGTGTTTCAAGGATATGGTTTTCCCACATTATTCATCGCTCAAGTTATCCTTTAAGAAATTGCTTTATTTTAATGATCCTCTTTGCACATCGCGATCGATGTTTGGTTGTAACACTAGTTGTGCATTTTTCAGAATGTGGAAATATGTTTATGAGGTATCGAATATCATGTTATGTGCGTTTATGCTTACCGGTATTTTCACTTTCAGTGGTTGAAAAAAACCGATAGAAATTAGTTTGATGTATGTATAATATATATATTTATGTAAATTAATTGAAAAATATATAAATTTCTTTGGAAAGAATGCTGCTCTGATGAATTTTCAATCGAATATGAAAGAAGATCAAGATTCATCACATCTCGATATGGAAGAGGAAAATTTGGAATTGCTTTCTCAAAGTCAACTACAACAAAGACCAGAAGTTAATGCATGAAGAACGAGTATTGCTAATGTTATGTGGGAAACAAGGCCGAGGTATAACGGTGATGGAAAAAAAGATAATGAGAATGAAGATGAGAATAATAATGATGAATAATAATGTATTTTTTGTGTTTTTTTAAACAATTTGGATAATAAATTCTTATTACAACCCCCTCTTAGTGTTTTTAAAAGTTCTTTTATTTAAAAAAATTGTATGATTATAAAACAATGGGAAAATAAATTTTATTAAAAGTTGAATGTGGGATAATAAGGTGTTTATAGCGGTCATTAGCACCCATACAATAATTATTACAAACAGTTTCGTCATCAAAACAACCTTCCTTCGTATTACAAGTACAACAATAACAAACACTCCCAGGTCGACACTCATTAAGAACGCACCCCAAATTTATTTTCCTTCCTTCTTCAATTTTGTTTTCCTTCGCCAATTTTTTTATTTCCGTCAATTCCTTTACTGCTCTCCTGCTCCCGAAATCATTTCCAAAAAAAAAAAAATTGATAAAAAAGAATGTGATAATAAAATTTATTAACAAAAATTAATAATATGTGAAACATATATGAGAAGATTTGATCTCTTATAACTTACAAGTCTTTATCATTTTCTTATAGACAAAAACTTGTATGCAATATTGCATCTGATTGATATGTCTTGATTAGTCTTTTTTTTTTTTTTTTTTTTTCTCATGGTCAAGAGGGGGCGGGTTAGAGGCAGATTCTTTGGTGGGCTAATGGGCTTTCTTCATCTTCTTCGCGTCGCGCAGCACGGGCGATGTTAGGTTTCTTCTTCTTCCTCTTCTCTTCAGATTGTTGGTGGATCTCACAGATTCTTCTTCTTCGTTCGTGCCCTAATTTCTTGTCCAATTTAATTTTCTTCAATTCACTCCGATCACTGAATAAAATCAGATTGTTCAATTTAGTTTTTTATGTGGATTCTGCGAGAAGAAAGAAGAATATGTGTGTGGTGTTTGAATTACTCCTCAACACAAAGTGTGTGCTGAAATTCAGATTATTTTGCACTATTTTCACGCTGTTCTGTAAATCTGTAATTTTAGACTGATAATTTTTTCGCGTTTTTACTGGTTTTTGTTCATGTAATAACACTATTTTGCTCATATGGTAACACTCTTTTTGTTCATGTAGTAACATATCAAGTTGTTCTTTAAATCTGTAATTTTGGACTGGGGATTTCTTTTCGCGTTTGTACTTGTTTTGTTCATGTGGTAACACTCTTTTGCTCATACGGTAACACTCATTTTGTTCATGTAGTAACACATCAAGTTGTTCTTTAAATCTGTAATTTTAGACTGGGGATTTCTTTTCGCACTTGTACTGGTTTTGTTCATGTGGTAACACGTTTTTCTTTATAGGGTAACACTTTTTGTTCATGTAGTAACACATATTTTTTAGTAATATGTAACACTGTTCATAAATCGTCGTAATACTATGTGAATATTCATGTTTTACCATATGAACAATAATGTGTTACCTTGTGACCCATGTTACCTTATGAGTATTTATGTGTTACGATATGTTTTATTAAGTGTACGTAAGATATGAAGTTTTTTCAATATAACAATGTAGTAACACTTATACATAGATCTAACACACAAAAAAGTTGGCAAAAAAATAATAATAATTATGTGTTCAGTAGGAATCGAACCCACGACCAAATTCATTAACAATGAACCTAAACCACTAGGCTACAACACATATTTGATAAAGATATTCTTCTATAAATACATATTCGATCTTCCCAACCTGAAGCCTAATGTCCGCGCGTTGTCCGCCCTGCCCGCGCCCGCCCCGGCCCGCCCCTGTTGACCCGCGAATTTTGACCATTTTTATTTTATTTATGTTGTATTGCACATAACACTAGTGTGCAATATATCACACAAGACCTTCTCTTTCTTATATGTTTGAAATTATTGAATTTGCCAGTTTATTCCAAATATCATTTATGTCTTTGACTACTTGAATTATAATTCTATAGATGTTATAATCTAAACACAACATTAATCTTAAAAAATAAGAATACGTCAACTAGTAATAAAATAACATGCTTACACTGATGACGAGTAACCATTGCAGCAATACAAAGAGAAAAGATGAATACTTGAAAACAATTAAGAAAAATCATTTGATTGAAATAATTTTATAATTAATTGTATTGGAATTTATAGATAAAGGCGCCATCATGTCATGGTAATTTATCGTTAATGAGTAGGTCTTTGTGATTTGGAAAATAGATGGCAAGAAGAATAATTAATCTCAATTTTTGTTATTAAAATATTATTGTCACAATCCATATTATTGGCATGAAAAATAAATGGCAAAAAAATAATTAGGAACAGATTTTTGCATTAAAAAAATAGGTCACATTTAATTAGGAATGATCTCATTTAAATATACATCCACCCGCGAAAAGTGGGATCTCATATGAAATTTTTAATGAGTTTCTTCAGGAAGTAATAATTTTCAATATATATATAATAGTTAAAATTGGTCAAAATTTATCTCATTTGATTCGTTACATATTTTGGGGTAATAGATGTGGTTAAATTCAAAATTAATTATATCTAGTATTTATTTAACTACTACAAATTTTAAATTTTAGTATAATAATTTTTTAAGAAATTTTTGTTGGGATAACATATGCCAGGATCTATCGGGATGATCTCATAAACACAAATTTAAATTAATAATTATTACTAGCATGAATTTACCTAAGTGAATTCAAATAATAATTACGCCAACAACGACATGCAAATAAAATTCACGTAAAAGATCCTAGCATGGGGAATTTCTAGGAGTTTATGTAAACGTACCCGTTGGAGAGACAATCTGAGACGGACAGGATCAAGTATCTGGCTACCAACCAAAAGTCCTTATCAAGTATTCTCAAGTCCTCGCTCAATAACCCGGTGGGAGGTTCTCCGATGAACGATTTATAAAACAAAGGAAAAAATAAAATTGTTGCACCACCTTTGTGGATTTCTAATATTTCCAGCACATGGAATTGCACTGGGGATGAAGAATTCATCCCCTATATAAGAAGGGGGTGGTCGAAAATTTGGAGTCCAATTAGGGTTAGGAAAGATCTTTTTTTGATCTCCAAGAAATCTTGAATATATCTCATATATTCTTCTTTCCATGTGTATTTTTCCACAAAAATCTCACACCCTTATTTACTCCTATTTTTCGAAAATTTCATGAAGATTTGCAAGATTGGATCTTTCTTGAATTTATGAGATATTCTTGTATTCCAAGAATACATATCTTTCTCCATAAAATCTTTCCAAGAAAATCAAGAAAATATTTCTTCCATTTCTTATCAATATTTTCGAAAATCTCCTATTAAAGAAACCAAGTGGGAGATTTCTTGAATTTATGAGATAATCTTGTATTTCAAGAATACGTATATCCTTTCCATAAAATATTTTCAAGAAAATTTCTTCTCCCTCTTTTCTTTAATATTTAAAAAAAAACAAAATATTAGGCAACACTCATTTATTTTATTTTAAGCACCTTTTATTTATTGGACTGTAATTGGGCTACTTGAGGGCCTTTAGGAGAATTAAGATGGACCTTCCAATGGACTTCTGAATTCCAATACTGAGCCACAATATAATTCAGCCCATTAATATTAATTAATACCACTATATAATTAATATTGCACTATTCAATCTTAACCCATATTACGGTAATATGGCTCCCGGTCATTATTTCCTGTGTTTAAGATTATTTAGTCCATTAGTTATTTAAGCCACTGAAAAGCTTTATATTAATTAATATTTTTATCCTGGGAGTAAGGACAGCTCAGCTTTATTATCCATACTGAAAAATTAATTTCACTTGCAAGATTTAGTATGATAAAGGTTCCGAGCCCACCAAGGGGACCAATCACGCAAGACTTTGCAAGCACACGATTCTCTGTATTAATCTTAGCAACCGTCGTACAATTAATATTATTGCCCAAGATATAGGGTATCGAAGTCTCAATGATTCTTTTCCCATTTATAAGTCAAAGCAATAATTAATAATCGCACATGGTCCTTATTAAGTGACAGAGATTAAGAAATCAACAACCACTGAGGTCTAACTCTTCATCCCATAAGTCAGTGCGAATGAGTTTATCCTCTTTGCAAGTCCGCTTTAGCACATCGAATGCACTAGTGTAATCTCTTGGTCAAGACAAACCAATCTGAGACTTACACATCAACTGTTGGGGTTATACTGAAAAGTATGCTTTTACTTGTTGGGGAATGAGTTGCACATATCTATTCGGGGTGAATATTTAAATACAAATTTAATTCATTAATTATTACTAGCATGAATTAATCCTATATTAATTCAAATAATAATTGCAACAATATATCATGCATATAAAAAGCCACGTAAAACCTACGACGCGAATCTACGGGTTTACGTGAACGTCTTCTCTTGGGATGGCGGTTGGCTTTTGGTCGGACGGACTAACCAAAAGGACTTTCCAAGTATTCCTTTAGCTCTTGCTCGACAATCCGGTGGAAGGATACTTTCATGAACAATTAACAAAAAGAAAAAATAAACTTTGTTGCACCACTTATGTGGATTTGCTAATATTTCCAGCACATGAAATTGTACTTGGGAATGAACTAATCATCCCCTATTTATAAGAGGGAGGGTAGACGAAAATTTAGTGATATTTCAATGTGGGAAAAGACTTTTCTTGGTCACCAAGAAATCTTGAATATATCCCATATATTCTTTTTTTCCCATAATTAAAATATTCCACAAAATTCCACCTCCTCTATTTTATGGTATTTTCGAAAAATATAGTGTGCAAGAATCCAAGATTTGGATCTTCTTGAATTTATGAGATATTCTTGTATTTCAAGAAATATATATCTTCCATAATATCTTTTCAAGAAAATCTTTCTTGCCCACTATATTTTCATCTTTTTCGAAATTTACTATATAAATAAGCTAGTGGGAGATTTCTTGAATTTAATGAGATAATCTTGTATTCCAAGAATACATATCTTCATTCCATAACAAAATTCAAAGAAAAATCTTTCTCCCAACATATCTATATATTTCAAAAAATAATACTTGGAAAATTAAGCAATAATATTTATTTTATTTTAATCACCTTTTCGGTTATTGGACTATATGTTGGGCTACTTTCGAGGGGGCCTTTAGGAGAATTAAGATTGGACCTTCTAATGAATCACGAATATCTAATATTGAGCCACAATATAATTCAAGCCCATAAATATTAATTAATCCCACTACATAATTAATATTGCACCATCCATCTTAACCCATATTACGATCGATGTGGCTCCGGGTCATTATTTCCGTGTTTAAGATTATCTAGCCCATTAATTAATTCAAGCCATTTGAAATAGATTTCCGTTAATTAATATTTTTTTGTCCTTGGTTAGAGAAACGGTTCAACATTATTATCCATACGAGAAACTAATTCCACTTGCAAGATTTGGTATGATAAAACTTATGAACCTCCCAAAGGGCAAATCAAGCAAGTGTATTTGCACCGCGATTCTTCGTATTAAATCTTAGCAATCACATGTGACCAATAATATTGCCCAAGATAAAAAGTATTGAATCTCTCGATTATTTACCCATGATAAGTCAAAGCAATAGTTACCAATCCCACGTGATCTATTTAAGGGGCGAAGGTTAAGAAACAACGAACCACCGAGGTCTAATTCTTCCTTGTTCGATTACGAAGAATTTATCCTCTCTATAGAGTCCTATTCGGTAGCATCGATCATGCACTAGTGTAATCTCTTGGTCAAGACAAACCAATCCCGAGCCTTACACCTCAACCTTTCCGATGGTTGTTCATTTCCATCTAGGTCGTGAATGACGTCTTTTTTTTTTTACAAGGGTTTAAATTTAATCTTACGTGATCGATATCACTAAATTAACTTCTGATGTAACACGTCATTTAATTATTGAGCAGTTATGCGATAAATATATATAACATTCAATCATATTTAAAGCATCGATGATAAACAATTTATTTCAAGAAATAAGTCCGAAAATCCGGTCTCGATTATACAAAGTAAAAGCATACTTTTTCAAAGATAATCCCAACATTACTTTGTATAACCAAATCAAGTTTCTTATTTATTTATTGAAATAAATTATTTAATCATTGTTGCATTAAATATGAATGAATGTTATATATGTTTATCAGAAACCCGCTTAACACAAAGACGACACGCTAGAAGTTAATTTGGTATACCCGATCATCAAGATCAAATTAATTGTAATTAATTTGGTGGAAATGAACGAACCATCAAATTAAGCGACCCCAGATTAATGTTTTGACTAGATCACATTAGCGTGCGTTGTTTCTTGATCTACATGAATATACAAGAATTATACCTCATTAGACCTGCGTTGTTTTTTAATATCCGGCCCTTAAATAGATCGTGTGAAATTAATAACTATTGCTTTGACTTATGACGGGAAGAGGGTCAATGCGATTCGATACCTTATATCTTGGGCAATATATTAATTACATGACGATTGGGTTTACATTTAATACGGAGAATCGCGCGCAAGTACGCCTTGCTTGATTTGTCCCTCGTGGACTCATATCCTTTATCATGTCAAATCTTGCAAGTGGAAAATTTATTTCCCATATGGATAATAATGTTGAGTCAGTTTTTACTCCAAAGACAAAGATATTAATTAATATAAAGCTTGTTCAGTGGCTTAATTAATTAATGGACTAAGATAATCTTAAACGCGGGAAATAATGACCGGGAGCCATGTTATATGTGAAATCGTAATATGGGTTAAGATTAATAGTTCAATATTAATTTTATAGTGGAGTAAATTAATATTAATGGACTTGAATAATATTTGGCCCAAAATATTATAGCTTCATAGTCCATTGGAGGTCCAATCTTAATTCTTCTAAAGGCTCCCCAAATAGCCCAAAATAAAGTCCAATTAATGAGAGAGAGAAGAAAATATTCTTGCTAAATTTCCAATAGTAATTTTCGAAATTTTTGTCTATTAAAGGAAGAAAAGATTGTCTTGATTTTCTTGTAGATATTTTATGGAAAAAGATAATTATTGTAGGAATACATAATTATCCCATAAATTCAAGAAGTCAAATCTTGACTCCTATAATAGTGTAATTTTCAAAAATATTAGGTAGAAGAGGGGAAAGAATTTTTATGGAAAATTTAATTAAGGAGAAAAGAATATAGAAGATATATTCAAGATTTCTTGGAGACCAAAAAAAGATTTTCCTCCTCCCTATTTATAGGGGATGAGCTCTTCATTCCCAAGTGCAATTACATGTGCTGGAAATATTAGAAATCCACAAAGGTGGTAGCAAAATATTTAATTTCTCTCCCATTAAAATCGTTCGTTGAAATCTTCCCACCGGATAGCGTTCGTGGACTTTGGGGATATATTTGGGAAGACTCTTGGGTTGATTCATCCGTTTGATTCTTCAAGAGGTTAGTAATTCTGTAACTCCTAGTTCCGCATGTTTAGGATTTACGTTAATTATGTGTACGCATGTTGTTTATTATTATGTTGAATTGATTTAGGATTAATTCATGTTAGTAATTAACTGTTTAATTTAAATATGTATTTAAATAATCACCTCGAATAGCCGGGCACCCTGATTTTCCCAACATCAACTTCTAACAATAGACTGTTCGGGTCTATCTAAGTTGTGAAATACGCACTAGTTTACAAGGGACTGTTAACGTGATCTTCTGTGATCTGGTATCACCACGTTAACTTCAATGTAACATGTGCTATTATATGAACGGTTTGCAATAAATATATATAACATTCAATCATATTTAAAGCAACAATGATAAATAATTTATTTCAGTAAATAAGTGTTTAATACATAGGTTATACAAAGTAAAAACATACTTTCACGTATAACCCCAACAATTTTTAGTACAATTACATACATTAAAATAAAAATGAAATTAATTCTAAATTTCTAGTTCAACCTATTAAATAAACAAATTTAATATTCGAACCCTACCGGGGAATCGGATGGGATGTCATGTAACACAATAGTGTAACATTTACTGTAACACCAATTAAATTTTGATACGTGTAATATAAGAAAGAGAGTTTCTTTTTTCTTAAATAAAATACCTTAACCAGAATTACCAAAATAACTCTAAAAAATCTTATTTCCTTTCACAATATCTAAGTCTAATATTATCTCAATCTCTCTTCTTCTCCATCCAACCACTCTCTCATCTCCACATCACTAATTTATAAAAATTCAATTATTTAAACACGCTTTCACAATGGTTTATCATTCATTCATCCATTCCATACACCTTTAGTGGCTCCACATTCACCTCATTTCTACCTACTTTTTTCAAAAGATATTTTCTCTCTCCATCCATTCCATTGGATGGATGACACTCTCTCTCAAATCTAATGAACACCCACAATGGCTTTAAACACCAACTTTTAGAGCATCTTCAACCCTTTGAGGCAAATTTGGACTCAAATCCATCAATTTGCCACCACATTTGAGTCAAACTGTAAAATCATCTCCAACCATTGAACTCAATTAAGAATTTTCTCTTATAATATTCTTAATTTTTTTTTCTTTTTCATTTTTTCTTTTATCATTTATTTATTTATATAATTTTATATTTATGTTTAAATTATATGAATAAAGTAAGATTAAAAATTGATAAAAGAAATTTAAAATGACATGAATATTTATTTTTTAAATTAATACAAAGTACAAGAAAATAGATTAATCTCAACTAAAAAAGGGTTAATTCTAAATAAATACACGACCTTTAGGCCAAATATCAATTTAATCACAACCTTTAAAATTATTGTATAAAAGTCTAACCTTTGATGTTGTTGCAAATTAATACACGTTTTTTTTTCTCAGACCGTGCAGAGATGATGTGACTCGCCGGAACTATTATTTTTGCCATGTTAGTCTCCACGTAAAACTACGCGTAGGATGAAATATTCAAATCATAAATATAAAAAAATATTAAATTGGTGAATTAAATAAAAAAATAAAATCTAAAAAAACAAAATAAAATATTTAAATCTAAATTCCAAGTCTTAAAAGTAATTCTCACCGTCAATGTTTCAAAATTAAACATGTTCTCATGTTTTAAAAGTAAATGAAATCCCCCAATTTCTCCCCGCCCCATTCAATCCACACATTTTCTATCGCCGCCCCCTCAACCTCTCACATGTTATTCTCATTGCAGCTCACCTCCTTAAACTAAATTGGGATGTGTTTATTGAGATTCAATCAATTATGAGATGAATAGAAAATTTATTTGCAACTTGAGATTGATTTTATTTTAATTGTTGTTTATTTGATGTGTAGTTTTGCAAATTTGAGCGTATGAGAAAAAAATTATTAAGTGTAGATTTGTTATTTGCTGCGGATGCAGATTTTTTTGTTGTAGATTTGTTAATTTTCTTAATTTGTTGTGGTGGAAGAGAGGGAGATGGATTATTGAGCAAGAGAGAAAAAAAAACCATTTTTATATTAAGTGTAGATTTGTTATTTGCTGCTGATGCAGATTTTTTTGTTGTAGATTTGTTAATTTTCTTAATTTGTTGTAGATTTGTTAATTTGTTAAAGATTTGTTGAATATTGCTGTAATTTTTTGTAGATTTCAGAATATTTTGTTTGTGTTTGAATGGTGATTTAATTTTAATTTTAGATTTATTTGTAGATGTTGAATATTTTTACAGGTGTGCAGAATTTTTTTTATTGGTGTGCAGAATTGTTGGGTGTGCAAATTAAATAAAAGGACATATATTATTATTAAACAAAAATTGGGTGTGCATAATTGTTTATGGGTGTGTAGAATTTTTAAATAAAAAAAATAGATTATTAAAAAAAAATTAGAGTGTGTAGAATTTTTTTTACGGGTGTGCAGAATTGTGGGTGTGCAGAATTTTAAATAAAAAGACAGATGATTAAATAAAATTGGGTGTGTCTTGAAATTTTTAGGGTGTCTTGAAATTTTTAAATAAAAAGAATGCATTTATTTAAAAAAAAAAATGGAGTGTCTTGAGAATTTTTTTGAAATTTGGAGTGTCTTTTTTTTTTTTCTTGGTGTCTTGAATTTTAAATAAAAAGACAGATGATTAAAAAAATTGGGTCTGTAGAATTTTTTATGGGTGTGCAGAATTTTTTGATTAATATTAAAAAAATTAATTAAATAAAATTATAGATAATTAAAAAAATTTAATAAAATTTAAAATTCAAAATCTATAAATTTTTTTGCTAACATTTTTTTTAAAAAATAATTATTAAAAGGACAAATAAATAAATAAATTTAGCAAAATTTAAAATATAAAATATAAAATCTAAAATCTACATACTATTTTAAACATAAGGATAATTTAGACATTTTGGTCAAATTTTAGCACCTTGGAGTAATGATTAAAAAATAGTGGACCTTAGAGTAAATGTGCTTTATAAATGACTCCTTAGAGTAATTGCCCCATTTATATTATGTAAATCTAAACCAAATTCGCGTATGCGATTTTGGGTGGGGTTTGCTTTGGGAATTCTGGGATTTTAGTGCAAAATTTAACTTTGGGGATTCACAGAACTTGATTTTAGGAATGATTAAGAGGGTTTTGAGTTTTGCAGAACCGATTGATTTTTTGGTAAATATGTGGCGATGGAAGGATGAAGATGAAGGGTGATGAAGATGAACTATTTGGTTTTTCTATTTTTTATTTACATTTTAATTGTTTTGTTTGTTTGTTTGTTTTAGATTTTACTTTTTTTAATTAATTTTTATTTTGTGTTTTAATTTATTTCAAAAGTGTTAAGTACACACATGCTCCGGTGAGTCATGTCTTCTCTTCCAGGCCAGAGAAAATAAAACGTGTATCAATTTGCAACAGTGGTAAAAATTGGGCTTTAATACAATAATCTTAAATGTCGTGATTAAATTGATATTTGATCTAAAAGTCGTGTATTTATTTAGAATTAACCCATTAAAAAAACACCAAAATCAATTACATGTTATTACAACAAATTGTAATGCTTTAAAATATATAAATAACACATCCATAATCATTAATTGGCTAAATTAGAATACTCTTCCCAAAGATGTTCAATCAATGCATTCCGGAGTTCGAAATGAGCAACATCTAATATAAATTTGTAGTATGTACGTTTTATTTTCTAATGTATTTTCTAATATAAATTTATAGTATGTACGTTTTATTTCTTACTGTATTTTATAATTTAAATTATTAATGTTGTTTGACAACTAATTATATGCTTTCAATTTTTAAAATACTAGAAATTACTAATATTATCTTAAATAGAAAATTATTATAAATCTAAATCAAAATAAAAAAATAAAGTGAAAATAATACTAAAAATAATAAATAATTCTTATACCATACAAAAATTTAATGCAAAATAAAAAAAAAATACAAAAAGTAGGATGAGTTTAAGTTTGAGTTGGTGATAAATTTGGACAAATTTGAGTCCAACTCAAAATTTGTGATATTTTGAGTTCAATTTTAAGTCCCCATTGAAGAATAAAATGATGATAAATTGGATTTGAGTCCAAATTTACCATAACCTTTGAATGTTCTCATTGAATAGACTGGATGCTCTTATAGTTTTAGACCGGACGAAATAGTGGATTTTTTCGTCAAGACAAAACGTACATCGTAAAAGATTCAAATGAGTTTAGCACTTGACAATATCAAAGGAGGCGGCGGGCCCATATTCAATTGTGTCCAAAAGAGTAAAGTTGACAGCACATGGATATAGACCCAAACTTTAGGAAACTCCTTAATTCACGGCATCTACTCTAACTATGAAAGATGTCAACGCCACAATTATGAATTACCTTCATCTTTTCCAAATAATATGAAATTCTTAGGTAAATACTCCATACATGTTTACTCTTTTCACATATTTTTACGAGCGAATTTTTTATTAATATTTAAAATGATAAAATAATTTTTAAAAATTTATATAATAGATTAGAGGTAGATCTATAACACTTCTCTTTAAAAATTACTTTATCATTTAAAATATTAATAAACAACTCGCTCACTAAAACTCGATATTAAAGGTGAGGTGTACATTATTCCGGGACGGAGGTAGTACTATAAAATTGAAATTGGGTTTGAAATGTAACATTTATTGCAAAAGAGACACATTTGAATGAGACGGTCTCATAATAAGACGGAGTCTAATTTAAGAATTGACGTTTTAATATTTTAAAAAAAGAAGTATTAATTTATACTATTATTAATTTATATTTCATCTCATGTCTTGTCAAATATACTAAGTTTTTGTCCCCGCCAAAACTATTCGTCTTGTCATTAAATTTGTAGTAAATGTTCATATTTAATGCTATTAAACTTGATTCTTTGACCCCGCCTCTTGTTTTATACTCACTGCCCCATTTTATTTCTCGTTCTAAATGTTTCATAAAAAATAAGAAAGTCATTAAATTATTTTGCACTAATTTAGAAAAATTAAGTAATACTCCTATATTTTAATTTTGTCTTTCCACTTATTTATTGTGATGATATGTATTAAATGATCATATATATAATTAAAATGACAAATATGTCATGTTACACCCATATTTATTGTTATTCAATGATTTTTTTTTTAATTCGTGTGAAACAATATTCTAGAACGACAAACAAATTGAAAAGGAGGAACGTCCCACAAGACTTAGTACACTTTACTTTTTGGTCTGTTTCATAGACTTTGCACATTTAAAAATGGACACACTCTTCTCAACTTATAACCTTATAACACACACTTATTACCCCTCATACACACTTACTACTCCCATAAAGTAATTTTTCTTAATCCCTGCGTCGAAAAATTGGCACAAAGTCTTCCGAGACTGAAAGAGTAACTTTTTAGTGTAAAATATTTTTCTTATATCAATGTAAAATAACAATTATTTGAGATAAAAATTCTTTTTTAAGAAGACAAACAAAATGAGATCTAATGAGTAATAATAACTCTATTTTTAATCATTGGATTGAGGCAATGTCTCATATACACTTGGTGCACAGATTTTAAATTTGTGCACTCACTTTAATCCTGTCCATTTTCTATTGTGGATCCTCCTTTTCACTAATGACAAGATCTCATTTTTTTAATGGGTCACCTCCTATACTCGAGTGTACGGTGAGACCCACTCATGGATTGAACTTACGCGTATCAATATTCCTTAAGTTGCCATTTATGGATGAATTTGTAAAATAGATGAAATGTAGTTGAGGATCACAAATTTCTCAAAAAAATAAAAATAAAAATAAAAAATCTTACAACTTAAATGAAAAACAATAAATATCGAGAAGGTTATTCACATCAGGCTCGACCCAATAATAAGGGCTTGAAAAAAAAATCCAAATGTCCTAGCAAAATGATGAATCAAATTATTGATTTTTTTATAAATAAGATAAATAACATAATCACTAAATTGTTTAAGTATATTTTTACAAGCTATCTTCATCATATAATCACTGACAACACTACTTACTATTGATTGTTCCACTTTTCGATCCACCACACTAACAATGCAGTCAATACCATTTTTGTTGGTTTGATTTTCGAGGCTTATATTGTTATAAACTTAACTCTAAAACTAAAAGTTGACTTCAAAAGACAACACGATAAAGATATACTTACTTTATATTTTCATTTGTCTCAAAAAATAGACTTTGTTAATTATTATAGTTAAAACATTATTAAAAATTCATTTTCATCTGCTATTCCTATTTAATGTATCTTTTTACTAGTAATTTTCTTGGAACGCCAATAGACATAAGGGCAGAGTAGAAAAACATAAATTTAATATTTTAATAACAAGTACACTTTTTAATATGTTTGGAAAAATTTGTAAGCTTATTTTTGTGGTATAGAGTATAGAAGGGATAATGTTCTTAAACCCTGACCAAGTCAAAGTTTATTAAATCTTTTTATTGAATTCCAATGAATTTAAGAATAGTCATGTGAGTTATCGAAATTTATTATGTTTGGTATTTAGTCAAATCTTTAATTGAAGTAAATTTTAGTCGATACTTTGTGCGTCGTGCATGAAACCATGTACATGTATGTCATGTCATAAACAACTAAACAAGTTGTCCTAATGTAACATTTTAGTTGGACTATTTAGGTATTTTATAAAACTTGTTCATCGTAAAATTTATTTTGTATTTATAGATATAATTATTCAATTATTACAATTCATACTCTTTTATAATATAAATTATATATTTTAATTATCACTATTAATACACATGTTATAATATAAATAACATCTTTCAATCTTATACGTAATTCTTTTTTATGTAGTAAAAATGTATACTTTTTATAATATAAATCACACAATTTATCACTATAAATATCCCTATTATAATTTAAGTCACACCTTTTAATATTATGCGTAATACTCTTTATGCAGTAAAATGCATATTCTTGAGTTATCACAATTTTTTTTTAACGAAACTTGTTGACTCAACACTTAGGCCATGAACTTATATATGCATACGGTAAATTGCAACTTGTAATTGTTTATTCATTAGTGAAAAAGAAAAAAATCTTGATTAGAAATAAATCAGATTCGAAACACCCCTTCCCCCGTTTCAGCAACTTGACGTGAAAAAACGTGGACTTTCCAATCTTTAAACAGTCGTTCAAAAATCGATGGCCAGAATTTCACAGAAAGCGTGAGGGGTAAATAAGGAAAAAAACTGGTAGCAATCCGTGTCTGAACAATTAATGTGATGTCGCTACCGACTAGACAATTTCATCTTCATTCAACTCTGAAGATTTCGACACACTCGTTTTCTTGAGTTGTATAAATTCTTCCACGTAAGAAAGGAAGAATATTATTGAATTGAATTTCTTTTGCCACTTGCCAAGTCAGAGAGCCCCAGAAACCTCTGCAATCAATTCATTGTTAAAATTGGAAAAGGGGTTTTTGCTGTCGAATTTATATGGCAGTTGAGGGGGGAATTAAAGGGGATGAAGAAAGAGGTCTTGAACAAACAGCAACATGGGCTGTCTCTGGTGTTTGTGCAGCGATTATACTCATCTCTATTGCCCTAGAAATGATTCTTCACAAAGTTGGAACTGTAAGAACTTTAATTATGCTGTCTTTTGCCTAAATTGTCTTGTTGGTTGACCAAGATTTGAGTGGAGTTAATGGGGTTGTTGTTCTTTTTCAAGAGGGCTTTCTTTTTGGTGATTTGTGGCTGTTATACTCTGTTTCTTGATTTGGGTTTGACCTATTTTATTTCTATCTGTTGAGCTCTGGGCCTAATTAAGAAACTAGTTGATAATTTGTTGTGTTTTTTCTTTTCTAACTGTTTTTATGGGTAGTTAAGAGTAAGAGTAGCTGTCAGTGTGTTAATTTTTGTGTACAAATCAAGAAAGTTAAACCCTGTCCCTGTTTATGTTGTATTGAATTCTTATATTGCTTTCGTATACTCGATTTATGGTATTCATCAATCATCTGTTTATATATCTTCTCTATGATGATTCTGCATGTTATTGGCTCGTCATTTCTTGTGCATTTTGTTTGTCGACCATTCCATGATCATTTAATTCATATTGTTGAATTGGATAATTTGCAGTTTTTGACGGATAGGCACAAGAGAGGCCTTTTTGAGGCACTGGAGAAAGTCAAAGCCGGTAGACCATTGCTTCAATCCAGCTACCTCGTTTTTGGGAGATAAATTTCCTTGGTTTCTAACTTGATCTGTTTATTTGTGGCAGAGTTGATGGTTCTTGGTTTCATATCATTAACCCTCGTGTTCTCTCAATATTACATTGCTGACATCTGCATACCCATCAATGTTGCGGATACCATGCTTGCCTTGTTCTGCCTCCGACTATGAGAAAGCTAATCCAGAAAAAGACCGTAGACTTTTGTTGTCTGAGCGTCGTGTTTTAGCTGGGAAAAAAGCCTCTAAATGCAAGGATAAGGAGGTAACTTCTGCTTTCATGTTGAAAGTTGCAACTGTACACAACTAATACTTTTCAGTGAAAACAACTATTACCAACAAACTAATACCGCCCGTGACTGATAATCCAAGTCTAAAGCCACAACCTGATTGGTACAATAATCCTACTTTTTACACAGGGGTATGTAGCACTTATAACAGTGGATGGATTGCATCAGATACATATCCTTATATTCTTTTTAGCAGTTCTTCATGTGCTTTACAGTGCTGTTACAATGGCCCTCGGAAGACTTAAGGTAAGTTTGATTGCTTTCTTTAGCCATGTGTTACTCTATCTGGTTTTCCATCTCATTTGCAAAAAAGTGGGGTTTCAGCAACATTCGAAGGTGATATGTCATGTAACTTGAACATATCGCTTTTCTGAAATGCTTTTTCAGTATGTCTTGGAGACATAGTAGATATATGTCTCAAATAATTGAGTTAAAGGTGATTATAAGTGATAATTGCTTAATCTCGGGATATAGTAGAATGAACGTTACATAGATTACGAAGACTTATTTGGGATATTACTATCACTTTTTAAAGAAAACAACCAAAAGAATGGACTTAACAAATCGATATAACTTACATTTATTACTTTGCCATGTAACTATCCATAACTGGTTTTGTCTCCAACAATTTAATCTTTGGAGTCTAGTGGTCGTTCTATAACTATAAACTGCTCTTTTTTTGTATTTTTGGAGGCTTTACTCATAAATTCAGATATTATATTTATTATGTCGTGCAGATTCGTGGCTGGAAACAATGGGAACAAGAGACTTCTACCCACAATTATGAGTTCACAAATGGTATGGTATTACATTTATTTTTTGTGTTCCATCGTCATAAAATGTTGATATCTTACTTTAGCTTCTTAATTAATGACAGATCCTTCAAGATTCAGGCTTAGTCGCGAGACATCTTTTGTGAGGGCACATACTAGTTTCTGGACCCGGTTTCCATTGACCTTTTATATTGTGAGATCCAACTTTATGTCTTTGAATTATTCTTCATTAATTTCGTCACGTTAAGCGTCATAAACTCATAAGCATCTGCTGTGGGCCATTGTTGTCATCGTTCAATCCAAGATTGCTTATTCACCTGTTTATCATATCTTTAATGCAGGGTTGCTTCTTCCGACAGTTCTTTAGGTCTGTTAGCAAATCAGATTACTTGACCTTACGGAACGGGTTCATTTCTGTGAGTATATATTTATTTTATTTCTCGTAATGAAATATTAACTGTGTCATAATATCATTTAGTTAGAATACTTAAACTAAGTCTACATTTTATTGTAATCCATTTTTTATAAACAAAATGAGATTGACCAATAATTATCTACTTATTTAGGTTCATTTGGCGCCTGGAAGCAAGTTCAACTTCCAGAAATACATCAAAAGGTCACTAGAAGATGACTTTAAGACAGTTGTGGGAGTAAGGTATACATGCTTGGCGGAGTTCATAGTTTCTACACCATTTTTTTAACCAAATTACATTTCTCTCTCGCCCCCGCATTCATATGACTGATCTCGTTCTCCTCTTTGTTTATACGATGTTGGCAGTCCGGTGTTGTGGGCGTCTTTCGTGGTGTTTTTGCTCCTAAATGTTAGCGGTAATTCATTTTGAGATTTTTTTTTATATGTAATTTTTATTTCCCATGATTCATGACTTATCATTTTATATGTACTTTGAACATTTCAGGGTGGAAGGCACTGTTTTGGGCCTCTTTAATTCCTGTAGTTGTAAGTTCTACATCTCTATCACAAGTTCAAATACATAAGAAGAAAAAGAATCTAACGACGAAACATTTTTCAGATTATCTTATTGGTTGGCACAAAGTTACAAGCTATTTTGACAAAAATGGCTCTCGAGATAACGGAGAGACATGCTGTAGTCCAAGGCATTCCTCTTGTTCAAGGCTCCGACAAATATTTTTGGTTTGGCAGGCCTCGTTTGGTGATGCATCTTATACACTTCGCTCTGTTTCAGGTATCAAAGTTCTCCTTTTGGAAACAAACCCTTAAACTATATATGAATACATCATTATGTAATGTAGAATGACCTATGTAAGGTTGTAGTTTTATATTTTTAAGTTCTACTATGTGTCTTTTTAGAGTCTGAATTTTGTTCCTAGTATTTTTTCACTAAGGATATCTTTTATTCATACTCTCATATTTATAATTCTTCAATTATCTCTAATATATTTAATATACTATAAATTTCTCTTTTCTTTAATTGATTGAGGGTAAATATTTCTACATTTTATGTTTTTTTTTTTTTTTGTAAATCTATAAAAGGACACTTATTGCAAATGGAGGTTGTATTAATGAATTTGGTTAATAGATGATGACAATTTCCTCCGTACAAAAAAAAAAAGGGTAAATAGGAGAGAATCGCTAACTAGGAATCTATCTTGATAGTAATCTTGATGCTGCTTTTAATTTGATAACAAGTTTTGTCGAATTGTTGTGCCCAACTAAATTTTTTAAGATCTTATTTTGTTTTTATGTGTTAGTCGTCTTTGCTCCTATGCTAATCAAAGCTTAATCGTCTTTGCAGAACGCCTTCCAAGTTACTTACTTCTTATGGATTTGGGTAACAATCCTTAACCTTTATTAACAACAAGCATAAACTTTTCTTATACATCATCATTAACAAATGAAATATTTTCTATGTGCAGTATGAATTCGGTATTGGGTCTTGCATACATGAAAGTCTTGGACTTGTAATTGCGAAAATTGGTTTGGGGTAAGTAGTGCTCCATATTATTTATATCACACAGTAATGGCTTCAGTTAGTAAAACACGAATATGTTGATATTGCAGGGTGGCCGTCCTAATTTTGTGCAGCTACATTACGCTTCCATTGTACGCCCTGATTACTCAGGTACGTTACAGCTCCACATTGCTTCATATGCTAATTGGCATATAGTTTTGCTTTGAACTCTCTTGTTTAAAGTAATACTGTTTAGCATATGAAGTAATACTGTTTAGCTTATGAAGTATCACAGTTGAAAAGTTGTTTGATTTTATGTATCATACTTCTCAAAATTACTAAACCGTGATAATTCGTATGCTGAACAGTATTACTTTGTATGCTAAACAGTATTACCGAGTTCACCATAAAACTTCCATGAACCAAGTTCATAAAAGTTTTTCATTATGTTGTAACATGTGTTGGTTGAAAAATATGCAGATGGGTTCACACATGAAGAAATCCATCTTCGACGAACATACATCAAAAGCTCTCAAAAAGTGGCATATGACCGTAAAGAAGAAGCAGGGGGGTCGTGCAGGAAGGTCGCCTACTCGAACATTGGGTAATGCGAGCCCCACGTCTTCAATGGGGTCGCCTTTTCACCCTACAGGTGCCACACTTCACCGTTTCAAAACCACTGGTCACTCTGCTCGATCTACTGGATACGATGACAATTCTGATCTGGAAGATCCGTCGACACCTCCGCCACCTACGGCTAGCTTAATCGTGCGGTCTGATCCTCTCGATCACGATGATCATCATCATTCTGATTCTGAAAACGAGACAGGTATAGTTCATCATGAGGAGGACGAAATGAGGAATGAGGATGACTTCTCGTTCGCGAAGCCGGCCATCCCGAAATGAAGGTGGTTGACATTGTGCTGCCTGAGTTGTGAAAACCTGGTAATATTTTTTGGGAAGTTGGGCGGATGATTTCCTCTGTATTTATTGTTAAAAAATTCACGGTTTTTAGAAAGCAATGTGATTAGATGTAGCAATATTTATGTAGATTTCAACAACACAAATTGCTTATGAGTTGGAAATTTTGAGTTTTTTTTTCTTTGGTTCCCCCCCTCCAGGTTTCGTGGTATGTTTGTTGACAAGTCTTGTGTGTTACCTGTCGTGGATTGTATTCCATAAGATCAGAGTGAAATCTCAGTGTGTGTTTCGTGTTGACACGATAACGACGTGATAAAAATTCGTGCTTGTGACAAGAGAGAAAAATTACAATTTTTTTAATAAAATTATAAATATCAAGTTATATATGCAATCAAAAAAAAAATCCTAGTTTCTAAAGCTCAACTAATCCAACAAAAGAAAAACACTAACCTTTTCAAATAACAAATAGCAACAAAGGTGTGTGATCCCTCTCATTTTTGTGGGAAATTTGTGATGAGCTACAAGTAAATAGTCATTATAGGAATGAAGGTCCATATACATATACAGGGTGGGCTTGGGCCAGTGTAATACTAGCGAGCCCAACAGAAGCCACTACTCGTCGGTTTTGTGGACAGTCTACCTATAATTTGTAATTCTTGCTAATAAAATTATTTATTGCTTAAAAAAAAGAGTTTTTCAAATATAAACGTTCAACTAGTATGATGAGAGAATTTAAAACTTAACGAGGACAACTAAATTCGCTTTAATATTTTACAATTAAGTCATAGATTTAGAAAGTAAAATGTCTAAAATTGAGTATCGGTTCGTAAATGTTTGACCATTTCGATTTTTCTATATCAATTTTCGTGTTTCATTTTGTATTTCACTAGTTATGTAAAAAGTACATATACATGTCAAGAAATTGAAATTGAAACATATTATCAATTATATAACAGATTGATATATAAGACTCCAATACATGCAAGTTTAGGTAAAGCATCAAATGTACATGTACCAAACAAGGTTTAATGATACTACCACAAGATTTTGTCCCAACACGAAAACATGAAAAATAACAAGATATAGAGAAAAGAATAGTTTCCATTGATTCATTCAAATCAACTATTCAATGTAAATTTATACCAAAATCTCTGTAGATGCATCTAAACATTGCAACAATATCAGCAACAGAAAATTGATCAAAGTTAAATGAGGAAGAAGAAAAATGTCAAGAAAAAAACACCAAACATTTGATTGATGATGATGATGATGATTTGAACATCTGACTAACTCTCGGCGCTTTGTTTGGCTCCGACGGCGAAGAACTCGGTGATGACTTCAAGCGGCATTCCCTTGGTTTCCGGGACTTTAAGGTAGACGAAGAACCAGGCGATGGTGCAGACGACTGCGTAAATTGAGAAGACGCCAGCGAGGCCTATTGTGTTAAGCATGACGGGGAGAGAGTAGGTGACGATGATGTCACCGATCCAGAACGTGAGAGCGCATATAGCGATGCAGATTCCACGCACCCGAGTAGGGAATATTTCGGAGCAGAGGATGTTGGGGATAGGGCCGAACCCCATCACGAACGTGCAGAAGTAGACGATCACGCTCACGGTTGAGATGACGGCGTGCACTACCGACCCGAAATCGAGCACGTTTCCAAGTACTAACATGACGAGCGTTGATATTAGAACGGGCAGAGTCGAGAGCAGTAGCCACCTGGTGGAAGAGAAAGAAGATAGACGGAGATTTTAATGAAGCAACTAATACTCTTTAGTGAAACAACTAATACTCTTTAGTGAAACAACTAATACTCTTTAATGAAACAACTAATACTGTTTGGAAATACACATTGAATGCAAACCAATTGCGTAGTATTATTATTACCTGCGGCCAGCAACATCCATGAGTCTCATTGCAAGACCAATACTGGGAAGCATCAGCAATGTGGTGAGACCACTTATAAGAAGAGATGCAGACTCCGAACTAAGGCCCAGATTCGCGAGGAGAATTCCCACACCGGCTTGTTCCAGAATTTGAGGAGTGTAGTACAGAACTCCGTTAATACCCGAAAACTGTCATATATCATCAAGCAAACACGGATAAGAAAACAATTGATCTCGAAATGCAGAGATGCTACAAGGTTTTTTATGCCTAGATATTTTTTCAACTAGAAATAGTGATCTACTTTGACATGAGCAATTAATCATAATGGTACTATAAATTTTTTTTTGCATAAGATGGGAAATGTTGCTATAATCATGCAGAATAGTCTGCTATCATGTCACAGACTCACAAGTGAAGGTATCTTGAATCACTAATTACACAGAAATAAGAGTCATCGAAATTGAGATCAAGACTTCACAACCAAAAGGAAAGACAAAAAATTGTATACGTCAGGTGCAATTCAAGTGTACTTTTAAACGGTATTATTAATTTTACTAAAAAGTGTTATTGTGTTAGTATTAGTTGTTTCTAAAGAAATTTATTAATCGTGTACAGTTGCACCGTACAACTGATATACAAGAGTGTTACTCTTAAAAAAAGCTTTACATCACAAGGACTTCCCATCATGCAACAAAATCATGTAAAGGATGTAAATTTAGTGTAAAAGTATAGTATTTGAAAGTTGATTTACCTGCTGAAGAATTTGAAGTCCTACACCAACAACCAGAGCATGTTTAACTCCAGGTTCAAAAAGTTCTTTCCAGCTTGGACCTCTAATGTCAGCTTGGGGCTTCTTTTCAGTTGCTGAGGCAATCGAATGCACGTCGTCTGCACGAAGAACAGATTGGCTGACAAGAGCAGCAGCGTGGACGAAATCGCCCTCACCTCCTCCCGGTCCATCTGCAGCAATCGAAAGAACTGAACCGCGCCTTGATACGGCAGTACCACCCCCCTCCTGGTGCAAGTATATCCTCTTAAGACCACCCGATTTTTTCTCGTCCTTCTTATAAGCCAATTGCCAACCCCCACCTATTCCCATACCATTCACATGTTCACCTTGATGGTCCTTACCAGAATTCTGGCGCGAGAGCAACGGGCTCTTCAAATTGTCGTCAGATTCACCCCCAGAACCAACCGATGCATTGTCATCTTCTCTATGAGGGTTTTCATCGTCCCATTGCTCGTTTTTAGGTTGATGATTCTCTGCCACGTTGAACATACTCCCCGAGAAAAGCATGCTTCTCATGCTTCCCATTCCCATCTCTGGGAGCTTTTCGTGAACACTTCCAAAGAGAGTGACCATAGGGTCCATGATCATACTCCGGTTGATCATGCTCCCTTGACGGGACGCTAAACCAAGAGTACTCTGCCCCGTCACTGGTTTGGCCACCCAAGATTGACCCTCTTCCGCACCGTATAATTTGATACGGTCTTTCTCCACCGCATGATCTTGGCTACCCGCGAGATCGTTATCCGGGCTAATTATGTATTCCTCTATCGACGTGTCACCTCCAACGTCAAGACCCTCGAGTAATAAGGCCATCTCGCCTGTTGACAAAGATAGCAAGAACGAGCAACAATCACAAACTATTCATCATACATGTGCACCAGTTGCACAGTGAAACCAAGCACAACTATCACTTTCGAGTAAAATTACTAATACTTTTTAGTGGAACAACTAATACCTTTTCAAAATAATCACCATAAGATCATGCATCTGGAAATCTGTTAAAAATGTGCATAAAGAACGAGCAACAATCACAAACTATTCATCATACATGTGCACCAACCAAGCGCAACTATCACTTTCGAGTAAAATTACTAATACTTTTTAGTGGAACAACTAGTACCTTTCAAAATAAACACCAAATCTGTTAAAAATGTGCATAAAGAAGGATATATAATATACCTGAGACGTCTTCCCTTCCGCGTAAATGTTGCAAAACTTTCTTGGCCTCTTTAAGCTTTCCTTTACTTACAAGCCATCTTGGAGATTCGGGTAAGTAAAAGAGGGTGAGTGCAAAGTAAATCATGGAAGGAATAGAAAGAACACCAAGCATCATTCTCCAACTAGGATTATCTGTTAAAGACAACCCGAAAACCATGCAGTAAGACAAGAACATCCCAGCAGAACCAGTGAACTGAGGAAGAGTATTGAGTAACCCTCGGATTTCTGGTGGAGCTGTCTCGGATATGTAGACTGGGACGAGAGTGACAGCGAGACCGATTCCAAAACCATCCAACAGCCTTGCTAATAGCAGCACGTACACATTCGGAGCCCACAGCATCACCAATCCACTCAAGAAATACAGAACAGATGAGATGATTAGCATTGGACGACGTCCAAGGGAATCGGACACAGGCCCGGAAAATGTTGTGATTACTGTTGCACCAATCAGTGAGGTGGCAACAATGAGGCCTTCTATGGTGGGCTGAGACTGCAATTTGAATTCCTTTTTTATGTAAAGAACAGATCCTGATTCAACATTCATATCATTATCAATCAGGTTAAAAATCTAGAAGAATGGTTAAGAATAAGATAAATCAATCTGTTTTCAAAATCTAACATTAGTATAGCTAAAGTATCAAGGATCTTTTCAATTGAAAAAACAAGATTGTACAACAGAGAGAAATGTGATTGGAATGAACCTGCAATGGTAGCATTATCCCATCCTTGCAACATGTTACCAATGGCGGCCGCAATGGCTACAAACACTGCACCCCTCATGTTTGATGAAAGTTCTCTGACAAAAAAATATTGATTCTTCCTCTCTGAATGCCAATATAAACACACAAATTGGCAGAGCCTATTTGAATCTTGAACTACAGATGTAAAACAGATTTCAATAAGGATCTTGATTCTAATCATAAAACAGAGAGATTCATCAAATCATAATGTTGATACACAATACACACAGAGATCAATGCACATCAAGAATCCAATAACAAAAAGATTACAGATTCACACATAATGACAAAGAAATCCGGTCAAAATTGCAAACATATCACAATCCACCATCTCAGAATACCTCGAAATCAAAAGGGCCTAAAGAGTTCCATCAACACTGCCGGATTTTGCAAGAAAAGTCCCCCCCCTTTACCAGATATACACATATGAAGCATGCAATGCAAATAAAAAAGCGACCTTTATATATAGAAAGAAAGATGGAAAAAAGGTAGAGCTAGTTCAGAAAAGGAAAATGACAGAGCAAAAAAACCTTTTTAATAAAATCAGAAGGTCATTGTAATTGAGGGATGGTGGCAAAACGTGAGTAGGAGAGAGAAAGAGGAGAGAGAGTGAGAGATTTTGGGATCGAAAAAACCAGTTCAAATGTGAGACTGGTGGCGATCCAAGAACGTGCCTTGCTGATCTGTGCTCATTTCAGATTCTTATACTATTTTATTGAAATCACTGTTGGAAAGATTCTTGCTAGTTTTTTTTTATGTTTATAAATTCGACAATTTGACCGCCAAGATTTTAACACCCTTCCTTCATTGGGAATAATTTTCCCATTTCAAGATTTGATTTTGATGAATTATGAGGACATTGTTGTTGTGCACGTATATTGTGCACATCGCAACTAATATTTTTTTATTTAAACAATTGGGGTTTTTTTGAAGGAAAATACACATCAATATAGTATTCCCTCGTTCCACTATATTTTCCATTTTCTCTGGTCACTTTAATTAAGAAAATAATTTTTAAAAATAGAAAAGATATTTTATTAATAAATGGTGGATAATATTTGGCTTACTTTTCTTAACACAAATTATAGGTAAAACTTGTTCATAATATATGAATTGATACACATGCATTTATAAATTAATATTATTACGCTTATAAGTTAATACATATAACATTTAATGTTATAATCTCTGTTTACAAGTGTAATAATATCAATTGATAAGTGTGATGCTATTGATTTATTAATGTATTGATATAATTTTGTATAATGAACAAATTTCACCGAAGACAGTACTTTGATGAATAGTAAAGGTTGTATTTAACCAGTTGGCTTAGCCCACCTGGTCACTGAGCTCCTCAATTGAGTGGGAGACCCATGTTCGATTCCCTTTGGAAACGAATTGGAGTATGGGAGTTCCCTTTGGGAACAAATTGGAGTATGAGAGTTATAAGGTGGCTTGGTGAATTTGTGGAGTGTTTGGGTGCTTGGTGTACTAACTGTTGGGGAATAAGTTGCACAGATCTATTCGGGGTGAATATTTAAATACAAATTTAATTCTTATAATTATTACTAGCATGAATTAATCCTATATTAATTCAAATAATAATCCAACAACATATCATGCATATAATAATTCACGTAAAACCTAAGCACGCAGAATTCTACGAGTTTACGTGAACGTACCTCTTTGGATGACAGTGATCTGACTGATTAGACTAACCAAAAGAACTTCCCAAGTATTCCCTTAGCCCTTGTTCGACTATCCGATGGAAGGACACTTGTGAACAATTAACAAAAGGAAAAAATAAATTATGTTGCACCACCTTTGTGGATTTACTAATTTTTCCAGCACATGAAATTGTACTTGGGAATGAAAGAATCATCCACTATTTATAGAGCACAAGGTGATCGGAAATTTTGTGATAAAACAATGTGGGAAAATCTTTTCTTGATCTCCAAGAAATCTTGAATATATCTCCTATATTATTTTTTCCATAATTGTAACATTCCACAAAATCCCACCTACTCTTTTGTTATGGATAATTTCGAAAATATTGGGCAAGATTCCAAGATTTGGATCTTCTTGAAATTATGAGATATTCTTGTATTTCAAGAAATACATATTTTCCATAATATCTTTTCAAGAAAATCAAGAAAATCTTTCTTGCCCACTATATTTAAAAAATTTCGAATTTTCTCTTATAGATAACCAAGTGGGAGATTTCTTGAATTTAATGAGATAATCTTGTATTCCAAGAATACATATCTTCATTCCATAACAAAATTCAAAGAAAATCTTTCTCCCCCTTTTATCCATAAAATTCAAAAATTGCAAGGAAAAATAGGCAACAATATTTATTTTATTTTAAACATCTTTTTCAGTTATTGGACTATATGTTGGGCTACTCAGGGGGCCTCTAGGAGAATTAAGATTGGATCTTCTAATGGACCTTGAATATCTAATATTGAGCCACAATATTATTCAAGCCCATAAATATTAATTAATCCCACTACATAATTAATATTGCACTATCCATCTTAACCCATATTACAGTCAATATGACTCCCGGTTATTATTTCTCGTGTTTAAGATTATCTAGCCCATTAATTAATTCAAGCCACTGAAATAGATTTCCATTAATTAATATCTTTTGTCCTTGGTCAATGAACGGTTCAACATTATTATCCATACCGAAAAAACTAATTCAACTTGCAAGATTTGGTATGATAAAACTTATGAACCTCCCAAGGGGCAAATCAAACAAAGTCAAGATTTGCACACGATTCTTCGTATTAAATCTTAGCAATCACACGTGACTAATAATATTGTCCAAGATAAAAAGTATTGAATCTCGTTGATTCGCTACCCATGATAAGTCAAAGCAATAGTTACCAATCCCACGTGATCCTATTTAAGAACGAAGATTAAGAATAACGAACCACCGAGGCCTAATTCTTTCTTGTTCGGGCCAAGAATTTATCCTCCTCAGAGGGTCATATTCAATCATCACCATGCACTAGTGTAATCTCTTGGTCAAGACAAGCCAATCCCAGCCTTACACTTCAACCTTTCACGATGGGTTGTTCATTTCCATCTAGGTCGTGAATGGCGTACTTTTTTTTACAAAGGGACCGTTAATTTAATCTTCTCGCGATCCGGTATCACTAAATTAACTACAATGTAACACGTCGACTTATTGAACAATTATCGCAAAAATATATGTAACATTCGATAATATTTAAAGCATCAGTGATAAACAATTTATTTCAGTAAATAAGTCTGAAATTCAGTTTTGATTATACAAAGTAAAAAACATACTTTCTAGTATAATCCCAACACTAGCTATTAACATCTAACAACTAACTTTGTCCGATCAAAAAAAAAAGTAAAGGTTGTATTTGAATGGCAAGAAGGAAAAAAAAGTGTGTGGAGTAACGAGTGTTATTTTTTATAATATTATATAAAAAAGTGAGGATAAAATTAATAGACATTAAAGTGTTACTTTTTCTATTCATGTAATAGAAAATTTATTGGGGACATATATAAAAAGAAAATGGAAAATTAGAAGGTACAAATGGATTATAAATATTTGTTTTTAAAAATAATAATACGAAAATTTAATATTTGTCTTATTTTTTTGTCCAAAATAAAATTTCAAGTACCAAAATCAGATATATCCATCGACCATCATTATTAAGTTGAATATTAGGTGAAAATTTTGAAATTGTGATACGTAAAAACTTGTATGCAATATTGCATACAAGTGATATGCGCAAATAGTCTAAATTAGGCTTTTTTATTTCTCGCTGGTCAGACTCATTCCATTCGTCGGATCTGCGTTCGCTGTTAGGGGTGTGCAAAAGACGGTTTGGTGGACCGAACCGACCGTAATATTAAAAACCAAAATATAAACCGAAATTTATGAACCAAACCGAAATCGAACCATATTTGTAAAAGTCGAACGGTCCGAGTCCGAAATATTTCGGTTCGGTTTGATCCAAAAAATGAAATTTTTATTTTTTTTTAATTTTCAAAAGCAATGACAAAAAACGACAATTTTTTCATGAATTACGGTAAAAAAAAAAATATAAAAAATAATATAAGCATCAATCCATTAGTTTCCAAAAGCTAAAAACAATTCAAAAAGATTAAGCATTAGTAGGTTCCAAAAGCTAGCCTCCACAACCCACATTTTAAGTATTACTACAATAGTTGTTTTATAGCTTAAAAATCAAAATAATATTTTCGAAAAAAAAATTATTTAAAAAAAATCGAAAATAATATATATTTTTGGAAAAAAAAAATTGAAAATTTTTTTTTAGAAAAAAAATTTATTTCGGTTCGGTTTAATCGATTTTTTTACTAGTAAAAACCGTATACCGAACCGAAATATAAAAAATTATATTCTCCAAACCGTAAATCGAATCGTAAACCGAAATTCGAACCGAATTTCAAATTTCAGTCTGGTTTGGTCCAATTTTACAGTCTGCACCGTATTTTGCACACCCCTATTCGATGTTTTTTCTTCCTCACGATCTAGGTTCTCCTTCTTTTGCGATCTACCAGATTTTTTTCGACAAGGTGCTCAGACTTACCAGCGATCTCTTGACCGTCTTTGATATGAAGAAATAGATATGTGTTTCTAATTAGTCTGTAAGATTTGAATAAATTAATATTTTTTCTGGTATTTTTATTGTTGTTGTTGTATGGAATTTGATTGAATAAAGTTTCTCTTCTCACATTGTTCTTTGATCTGTAATTTGAAACTGATTATTTTTTTTCGCGCTTGTACTGGTTTTTGTTCATGTAGTAACACTCTTTTGTTCATAGGGTAACACTCTTTTGTTCATGTTGTAACACATCAAGTTGTTGTTTAAATATGTAATTTTGGACTGAAGATTTCTTTTCGCGCTTGTACTGGTTTTGTTCATGTGGTAACACATTATTTTTCATAGGGTAAAACTTTTTGTTCATGTAGTAACACTCAAAAACCTAACAAAAAAAAAAAAAAATTATGTGCTCAGTAATAATTGAACTTGCGATCAAATACCATAACAAATTTGAACCACTAGGCTACAACACATATTTAATAAACATATCCTGCAATAAATATATATTGGTCCTTACACCTTTAAATTTGCTTAGTTCACCCATTTTTTTTATTGCTTAGTTCACTCACTTTGTTTTTAATAATTTTTTTAATGAAAAATATTAATATACTGTTTTTATAATTAAAAAATAAACATAAATTTACTAAATACACTTTCTCGATTTCACATTCACATTAAAATCTCATGCTCTTCATTTCTTTTTCAACACCAGAAAAAAAAACCTTAAGATACTTTGAAATTGAAAGACGAGGAATATTCGTGAATTAAATCGAATCACAAAAATTAATTACTTTGAACAGATTCATACACATGAATTTAATCAAATTACAAAAAATAATTACTTTGAATTAAAATTCATAAACAATACTCATTTGTGTTCGTTCTTTTTTAATGGGATTTACAACAACAGTAATCCAAAATAAATTCAATGTGAGCTCTTGTTTTGATTTTCTTTCTTCCAGGGGTATTGCTCAAAACAAGATATCACATTGGATTTGTTTTTTATTACTGTTGTTGTAAATCCCATTAAAAAAGAACGAACACAAAGGAGTATTGTGTATGAATTTTTGTTCAAAGTAATTAATTTTTGTGATTCGAGTTATTCACGAATATTTCTCGTCTTCCAATTTCAAAGTATCTTAAGGTTTATATTTTTTTTTCTGGTGTAGAAAAAGAAATGAAGAGTATGAGATTTTGATGTGAATGTGAAATCGAGGAAGTGTATTTAGTAAATTTATGTTTATTTTTTTAATTATAAAAACAGTATATTAATATTTTTTATTAAAAAATTATTAAAAACAAAGTGGGTGAACTAAGCAAAAAAAAAGGTGGGTGAACTAAGCAAGTGTAAGTAGCCGCGCCCTAAGAATATTTGTGTGGTATACATAATAACACTAGTGTGCAATATTTCACACAATACATTCTCATTGTGATAATGGTTACAATGAGGAAAAAAATATGAAATTAAACTAAAACATTAGATATTTTGAAACAAAAACGCTACTCTAAAATATCATTTATATATTTTAAATCAGAGGAAGTAGTATATAATAACACTTTACATCCAATTAAAAAAAAATTATTATATAATAACGCTAAACATCTAATTATGAAAATCTATCGATTTTCCTTCCAAAACGTCATTACTAGTTATAAAAATCTATTGGTTTTCCTTCTAAAAGTACATAGCCATTACGAAAATTCATCTTGTATTTTTTTCTAAAAGTAATTAGTATTATTGAATAATCAGATTTTTCTGAACATTTCTTGGCGTAGTATTCAGACAGTCATAACATCGTGTTTATTTGTCACTGCCAAATCAGCACTTAATTGTATAGCTAAAACGTTATGATCAGTTGGTATCGTTCATGGAAGATAAGTTCAATGTCAACATCTAAAGACATACCGATGATTAGTCACTTTAAAATTTAAATTAATTTTTCTTATCAGGAAAAATTTAAATTGATTTAGTCATATGATAAAGAAAATTATATTTTTGGAATGGTTTAGATAGTGTTTTTCTAATTTATTCAGGAGAATTTATATGAGTAGGTCTAATGTGCACCAATACGAGTAGGTCTAATGTGCACTAATTGCACCGTGTAATTTATTTTTTGGAAATGTTTAATTTATTTGTATTGAAACATTCAACTTGTTCTGGATAGGATAAGTTGAACGTTTCAGTGTAAATAAAATTTAATGACATAATAATTATTATTAAAAATATTATAGTTTATGAGTTAGACGTTTTTAAATTTGATTGTGAGATTCGAGAAATTATTTCACCAGAGAAGAAGCACATATAGATAATGATTTTTCATTAGGATTTTTAAATATTTGCAAGATAACTTTGTTTTTAAATAATCTTTCTAAATATCCGATCCCTAGCAAATCATTTTTGCATTTTGGGGATGCACCTTCAGCTGATCTCCCATTCCCGGTAATCTCACGAAACTATTCGGATAGAGAGTGTGCTTTGTATCAATTCTCTTAGTAGCTCTTTTGCCAACTGCTTTTCACTTCTAAAAAATGATTGAATTTCTTGCTTTTCAATTCTTACTTAAAAAAATTAAAACAAGTTATTTAAAAATATATTTATTAGCTTTTGAAAAAAAATAAATTATAAAAGGGGTATAAATTTATTTTAAACTATCTTCCATCACTTATGTAGCTAAATGACACCATTTGGATTCATAAATTGGAGGAACTAGATTCAAAAGAAGGATTTTTTCTAACAAGATACAAAAATGACCTAAATGCATTTAGTACAATCAACAAAAAATTATAAAGGGAAAAGAACTGAAGAAAATAGAATGCACATATCAGATTCAATTAAACAAGACATCTTCATAAGTAGCAAAAAAAGAAAAAATAAAAGAAAAAACAACTTAAAACTAGAGAAAAAACACCACAACTTACAACAATAGTCTCCTTATAAAAAATTATTTAATAACTAAGGCTTCACATGCCCGACAAGTATATATTCTACTTACATCGGATCTATAAAAATTAAAAATATACGATCCGATTAAATTCAATAATATGGCGTTAATTATGTCTTAAGTATAATCAGGGAGCAGTGAATCTAGTAGTCGACAAAATACTCCTGAACACCAACATCTGAAATTAAAGAAATAAATAAGTAAATAATGAAAAAATATCTTTAAAAAAATCATAAATCTGGGAAAATTGCAAGGGACATGAAAAATTAAATACGGATGAAGCCAGTGGGGTTCTTATGTTCCATCACATTTTCTACTTTCTGAATATTCAGCATATGTACAAAAGGAAAAGGCCGATTTATTTTAATTAATCTCATTATGAAACATAAAATAATATACAGAAAAAGACACGGTGACATGATATCTTTCATAATCTTCACATGTTCTATTTCTGAAAATTTTAAATATGTATGTATAATATATACTAAAATGCAGAATTACTTTATTCTCATTGTAAAACATAAAATAAAATATAGAAAAAGGCATCTCTAAGAATAAGACAACCCAATTCAATACATCCAGGCTAGTAACAGGTTACTTAACGGTATTGCAATTTGAAAATAATTAGATTATTAGGCAGCTAATCGCAATTTGTCAATAATTAACACGTGTTTACTTAATGTAAATGAGTTGATATGCTGTGAAACTTGTTCACCGTAAAATTGATTTTTTTTTTACACGCATACTCTTTAGTAATATAAGTCACACCCTTCAATTATCACTACGATACCCTCTGCTATAATATAAGTCACATCCTTCACTTTTATGCGTAATACCCTTTATAGTAAAAAGTCACACCCTTTATAGTAAAAAATTACACTCTTTAGTAATATAAATCACACTCTTTAACCAGTTTTACCGTGAAACTTGTTCACCCTATACTTTGTCAATGTAGATGATATATGATTTGTTATTATTATTATTACTTTTTTTTTGATAACTCGATATTCGATTAAAAGACCGACTAATCTCCAAAATCCACCGTCCACTAGCTGGGGGCACTTCAAGCCAAAGCAAAACTTTGTACGAACTGACTCATCTCAAGAGTTGATCGCACCTAAAGAGTTTCGAACATGTGACCTAGAGCTAACCATACACCTATTATTATTATTATTATTATTATTATTATTATTATTATTTATTATTATTATTATTATTATTATTATTATTGTTGTTGTTATTATTATTATTATTATTATTATTATTATTATTATTAATACGATTTTGTATAGTTTCTCCCCTTATCTTTATAAGTGTTTTACTAAATTCCCAATAAATGCCAACAAAAAAATCAATACTAGGGGTATTTTTAAGTAAATCACAAATGAGCTGTGTTGCACGGGTACGGGGTGCGGGAATTCGAAGATTTTTAAAATTTTAAGATACGATATGGCGATGATACGTCAATTTATTTTTATTTAATTATATATAACACCTGTAATAATATCAAAAAAATTACACAATTATATATAACACTTGTAATAATACCAAGAGTAGTTAAAACACATGTACTAATAGTCTAATATTAAGAAATTTATCACATAAACAACAAAACAACAATAAAATCAAGTATCATCAACCGACAAACAATTTCTTTTCTCCCAATTTTTATTTTCTATTATGTTAAGTGTACGCTGAATAGAAGGCTTGGAGTAGTAGTGTAATATTTAATTTAGTAATATTTTTTTACAAAAAAAAACCCCAAAATTTAATTAATTTTACAAAAAAAACCCCAATATGTATCCAATACGCGTATCCTAATTTTAAAAAAAAAATAGGGATACGCCACGTGGCGTATCGAGTGCGAATCTCACCCAAATTCCATCCACGGCGTATCCGATACTGCATACTAATCATTTTCGAAGAATCCGTGCATTAGAGCAAATGATTTATCGAGAATCAGCAATACTATATTTTAATATTTGAATCACATGCTAAATATAATAAACAGTGAATTTACAATGCATAAAGTGAAAGGGAACATTTATCATTTATGTATATGGGCTTGACTCGCTTGAGCCCATTGGGTTTGTAAGGCTGGGCAACATCAGAATGAGTTGGGCCTCAACTCTCATGTCTTGCTCTATTAATACTCTGTTATATTTAGACCTTAATAAAGTTTCATTTTAAAGTTTTTTAAAAGGCTCAAGGTGCCAAAAACATAAACATTTAATTGTTCAATAAAATAGTATAAAAATAAATAAATAATAAAAATAATAACCACAATATAAGTACAAGATTTTGTAGAACAACATATGATTGTTCAATAATTTAAAAATGCATTTATTTCATTAAGAAACATTGTTGTTGGAGTATAAAAGACAAGTATTTTGAAAATAAAATTAATAAGACCACTATGGATTTAGATTGGACTTTTCCAATAAGACTGTGGCAGTGTGGGCCTAATCGTCTATTTTCCAGCTATATAATTTTCGCAATATTTTTTTTTGGTTACTTTAAATTTATTACTCACTCCGTCACATTTTAATGGTCTTTTCAGAAAAAAAATAATCAAAACAATTATGGTTTTGCACTCATTTATAAAATTATCATAATTTTGCACATTCTTTGTGATTTTATACATTAATTAAGCAAATTTAAGTAAACAAAAAGATAAAAATATTACAATACACATATATTTATTATTATTTAATATTTCTTTTAATGCTTTTAAAACAATCATAAATGGTAATTAAAATGGCACTGGAGTAAATGATTTCATAAGTTTATATAAAAAAGTTTACAATTTTATAATCCCTCCATCCTAATTTAGATTGACCATTTAATGTAAATACAAGTTTTAAGAAAAATATTGTTTATTAGTATTAAATGATGTAAAATAGGTTTAACGGAGGGATATGAATGTCAAATTAACTTTAAGAAAAATGTTATTTATTAGTAATAAAGAAGCACACGATGAGACGGAGTATAATTTGAACATTGACGTTTTAACACTTTGAGAGGAAAGAATATTAATTTGTACTAAATTATACTTCATCTCATGTATAAGTTCGTCTTAGATGAAATTTTATCATTATAAAGATACATAATTATTAGTAGATCTTGTTACACACCCATGCAGGTAACCCCAATTCAACATCTGAACATAGTACTCTCCCCGTTTTAATTTGAATTAGTCATATTCTTTATACTTACGTTCTATTTAGGTTGACCATTTTTTTATTAAAAAATAAAGCAATTTATTTACAAAACAATATCCTTCATAAACAACATTTATTTACAGCACATGTCATTATACTATACACATTTTAAATTCATTTTACATCATTTAAAACTGAGGCACATTTATACGAGACGGTTTCACGATAAGACGCGACATAAGTTGGGCATTGACGGTTAACATTTTAGGAGAGATGAGTGTGATTTGTGCTAAGTTGTACCACATCTCATGCATGAGGTCGTCTCATATGAGTTTTTCACTTCTTTTTATTTTGAAATGTTAATAAATCTCTCTATCTCTCTGTATCTCCCTATATTTTTAATATATAATTTTTTTAGTGTGTCTTTTTGAGGTTAAATTAGATGATGTGTCGTATTTTAGACGATGTTCTTCTAAGTCTCTTATTAATTGTATTAGGTGACATCATAATGTGTGATTTAAAATAATTGGGATGATGCGTCAACCAATTATATCACGAATATTGTTATTAATTAATTGCAAAAAATCTCTCTATATTATTAATAGAGAGTTTTTTTTTCATGCGTCTTCTTGAGGTTAAATTTGATGATGTGTCACATTTTTAGACGGTGTTCATCCAAAAATTTTATTAATTATATTAGGTGGCATCATAATGTGTGATTTAACATAATTGAGGTGATATGTCAACCAATTAATTACAACTAATTAACTACAATCAATTATATCACTAATATTATTAATTAATTGTGAGATAATAATATTTTTAGTCCTGTAAGTTTGGACGATTCAATTTTTAATCATGTAACTTTTACTTTTTCAATTTTAGTCATGAACGTATCAATTTCAGTCATTTTTATCGAAAATTTTAAAATTTCGCTGGAATCTCGCCGGAATAAGCAAGTGCACTTCACATGACATTTTAAAATTGATTTTTTTTAAAATTTTTCGGCTATCTACACATGTGGACTATCATGCAAAAAAAAAAATTATAATTTTGAAGTGTCGTGAGGTGCATATGCTTATTCTGATGAGATTCCGGCGGGATTTTAATATTTTTGACCAAAAAACACTGAAATTGATACATTCAGGACTAAAATTGAAAAAATAAAAAATTATAGGATTAAAAATGAAATTGTCCAAACTTACAATGATATTATCTCATTAATTGTCAAAATTATGAGAAACTTACATTTGACCAAAAAAATCTCAATTAATGGAGAGTTGATTTAAAAATAATTTTCAAATTATATGTTAATTGATTTATTTTGTTTTTATCTATATGTTTCGACTCTCTATTAAAAAAAAATCTTTTTTTTTTTGAATAAATAATAAATGACACAATATTTTTATTTCATGAACCATTTGAACAAATACACTAATTGACACTATGAACAATTATTAATGAAACACTCTTGTGTGAGATCATCTCACGGTAAAACACAGTGTAAATTGAGCATTGATGTTTTAATACTTTGGAAGAGGTGGATGTTAATTATGCTAAATTGTACTCTTTCTCATACATGAGACCGTCTCATATAAATTTTTATCATTATTAATTCATATTTAGTGTATTTTTGCACACATCCACATTTTTATTATTAAATTTATTAATTATTGTGACTTTTTTCTTCAAAAAAAAGAAGTCCACGTGACGCACTAACTAGTACTTATGTAATTTTAAATAAAGATTATGTCTCATATAAAACTGATTTCATATTTATGGAATTGACACTTAATTATCATGATGAATACTTTTTTGTAATATATTTCCTACTTTGCATAATAACTTACACACTTTTTTATTTGACTGTTCCAAAATAACTTGCACATCTCAAAAATAGAAAATTCTTCATAAACCTCACTATATATTTTTTTTTTGACAGATCCATAAACCTCACTATCATGCACATTAATATTCACAATTTTAAACAAAATGCAATTACTTTTGGGCCCACACATATTCATAATAAAAAACTCACCATTTTACTTTACTCGATATATAAAAGTTTACAAAATTACTCCTTAAAATCCTACTAATTATTTTACTTTCTTAATTTGTGTGCCCACCAAAGGGTGCAATGAGACGGAAAAAAGTAAGTCACATCGTTCAATTATCACCACTAAATACTAATACATGTTTTAATATAAATAATACCCTTTGATATCACGAGTAACCATCCAATTAATATTCTTTAATATTATAAATCACAATCTTATCCAGTTTCACGAATCTTTATTTGTGAAAATTTTTCATCATATACTTTGTCTTAATGTATATAAACAATACTTTTGTATATTTTAGATGTCTCATATTACACTATTTCACAAAATAACTATGACAAATTATAGGGTGAACACGTGATATATATATAAACATATCAGTATATGATACGGGTCAAGTTTAATGAGTTAGGAAAGTGTGCTGAAATGAGTGAATAAATCAAATAATCCAGTTTCATACTATATGTACTCCCTCCGTCCTAATTTAGATTGGTCACTTTTCGTAAATAGGCATTTTAATTTAGATTGGTCATTTCTTAAAAGGGAAATAAAACAATTTTCTTTACAAAATAATACCTTTTACAAACAACACTTATTTACACCATATGTCACTCTACTACACACACTAAATCCACTTTACATCATTTAATACTAATAAACAATATTTTTCTTAAAGTTGAATCGATATTCATACCCCTCCATCAAACTCACCTTACACTATTTAATACTAATATTTTTTACTTTTTTTAAAGGCCAAATAATTAAATCTAACCTATACTTTTGATTTTTCATCAATTTTAGCACATACTTTATTCTCTCTCCAAATTTAACACATACTTTCATTTCTTTTTTTTGATCGGGCAAAGTTAGTTGTTAGTAGTTAGTACACCAAGCACCCAAATACTCCACGAAATCGCCAATCCATCTTATAACTCCCATAACTCCAATTTGTTCCCAGAGGGAATTGAACCTGGGTTTCCCACTCAAATGAGGAGCCTAGTGGCCAGACGGGAAGCACATACTTTCACTTAATATTTAAAAATATCCTGGTTCACCAGTTTCGATAAGGTCCAACTGATATAGTCGTCGAAATCCATCAATCTTATTAACGAGTAACTATTAAAATAAAAAAAATAAAAAATATCACCACTTAAGATTAAAAAACACGGGATATAAAAATATTTTGGGTCACTATTTTCTAAATTTAAATGGTGATATATATATTTAATATTTACACATTAGCAAGTCAAGTTAACTCCGACGACCACATCAGACGAAGCTTGTCGAAAATTGTGACCCTGGATGTTTTTAAGTATTAAGTGAAAGTATATGATATGTTTGAAGAGAGAAAAAAGTATGAGCTAAAATTGATGAAAAACCAAAAGTATGTGCTAAATTTGATTATTTGGCATTTTTTAAAATACAGATCTATAGTAAGTGGCCAAACAAAATAAGGACGAAGGTAGTATAAAATTTGTTCATGAGAGACCAATACCATAACTAAAAGCACTAGTGTGTTATTATACACACCTGCCAACCATATTTTATATCCAAAATATTTATTGCAGTGTCATCTAAAACTTAAAGAAATAACTACGTAGGTGATTTTTTAGTCAATGAATATTTTTCTGATATATCTTTTTTAAATACATGTAACTATACGCGAAAGTCCTTGTATCCTGGAGGACATGTGTTAAACACTATCCTGGAGAATTTATTAACTGAATACTTTTTACATAAAACCGGCCGGTTCAAGAAGATGCCATAAATACATTAATTGCACATTATTTATTACCTAACCATGAAATGTGCACTTTTTGGTGTTGACAAACAGTTGAATCCATGCAAAGACATATTGGAGCGTGTTTCCTTTTTCTTTTACTAACAATCAGCCCTCACCCCATATTTTTTTACTAGTGTAACTTACAATAGTGATGCAAGGATGATATCAACTTAATTAGAGGTGGGACTTGGATAAAAAATAGTGGTGAATCCACAATTTTGAATTTAAGTGTACAATTTAATAATATATAATTTTGTGTAGAAGATTATTACTTTTCTTTATAATAATTAACAATGTGAGTTTTTCAATTTAGGGGTACAAATTGTACTAAAAAAATCTAGTGTGAATCCTTAAAGAAATACAGGGCAAATATAGGTAATTGCGCATGGTAAATCACGATTAATACAAATAAATATTGTTTTCCGTGACACAAGTATTGTTAAATGGGTCGGCCCTAACCCATTAAGGCCAGCCCTACAGGGCTACGGGCCAAACGGTCTCGGGCCTTAAGCGGTTCATTTTAAACGAGCCTCTAATAGTTGAGACCTAACCCTAACCCTAACCCTAGCGGGTTGCGGGATAAACGAGCCACCTAACGGGCTCCGAAAAAAAATTTAAAAAAAAAGTTCAAACATTAACATTACATAATGACAAAAAATTCGATCCAGACTGCCCCATCATCTTTAATAACAAATGTTCAAAATATAAAATTAGTTCCCATCATCTTTAATAACATAATTGAGCAAAGTTCCCATGAAATTAGTTAATAATATAAAATTTGTATCATCACATTTATAAATTAATACCATAATATTAATTTATAATTATAATGATATCAGTTTCATACTTTCATATTATGAACAAATTTCATAATAGAATTTATAAAAATATTATATTATTATTTTATATTGGATTAATATTTTACTTATTTATTCAATTCAATAGAAATTCAAAACTGTTAAAAAATATTGAATTGGAGAGGATTAATTATTAATTGACTAAATCAAATAGAAATATTTAATTTGTAATTGATTGGCCATAATTGATTTTTGCCTTATTTAAATTTGTGAAAAAACTTTTAAAAAAATTAGAAAATAAATAAAAAAAATAAAAAAATTGAGTATATATAAATATAAACGGGCTAAACGGTCCGGTACAAAAAGACCCGATTTTAAACGGGCCTCCCATTACTCGGCCCTAACCCTGCATATAATAGGTTTAAACGGGCCGACCCGTTTAGCCCGGCCCGAATTAACATCTCTAGACGCACATACGGAAAGTGATATTAAATTTTATTATATCACCGTTAATTTATTCCTCTCCTATTTTGGATTTACGACTTTTTTCCGTAATAAATTTTATGCTGATTTTGAATACTATTTCAAGAAAAGAACAATTAACGTACTTCGCAGACTCAATTTAAAATAAATGCTCGACCTACACTGATTCAGACACACCTCGAATGACATCGAAATCAGCAAATTAATCACATAACATGTGTGTGCTCAATGACGTCGAATACTCTCAATAACTCTTTTACCATATTTACACTTTGAATCCGCAATCACTTGCATTGTACATTTTATTTCTAGGGTTTACAAACATTCTCATAGACAAATAAAAGTTCACTATGTGTAAAAATTAACTTTCTTCTACCCATATAAGCCCTCCAACCCTAAACTCACATTCAAAAAATTATAATTTTCTCAAAATAAAAAAAGTTTTTGACCAAAAAAAAAGGTTGATTTAATTAGATATCACTTTATTACCCACTGCATTTTACCATGATGTATCAGTAAATATTTCAACCGAGTAAAAATCTAAAAAGATCACACTAAATTTATTAACAAAAGACGTAAGGTCTAACCAAATTGACTTTTTGTATTCACTTTTTAAACCAAGTAAAGAAAAATTTCACAAAATCAAGCCTTTCCACCCTATAAATACCACCCTTATTCACCTTCAAAAAACACTACTTACCACAATGGATTGGGGATCAGCTGATTTTCACTACTACTCTAATATGGAGGAATACCTCCTTCGATCACCTCGGTCTGAAATGGAGGAAAGAGCCTCCGAGTGGACATTCGAAGAGAATAAGCTTTTTGAGAATGCTTTGGGTGAAATAGACCCAAACTCTCCAGCTTTTCTTGAGAATGTTGCTTCAAGGATTCCATGGAAATCCATGGATGATGTGAAGAACCACTACCAATCCCTCATTGAGGACGTTGAAATGATCGAATCGGGAAGGGTCCCCCTCCCCGATTATCCTGATCATTTCGATGCTGATGATAACAAGAAAGCTGGTGAGGGGCCTTCCAACCTCGATCTCCCAAAAACACGGGCAACTGCCCACCAACGCCGTCGTGGCGTCCCCTGGACTGAGGAGGAGCATCAGTAATGCAATTTCTTGATTTATTTTTTCATTTAATTTAAATTTGTAAATCCATTCATTTGTTTTATATGTCCACAACATTTTCTAGCTGACACAAATTGTATGCTTTAATTTTTGCAGTCTTGTAACAAGAGTTCACTTCAAATTAAATGCTTATATATATACTTTTTGCAGGCAGAAAAAAGGGGCTTTAAAAAGAATCAAAATTTTCGATTTTTAATTAACACCTTATACCATTGCACTGAACGCAGGCTGTTTCTGATGGGGCTGAACAAGTATGGGAAAGGCGACTGGCGCAGCATCTCACGTTACTACGTGATCTCCAAAACTCCAACGCAAGTCGCCAGTCATGCTCAGAAGTATTTCAGGCGTCAGAATAGCTCCACCCCCGCCGACAGGCGTCGCCCCAGCATTCACGACATCCAGACTGTCAATCCCACACCAACTCCCATCCCCACCCGGGGTACTGTTGAAGCTGCTGCACCTGATCCCCTCCCCAACTTCCCGTCTCTCGGGCTATTTCCCCCTCCGATCATGAATGCGGCTCCCAACCCTATGTTCATGGACATGGGCATGGGCATGGGTGATTCTGCTGCAAATGCGATGGGCATGGGCATGAACATGAACATGGGTGATTCTGCTTATCCGTTTGCTGATGATTTCTACAATCACAACTTTGTTGCTGATCCTGCTGCTGCTGCTGCTGCTGGTGCTTCTACTTCTGCTACGGTTTATCCCTCCTACTTTGTTCCTCCCTCCATGATGAATCAGCAGTACTGGGGTGGAATTTGAAGATTGCTTTTTTGGGATTCATTTAAATAAAAGTTTAATAAGTTCAAATGGTTATGGAATCTTATGTATCCAAGCAAATGTGCTTCAGCATTTGAACTTATGTTTTTTTTTTCAATTTCATGAATAATTGTACCACCACAGTTTGAATTTAAAAAAAATTCCCTTTTTGTTTTAGTTTCAGCTTGAATTCCATATAATTGAAGCCCTAGTTTATACTAAAATCCCCAATTTGAAACCCTAAATAACTCCACACGCTGAATCAAATCCAACACAGAATCTAGCTAATTTCAAATTGATTTTATTCAGAAGTACTCTTGGGCAGTAGGTGCCTTTAAGAAGGTTTTAATTACTTTTTTTATTTTGAAAATATTACTAATTGGCTCTATTAATTATATTTTGCCATATTTAGAAATCGAAATCGGAGCTTTAATATGCATTTAGGATGGCAACCTGTGCATTTTTCATTTATAAAACTCAGAATAGTCTACAGGCTTGATTGCAGTTGACTTGAATGAGAATTCGGTCTATGAAAATGAAGTTGGGGAAGAACTTAGGGTTTTCATTTGATAAAATTTTATATAGGGTCTGTAATTCGTTGACATTAATTGATTGAGACTTTGGAGGTGATTTAATTATCTCCAATGTTGGAAACATAAAATTCATTGCTCAAATGATGAGATTCTCTGTGAGATGATTAAAATTAATTTGATTAACTAAAAAGAAAAACTCAAATCCAGTAATTATATTAATGCTTAAATAAGTCAAATTAATGGAGTTTAATTAGTCTCAAAACTCATTTAATACTACATATTTACACTGTCTTACAAGAATTTTATTTACTAAATCTTATAAAGCATATCTTATTTACCTCTAGTCCTTTAGTTTTGTTTTAACCATGCACCACCCTACGTTGATATATCAATCCTATGTATAAGAATTGTGTATTTTTTCTCTTCAAAGTTTTAATTATAAGCTCCAATATCGTATAATGATGTATTGCGTGAAATGGTATCACGGTGAGATGGAATATGATTTGAAAATGATACTTATTATTAATTAATATTTGAAAATAAATAGATGTTAATTTATGAATCGTCTCACATAAATTTTTGCCTATAATGAGAGAGAGTGAATTTTTTTCGACTTATGGTAGGGATCTTTTCAAACTCAACTAATTCTCGTTTTATTATAATTAATTTCAAGCTTATCAATACTGACATTGTTAATTAAGTCCAGAAATATTTAATTATATTTTCCAATCATCTGAGAAATTAAATATTATAATAAATTTCAGGTTTCAAAATGTCCAACATATCCAAAAACTTTTAATTAGTTTCAGTTCTAACAATTCATGGCTCTTGGGAGGTTGCTATGAGAGGAGGTATTTTACGAGAGTTGGAATCACAAACAATCCCTTAACTTTAGCTTAAAATAGAATTAGTTTTATAAAGTTTTTTTTGTCGTTAATTTAGTCCTAATAATTTTAATAATGTTCAATTTTAATCTCAATTGATAGAAAAATTCAAAACGACATTGTTTTGACATTTTAATTTGGAGTTTTTCGGCGGATGTTGTGGCTGGACTATTATATATAATTTATTTTTTAACAACTGGAATTTCAGGCCATATAATTAAAATTAAAAAAAAACTTATAATTCATCCATTTACACGTGGCAGTCCAGTCACAATATTCGCCGAAACGTCCCAAGTTAAAATGACAAAAACGACGTCGTTTTGAGTTTTTCCGAACCGATTTGGGACTAAAATTGGACATTGTCAAAGTTATTGAGATTAAATCGATGATAAAAAACTTATAAAATTAAATCTATTTGAGGTCAAAGTTATGAGATAATTTGTGATTCAAACTCTATTTTATAAGGAGATTGGAGGGGAAAAAAAGACGCACATATATACATTAAATTAAATTGAGGCATTTTTGTGTGAGGTGGTCTCGTGTTATATATATAAAATAGTGTTTTATTTAAGTACTTGAGTCACATACATTTTAAAATATAGTTGGATTGGAGTGTCATAAATTCAAAATCATACTTATATGTATATATGATTCGTCTCATACAAGTTTTTTTTTAAAAAATATTATGTATTTTCAATTACAAAAAGACATTCTCTTGGAATTAATAACTCTGAGGTACAAAAAATAGGAAGCAGTGACTCTAAGGTACAAATGCAATTTTTAGTGACTCTAAGGTACAAAAAAAATTGTACTTTGTTTGAAAAAAAAATTGCACTTTGTACCTGAGAGTCACAAAAAAGTTGCATTTGTACCTTAGAGCTTTTTGCTCTCCCATTTTGTACATTAGAGTTTTTCCCCCATTCTCTTGTACACCATTTGCACCAAATCAATTTTGTGCAATTTAATTTTAGGAGTTCTTTTGCTTATTTTTTTCAATTTCAGTTTTCTTTTAACTTTAATTTCAGTTTAAGTTTTTTTTTTTCGACCCGAACCTAAACCCGGCTCGAGTGGTTCATAGTTCATCCAGCCCGAATGGTTCATATATGATTTAGAGTTCATTGTTTAGGTGTTAGAATTTAGAGTGCATAGTTCATTCAAATTAAAATTGAATTCAATTGCATAAATTGATGCATGGGTGCACAGGAGAGTGACTCCTAGAAAAAAGTTGATGCAATATATTTCGGAAAAAAAAAATTAATTAACCTTGTAGTAAAAAAAAAAATTTAATTAACATTGTAGTGTAGGTCGTTGTGCACGATTGCTTTCACACAACCTTTTCACTTTTGTCTTGTAATTTTAGGAATTTCTTATATTTGGTCTTAATATTGCTAGAAATTGAAAGTTGACCCAAATTGTCCAGTGCGTAGGGAGACCACGTGTCAAGTCAATCGGAGACTAAATTTGAAGGTGTTTTAAATTGAGAAATATAATCGTGTTAGCAATAATAAGAGGACTAAATATCCAATAATGTCATTGTTGGATTAAGTATATCTAAATATTGGATCGATTCTCTATTTAGATGACCTGCCAATATTTTATGGGGTTGGGAATGATAAATAATCTCATAATTTTGGTCTCAAATAAATTTAATTTCACAATTTTTTTTTTTATTGATTTAATTTTAATATATTTGATAATGTCCAATTTAAATCTCAAGTCCACCGAAAAATTCAAAATCACGGCGTTTCGCCAAATGAATTTGGAGCTTTCCAGCCACGTGTGACTGAATTGACAAATATAATTTTATTTTATTTTTAAACATGAATTACATGTCATATAAGCAAAATAAACTTTGTTTTCTTAATTCTATAAACCTATAGTTCCATGTGAAAAAAAAATAAAAAATTATATTTGGGGGTTTTGTCACAACCCATGCCCGAAAAGCCCAAAATTCAATCAGCAAAATAAGGTAATTTTAAATTTTTTGACGGACTTGGGAGTTAAATTGGACATTGTCAAAGATATTGAGACTAAATCGACGATAAAAAAAGACATGAGACTGAATATATTTGAAGCCAAAATTATGAGACCATCTGTGATTTAAACTCATATTTTATGTGTGTGCTTACGTTTACTTAAGTTTGTTTATTTATTCCTTATAAGAAGAAGAGTGGCTTGACAACGGGGCGAGTTGGGGTCGGGAGAACTCGGTTGTCCCTATCCTCGTTCCAGCGAAATTCGGGGATTAACATTCGGGAAAAATCCCCAATTCTTTCATCCCCGCAGTTAGTCAGGGATACCCCATTTTCCACCTTTCCTTTTAAATCTCATTTACACAATATTAATACTAAAATATAAAAATTCAAAATACATATTTAACAATGTTTAAAATTCGAAGTATAAATTTACACCATACAATATCAACAAAAAATAAAAATAAAAATCAGTTTTCATTGTTCATTTGTTATCTTCTTCCATATTTTAGTACATGTTATTTATATATTATATTAACTAATTAATATATATAATTATATATATGGAGTATTAAATAATTAAAAAAGTCAGGCCCAGCGAGAAACAGGCGGGGAATACTATCCCCGTCCCCACCTTCGGAAAAAAAAAATTTTCCCATCTCCGCCCCATGAGGAGTTTTCGTGGGGATTCTCCTCCCCGAACGGGGCGGATCCCCACAAGGAACAAGGATTTCCCACCCCACTGCCAAGCTGTAGGTCCCCTGTAAAATTTATACTATTACACTTTTAAATTAATACATTAATACTTATGCATTGACAACATAGCATTAAATATGTATTAATTTATAAATAATGATATCAAATAATAAGTACAATAATATCAATTTCGTACCACGAACAAGTTTCACTGGAAATTTTGCATTATAAAAAAAATCCAATAATAAAACTCCAAAAGTCTATTCATGAACTAGCTGGTAATAAACTATAAATATATAAAATAAAATTAAAATAATATGTTATATTGATTTCATATATAAGTTAATTCCTATCAAACAATTAATTTGTATAAATAATTTTATAATATATGTAAATTAAATTTATGATTCTACAAAATCTATATAATATTGATATAGAAAACAAATATGTGTTAGGTAAAATAATAGGAATTTTTTTTTCAGGACTGTAACTTTGTGGGGATGACAAAAGTAGGACTATAACTTTTCGGGCTGGAATAAGTAGGACAGTAACTTTTAAAAGTATCAAAACTAGGCCCGTAACTTTTTAGAAGTAGCAAAACTAGGCCCGTAACTTTTTAAAATAACAATTTAAGAACAAATTAAGCCTGGATTGGCCTGTAATATTTGAGCCCGGAAGAGGGCAATTTGGCCTTAAATTGTTTTTTTAAAAAGTTGCGGGCCTAGGTTTGCTATTTTAAAAAGTTACGGGCCTAGTTTTGCTACTTTTAAAAGTACGGTCCTACTTTTGTCAGCCCGAAAAGTTACAGTCGTACTTTTGCCACCCCCAAAGTTATGGTCCTGAAAAAAAAATATTTTTCGGTAAATAATATTCTCTCTGTCCTAGTTTTGATTGACCACTTTCCGTAAATAGCCGTCCTAGTTTTGTTTGGTCATTTCCTAAAAAGGAAATAAAGCAACTTTCAATATTATTTAACAATATTATTTCTATCCACCAAACCCACTTTATATATATCATTTAATACTATTATTTCCCTCCACTTTACAGTTTACACCATTTAATACTATTATCTTCCACTTTTTTCTTAATCTCCGTGTCTACAGTATTTGATCAATCAAAATTAGGACGGAGGGAGTATAAAAAGAGTTAACTTCACACTTTTTTACAAGTTTGGACTTTTAGATGTGATGAAATTCTTTCATGGTATCAAAGTATTTGACTCACACACAAATCCTGGATTCGATTAGATGAGATGGAATTTTTTCAATTTTAGAAAAAAATATATTTGGTGACTAAATCCTAAAATATATTTGTATATTTGGTGACTATATTTATACCAAATGTAAATACTTGATGCCTAATGTATATACCATATTTATATATTCTTTCATCCATCCCATTTTATTTATCTTTTTATAGAAGAAGTTTTATTTCAAAATAATAATTATTTTATATTATTTAATATATGATAATTAAATATCATATTTCAATCTTGTCCTACATATAGTATTCATTAATTAAACAAATTAATTTACTCAATATATAGGTAAATAAGATGGTCAAAAATATCACAATTCACATGTACTTATTACTATTTAATGACTTTATTTATTCATTTGAAATATTCTTAAAGGATAATTAAAATGGGATGAACTGATGAAGTATTATTTAATTTGAGTATTCATAAATCATAATTAATGAGAAGAGAGTAAATAAGGGCATCTTTGGTACATCTAAACTGCCAATACGTCTTAAAATGTGGAAAATAAAAAAGAAAGTAGAACAACGTACAAAATAACGAAATATTATTCGAGTGAGTCTCTTGTGCACCCAAGTGTACCGTGCACTCATGCAATAAAATGACTCATTTAAAAAAAATATTTGACCTATTGAATATATTAAACATGTTCTATGGATACATGGGTAGGATCGGGGCGGTTCGGATCAACTGTTCTATTTCTCTATTCCATCTACTGTTCCATATCTTAGATTAATGACAAGTGTACTTCTCACAATATTTAAAAGTATGAGAATAACACCTTAATATAATCAGATAATCTATTAAGGAAACTATATTTATTTAAGCAAAACTAACTAATTCCTACCAAATCTCATTTCAAAAAAATCTTATAAAATATTTATAATTAATTAATTTAAACTACATGTATATATTAATAAGAAAAATTAAATTTATCAAATATTAAGTATAAATTAGGGTGCGTATATTGATATATTAATCTATCATATGTAAACAACTAAAGTCCAATAAAAAATGAATTTATTGAGTTTAATTGTACAAATTTTATAATATTTTATATGTATTTATCGAGTTTAATTATAAGCATATGTACAAATTTTATATGTATTTATCGAGTTTACTTGTAAAATTTTATAATATTTTTAGATATAAATCATACCCTTCAGTATCACGAGTAATATCATTTAATAATATAAGTCATACCCTTCAATATCACGAGTAATATCCTTTTTACAGTAATAAGTCATATCCTTCACTTTTCACAACTAATACCATTAAATAATATAAATCATACTCCTTAATCAATTTCACGAATTCCTGGTGTGAAACTTGTTCACCCTATATTTTGTCGTTTATTTTTAATAACATATGCTATCAGTTTATTTCTTCTAATAAATTTTCATAATTTTTTTATTGAATTTTAAAATCTATATAATAGATTAAAAAATTTATATTCTTTTATTGGATTTTAATTTATATATGATAGACTAATATGACAATATACGTACTCCAATTTATCCTTAATATTTAATATATTTAGTTTTTTTTGTAAATATGTCAAAATATATATTTCTTAGTTTTATAAAAAATTATAAAATGAAAATTAATATAAATTGTAGGGAGTAACATTCACTTTCAATAAATATACATTTTCCTTTAAAAATATATATGTAATTTGAACTATGTTCAAAATAAGTACTAGTTTTCTTTTTTCTTTTATAAAATGGTTTATTAGTTTTATCTACTGAAAAAGGTCTTACTATCTAAATTTGATTACAAAAATTTAGTTAATAATATTTCTTTTACTCCCATTATTTAACGTTTAGTACACTTGTATACTTGTTCTTTTGGAAAGCCATTTTTAATTTTATGGTTTGCTTAGGACTTCCCATGTAGCTTAAATTAATTAATTATAAATATTTTATAAGATTTTTTTTTTTTTGTGATTTGGTAGGAATTAATTAGTTTTGCTTAAATAAATATAGTTTCCTTAATAGATTATCTGGTTATATTAATGTGTTATTCTCATATTTTTAGATACTATGAGATGTACACTTGTCATTAATATAAGATGTGGAACAATAGATGGAATAGGGAAATGGAACAGTGAATCCGAGCCAGGGATCGGGGTGAGTGCACATATTTTAAATCCGTGCACCAGTTGCACATGAAACTTTATCATATTATTCAGTATTTTCGCGGCAATATATTTTAAAACCCAATTTGATAAAATCGTACAAATCCTTATCAATTTAATTCATAGTTATAATATTTTTGCAAGCATAAACTATCAAATGCCCAGGTTTAAGGAATGTGAGGGTTTGCTTGGTATAATTAGTGAATAGTAACGAGTATCATTGAGGGGTCAATCATTAAGAATTATTGATTGCATTAAAAAAATAAAAAAAGAGTATCATGTGATGTAGGTTGAGTGGGTGAGGGTAATCAATTATTTACTTCTATTCTCACTACTTGTGTATCAAAATTACTAAGTACTATCTTCGTCCCAGATTAGTTTTCACAGTTGACTTTTACATGCGTTTTTGCGAGCGAGTTTTGTATTAATAATTGAAATGATAAAGTGATTTTTAAAGAGGAGTATGATAGATGAGCTATTTATCTAATATACTCGTTCTTAAAAGTCATTTTATCATTTTAATCACTAATATAAAACTCGCTCGTAAAAACGCGTGTATAAGTCAACTGTGAAAACTGATCTGGGATGGAGGCAGTAACATTAATAGAAGTAATTAATTCACATTATCCACTTCTATTACTCCCAACTAAGCGGGTCCTAAATAGTACAAAGAGATAGTAACACATAAATTAACTATGTGCACCAGATGTACCGTACAACTCAATTATTTAAATGTGTTTTTCTAAATGTTTCAGTATATATAAATTGACGATGTTTAAAAGAAAAATTACACGTCTAAAATATTAATGCATTTGAGTTGTACACTGTATACAAGACTTTGTCTTTCAAATCAAATAGGTATAACAAAATATCTATATTATACAATGAGATTCCAATAGGTTGCTAAAAAATATATTACGGTTTGCCCCCAAGGGCATAGCCAAGTGGTAAAGCTTGTGGTGATGTGGGGAGAAATCCTCCCGGCAACGCAGGTTCGAACCCCGTGTGGGACAAATTCTCCATTAAAATATTATGGAGGTTTGTCCTGGGGATTGAATCATGTTGGCTATCTCCCACAAGTGTTTGTCACTTGGACACATCCTTCGATTTACAATCTACCCGGCTGAGGGGCCAACGGTACGGGTGGGGGAAGTTTCTCGTCTCTTCTCACAAAAAAATTAATATATTACGGTTTTTTTCTAAGTTGAGGTTGTTTTACGACATCAGAATGATATAAATTACACCTTTCGTCCCAATTATATAAACTTGTTTGACTTTTTATAAAGATTAAAAAATTGTATTGAAAAATTAAATTAGACAAGTAAAATTTCTATTTGTAGCCGTATTTAGTAAGTGTTATATTTTTCAATACAATTAATGCATAAATAATATTAATTAATAAAAAATATTACTCCCTCCGTCCCAAAGAAACGTGCACGTTTACTGTTTTCACGTATTTTTGCGATCGAGTTTTGTATTAGTATTTGAAATGATAAAATAATTTTTGAAGATGCATGCAATAGATGAGAGGTAGATCTATAATAACCCTCTTTAAAAATCACTTTATCATTTGAAATACTAATAAATAACTCACTCATAAAAACTCGATAATAAAGGTGGTGTGCACGTTTTTTCGGGACGTAGGTAGTACTTTACAGGCAAGCAAGCCTATATAATTGAGATATACATAAAAGAAATAGAGTAACTCTCCGGTAAAATTTGTTCATAGTATGAAATTTATATCACTACACTAACAAACTAATACTACTACATTTATCAATTAATATCATTACACTTATAAATTGAGATCATAATATTAAATGATATAGGTACTAGAATTGTGGTATCAATTTATAAATTTAATAATATGAGTTTCGTACAATGCACAAATTTCACATGAGATTTTGTGAAAGAAATATAGTCTATATAATTGGGATGAAGAGAGTAGTACACTCTTATACGATAATAATATTAAAATTGCGCGAAACACGCAAAATCCCATTTAGCAAGTTATGTTTTTTTTTTTTGAAAAAAAATAATGACTCGAACCTATGATCTCACGGCATAAATAGTGTTTCTCTAATCACTTGATCTATTCGACTTCGTCCGTTCAACAAGTTATCTATGGTGGATTCAATCACTAAAGCAAACATATGGTTTGAATGTGAGTTTATGCTTAATTAATTTGCAAACAAAACCACCTATTTTTTGCAATTTGAAGTACACAAAACTTCAATTGAAATATCCTTTTTGCTATTCGAACCAATTGGCAGATTCACTTCTATCAGAAAATAATGATTAGTTATTAGTTATTATCCAAACCAATCTAAATATGTTGATACAAAAACATTTTTGGTAGGCGTGAGTCTACCGGTTGGTTCGAATTGCCATTTTTTTTAAATTAAATTTTATTTATCAAAATTTAAAAGTTTAAATTAAATTGTAATTTGATAGTGTTGAAAAATGGAGCCCATTTTGAAGTGGATGAGAAATTATATTCTCAATAAATATTATAACAAACAAATGGAAAAGTGGGAAAAGAAAAAGGAAATAGTTTTTTATCCCACATTAAAAAATGAAAAAAAGAGGAAGTGGGTATTTAAAGAGCTACCGCTTGTTGCTTGTAAAATATTGTGGCTTCATTCTCCTCCACTTCTATGCGAGTACACTTATTTTTAATTACGCCTTGTGTTTATTTTTAAATTTTAAAAAATAAAATTATAATTATGTTCAGAATTATTTAATTTATTGGTGTCAAATAAATGTGAATGATCAACATCCTGATCTCAAGTTGGCAAGCTTTTTTCTCGATTTGTGTGTTAATTGTACTGGTTTGGAACTGAGATTTTGTCGATCTTCGTGAAATGCTCTTGTTTATTGTTTCGATTTTGTAGTTCATTTACTTAAATCGTGTGCTTTTGTTACTTGCTTTACGATTTTAGCTTCGTTAGGAGTTGGATGAGTCTGAGATTTTGTGGTGTCGTCCTGTGGAATCGTAGATTTTTTATTACTTGTGAAATTAATTGTTTAATAATCCTCTAATATGTTGATTTGGTTTAGGTACTGCGATAAGTACATCTTAACTCGAAACATTTTATGCTCAATTGTTCTTTTACTAAGAAGACGTGAGGTTTTTTTTTTAAGGTATCATTGATTTGTTTTGCAGTTTCTGTAGTTGGGCAAAAAGATAGGGAATTTATTTTCGTCATTTGCTGCTCTCTATTTCACTATATATGGCTGATGAGAATTACCAATTGACTTATTACTCTATATGTTGTATGAGAAATTACTTTCTGTTGATTCAGGTGGTGAAGTTAGATGAAAGGCAACAGTATTCAGAGTAGTGTGAATGTGTGATGCTGTAGATTCCAAGATGTTCATAAATCATAAACAAATAATGTTTTAACTATTGCAAATTGATGTCTATTGGTTCAATAAACTTGTAAAATCCTTTAATATGCTTACTTTATATTCAAGATTATCTCCTCATGTGGCCACAGTATGACACTGAGTGTAAATGCTCTGTGTATTTTGAAAGTTGGGATGGTATTCGTCTCCTAGTAGCGTACTAGTGAGCTATTGTAGCAAAGAAAATTATAATTTGCTTTCCATGAGTGGATGATTCTTTGGCTTAGGAGTAGTTTGTTGATTGTTTTATTCATGCTTGGGTATAATATTATATATGTCTTCTTAGGCGTTATGTTGTTTTGGAGTGGTGATGGTTACGAAGGATATATTTTGATGATTTCATGTTTGTTGATTTTTAATGTGTTTCAACCACATTTTGATGATTTCAGTTTGAAATATGTTATCCGATTATAGTTATTCGAATCCGGTCCGGATTCGTCCGATATCTGTCCCGTATTCGTTTACCGAATATTCCGAATTCATATCCGAATCCAACTTTTTCGTATCCGACTCCGAATTCGAGAAAAAAATATGGTTTAGGATACGGTATAAGCACTATCCGCCCGTATCCGATCCGTTTTCACCCCTATTCACATTGATATTGGGCCAGTAAATCAACATAAATCAGATTTAAACTCATCAAAATCTGTAAATCAATATAAATCAGATTTGAACTCATCAAAATCCAACTCGAATATTATTTTAATTATTTTAAAAAAAAATTAAGGAAAGTATTTTTTTGGGTGTATAAATTAAAGTTAAGTTCCAATTGGTAAAATGTACTCCTAATGTTTATATTTTCATAACTGTATTAAAATAACAAATCCCAGAAAACGCAATTATATTTTATAAATGCAGTTTCTTCTAATTCGTGCTTATTCTCCTTCTAATGAGAGAAAATTGGGGTGTGAAAATAATTTCATGTTTATATATAAACAAACTGTATGTTTTAAAAGTTGCATAATTTAAAAATGCACTAAAGTTGCACGATTCACCTAATGTATATAAGAACTTGCTAAATATTATCCGGTTGTATATTGAGCTGTAAAAAGAGAATTTCAGCTAAAATGAAAGCTATCAATTATTGATGTTTGGTCCGATTGAACAGCTACACACAATAATAGTGTAAAAAGAGAGATATTAGCCAAAAAAAGGCATGAATTGGGAGCTAAGGTTACACAGACCTGATTGATATATATATAAATATAACATTCGAGCATAAAATATTCTTCCATAAACTGCAAAAGACAACAGCAGCAGATTGCTATTTTTTTCCAATATTTCCTTTGTCAAGACATTCTGAATTGATTCTTGCTGAATTTCCTGATCATAAAAGGGAAGACATGTGAGCCTTAATTATTACCTTCTTTGTAGTCAGTAACATATAATTTAATTAGTGAGCTATAGAACATGATGATTCATGATGCAAATTAAGATGAATGGAAAAAGTTGATCAAAAGTAAGATGCCAGCCAGATTACCAAATTCCAGATTAGGCTTTTGCATATTCCAACTGCATATTGCGCTTGCGTTTATTAGATCTTGAAAAGAACCACATCTGAGCCCATGATTTCTTTTGCTTCCTCGGCTGTGACTTCGTCTCCTTCTTTGCAACAAGATCAGCCATGTAATTTACGACAGCCTGAAGCACGAAAAAAACCTCTATTAGTACAACAAACATCACACTGTACATAAAAAGGAAAGGGATGCAATTAAATTGCATCATCACCTGAGCTCCTTTTTCAATCACATCTCTAGGTGGCACCATTAGAGGGTTTCCCTCAACATTCAGCACACGAAGCTGAGTCAGCATGCCAAAAGAGTCGGGCAGGGCCCGTATTTGATTGTTATGGCTCATCAACTCCTCCAGCATCTCCAGGTTCCCAATGGACCGCGGTAAAGATTGCAGATCAGCAAAGTTGTTGCTCACGTCCATCTTCACGAGCGTTGTTGCAAAACACAAGCTTTCCGGAATAGCTTCAAGCTCGTTGAAACTAAGATCGAGTTGCTTCAAGCTAGTCAAGGATGCCATCGTGGTAGGCAGCTGCCTAATGTTGTTATAACGAGCTGTTAGAATTTCTAAAGGCCCGATTCTGCCCACTGCTTCAGGAAGCGCTTTGAGACGGTTATAGTCAGCATTTAGTTCCTTTAAGGAAGTACAACGACCGATGGCATGAGGGATTTCCTCGATATTATTAGTTTCGATGTTCAGCTTCTTGAGATTTGTGAGTGATCCTATTGTTTCTGGAAGAACTTCAATGTTATTAGAGCGCAAATCTAGATCTTGAAGATGAACTAGTTTAGCAATGGTGATAGGTAATGATGTTAGCTGGTTTCCTCGAAGATCGAGGTGAAGCAAGGCGAGCAATTCTCCGATGGATTCAGGCAATTCTTGAATTTTGTTTCCGTGTAAATCCAAAGTTTGTAACGACGAAAGACCTCCTATGCAATCCGGTAACACAACAATCACGTTTTCTGATAAATCGAGTTTGATCAAACTCGATAGCTTCCCTATTGAATCGGGAAGCCATTGAATTTGATCCGATAATTTACCTTGAAGGAGAAGCTCTATAGCTCCTTTCTTTGCTGATACTTCAATGAAACTTGCTAGTTTTATTAAACTCAGTTTCTCACCATTTGAATCTGCAAAAAAACCATTTGTCCCAACATCAAAAACAAATTGATCAAACAAACACACATTATCATCTATATTGCAACATAAGTGCAAATCTAACCATGAGCAAGAGCTGGTTTAAGATTGGAATCTGCAATCCGTGGAACAGAGAAAACATCCCCTGATCGAACCTTGAAATTGAAATCGAACGTCGTCTTCGTCTTCAGATACGAATCATCCTTGCTTGAAGCCTTGAGAGAGGGCGGTTTAACAGTTTTTGCAGCCGTATAATTCAGATTATTCGATGAACTGCTCGTGTTCTTCGATTTTGAATTCGTTGAATTGGATTTTAGGCATTCTGAAACTCTAAGAATCAAATCGTCGAACAGTTGGTGTACGTCCTCCAGATCCAACAGTTTTTGAGCCTCCTCCTTCTGCTTAATGCTCTGCAAATCAATCGTTCTGCGCTTCATCTCCTGCAAAATAGAGAACAATTCCTCGGGCACATCTTTCCCCTTGTTTTGATTCGTGAGCTCCTCGATTTGTAACTGGTTTTCGCTATCCACATTCTGAATCAACATTCGAGCTGCTTCGACTTCCTCGATTCCGGGCAGGGCCGGCAGCGATTTGTGGATTCTCATGACCTCTTCTACGGCCTGCTCTATAGTCATTGCTCTCATCATTTTCACTTGTTCGTAACTGGAATTCATCAACCAACATACAGAATCAATAAATCACAACAAACAAACAAAAACTTCCTAGAGCGAATCATTCGTTTCCTAGTTTTCACCGCGAACAAGGATCCGATTTAACTTTCTCAAATCAAACTCGCAACCGAAATAAAATACAAAAATAATATGAAAATGCAATTGTACCTTTAGCCGCAACAGAACATAAAACTACGGTGATGCAATCTGAGGAATTTCTATGGCGAGCTATTGTTTATACAGCACCACCACGCGGAAACAGGTTGTTTCTTCGAAGAAAATGAGCGGAAACATTGATATATTTCTGAAATGGGCGGGATTTTTGTATCGGTGATGACTTTGTATTGAATTTCTTTTATTAATAGTTAAATAGATTTAACAATTTACTCATCCATTGTATATGTAGAAGTTAGACAAAAAATCGTTGAAGACAAGTCTCATATATGAGATTGTGTACGAACTAACACATTAACACATTTCCCTCTCAAAATATTAAAGCGTCAATGTTTAAAATATGCCCCATCTCATTGTGAAACCGTCTAACGTAAATATGTTTTTTTTGTAGTTATTAATGTTTTGAAGAAAAAATATTGTAATAACATCACGTAAGACTAATGTTTCGAAAGGGCTTGAGATAGAACTAATTCGCAAAGGGACATCATTATGTTGAAATTTAATTATACACGACTATTGACACTTTGAATTTTGAAGAAATAAATATCATCCTTAATTTTTATGCATGTGTTAATGCAAGGAAATCATTGAATTCGTGTATTTTTAAGGGAAGCATATTAAAAGTCGACATTAATATTAAGTATATACATAAATTTTATCACTATTATGTGCAAAAATTATCACGGTTATGCACAAAAACTTTCATTATTTAAAAATATAAAACATTTTTTAAACAGTGATAATGATAATTTTTGTATATAATAGTGGGTGGGGTTCACGCAAGTTTTTGTCTAAAATATAAGCTGTATAATGAAATGAAAAAAAAAATACTAATTACCATTTTATTAAAATGCTTTGAACAGTCATTTGAAAATAATTAATTGATAGTGTTTTTTGGGTTTAAACTATAAATTGACAAGCCTATGTATTAAAAATAATAATATTTCTAAATTATTGTAGTATTATTTTCACAATATATAAATACTATATAACTGTATCACTGCTCCACTATGATACAATCTCATGTGATTTTTCATGTGAATACTTTTAAAAAATGTTTAAAAGTAAAAACCAAAGTTTTTTCAAAAAACGTAATTAAACATTTTATTAAAATGCTTTTGAACAGTCATTTGAAAATTATTTATTAAATGATAGTGTTTTTTTTTTATTTAAATATCTATAAATTCATTCACAAGTCATTAATTTCTATTTAATCTATTATTAAAAATAATTAATCCATTTCATCTAAATTATTGTAGTATTATTTTTATTTTAATATATTAAATTATAAATTAGTATAATTTTAATATTTTATAAATAAATATTTATTTTTTAATGTAACAAAATATAAAAAAGAAATCATGCTCCACTATGATACAATCTCATGTGAATACTTTTAGTAGAAGATAATGAAATGTTTATCAAAGTAAAAACTTTTACTTGCAAAGTCTTTGTCCATAAAGTAAATTAGGCAGGTAGAAGAAAAGGAAAAAGCTCATATGTAAAATATGGCATTATTATTAACACATTATTTCAAGGACTTTACATCTACCAACACCTCACATGGCATTGTTAGCAGTCAACATTTTTATATTTTCATTTTTATCAACAAGTTTTGTTTTTAATCTGAAATTTTTTATCAATTAAATTTCTAGCATAACAATAGTATCCCTTACTTATACCCCAAATGAAATAAAGACAAATTATTGTAAATTTCTAAAAAAAACAATAGTATCCCTTACTTATACTCCAAATAAAATGAAGACAAATTGTTATGTATGACATGTAAGGTCATGATACATATCAATATTAGAATTGATCTCTTGTTGCAATTTATAACGGGTCAACAACTATTATCTTTTAATAAAAGTGCTAATATATTTATTTGAAACCCATAAAAATAAAGTATTATTATGTTATAGTGGAATAATTAATATTTTGTAAAACATAATATTGTGATGAAAAAAAAATCTTCAAATTATTGAATAACAGTCGTATGAATTAAATCTATACATGGCTTCTCACAAGTTTTTATTCAAATTATTTGGGGAGGATTTTTTTATATACCAAATTTTATAGAGGAGTATGGAGTATATACATATTAATTTGATTTGAAAAATAAATTAAAATAGAATATTGTGGCGGATAAAAGGGAATAAATGAGAGCACGTGTAGATGTTGGAGAAAAGGGCACGTGTCGAAGCTGGCAGTTGGCTCCTCACGGTAAAACCGTTTTTGGCAGTTGGAAAGGGTTGTCGAGTGTGTGTGTTTGTAGTATTTTTTTTTATGAAAATGAGTTTTTTTTTTTTTTTTATTTTTAAAGTTTAGCTTTAATTCAATTCCATGTGGTTGGATCTAATTTCTAATCTCGTGACATGTTTCCTATCCTCTTCCAACAAATTTTAAATATGTAAATAATTTTTTTTTTCGATTTTTTTCATGGACAATATTCCAATTTTATTTTTTATAGTAGAAATGAATATGTTCATTGTTCAACTGACGATTTGGAAACTTTTAGATGATGATCACGTAGAAGGCGAGTTATGTTTTTTTTTTTATTATTAGGTTTGAATAATTAGCCAAGAAAATAAAACTATCAAAATGAGTTCGTCAAACTTTTCATACGTAAATCTTTTACTATTATACTCTTCCAATACTCAAAATAAGTCTACGTAAGTATAATTAAATCAATATATAAAAAGACGAGATAATATAGATGAAAAGTTTTGAATTACATTTTATATAATCATAGGAATCATGCTCATAGCATGCTTACATGCTTGAGATGAATAATAGTTGATTGGATAAAACATGTCTCATAAAAAAAAAAAAAAATTACAAAACTTTGAGGATAAAATGTACTTTTTGGTAGCATCTGTAGTAATGAAATAAAGTTTGAACTAAATTTGTTTACTTAAGAAGTGTATTCAGCCATAAGGTTGTGGTTGTGTGTGACGATTTTAATAAACTAAAAACAAATAGAGATAAATGTTAAAAAAAAAAAATAAGCAGAAGATAATTGGGTGGGACAAGTTTGGAAATAAAGAATAGTGCCGATCCTGTCCCTATGAATAATTGTAAATCATACCCCAAGAGCAAGCTGGACGTATTCAAATTTGTCTCATCGACATTCACACATGTATAAAATATACATATATATATTTTTGATATGGAACGTAATATTTGACTATTTATGAGTCTAATGATAATGTGTCTTATTATTTCATTAGTACACCTAATTAAATAATTTTGTTATATAATTAATTATAATAAAATTAAGATTATAATTTCACGTCCCATTATTTTTTTTCCAGTTTTTTTTCAGCCTTTTTTCCAGTTTTTTACCCGACACAAACTCGGCCCAATTGGTTTATAGTTCACCCGATCCAAATGGGTTTAAGTTTTCTCTCTCTCTCTCTTTTTTTTTTTTTTTTAGTTTTTTTTACCAGTCCGAACCCGATCCTATCCGAACCCGACCCAAATGGTTAATAACTCTCTATTTTTGTAAATCGTTTATAAAAATTTATAACTGGAGAATATGAATTGTTACTTCTCATCATATATTTGTAAATCATTTTTTGTAAATCGTTACTGCTCATCCTGTGTTTCTAAATTTAAAACCATATGAATTGCAGCAGTTAGAAAATATTAGCACACGAGTTCTGTGAATTTTTTTAAAAGTCTGAAAATTGTTGCAGGTATGTTCTGCAGTTGAGATAAAGGTGGGAAGAGAGAAGAGAATTAGTCTTGCTAAAATAATGGAACATGAAATTCTAATCTTATTCTAATTAATTATATAACAAGATTATTTAATTAGGTGTACTGATGAGATGACAAGACACGTCCGCATTAGGCTCAATAAGTAGTCCAATATTAGGCTTCATATCATTACTCATATATTATTAATTTAAATATAAATTTACATGTCAAATTAATATCATTGAATGCAATTCACGGAAAATTCATAACACGTCATTAGAAAAATTCAAAATCGCATCACCATAATATATGCAGGTAGAGATTGACAATGAATCATAACTCAAAAGTGAAGTTGTATTATCATAATGAAAACAAAATTTTAGCAAAAATCATGCTCCCGTTTCAATCACTTCCATTCCTCTCATCAGATCATCTGGAGCACTCAAAGTTACAGCCCAATCCCGATTATTTCTTAATAATTACTATACTTCACAAGTCACATTAATTGGTTAACCGACAGTATCTTGGCCTTTTTAAATATTAGGCATTTTACCCGACGGAAAGGCTACATCTAGTACCAGACCGATTATTTGGATGATACGCCCTGGTTTTTTTTTTTACAAATGTGGAAACCCTAGAACCAGAAGTAGTAGGATTAATTATCATAATAAAAATATATGTCGAATTTTTTTTTGTGTGAAAATTATCGAATTAAAAAAAAAATGTCCGATAACACGTCGATCGATTAATTCAATAACAAATAGGAGTTGGCATTCGATTTCGTTAGTGTATCCAATCGAATCCAATTCAACTGTTTACTTATTCAATTTCATTGAGTGAATTTGCAAGGACAACCAATCTGTTTTGAAAATTTCAAGTGGATGGATGATGAATAAGAATCTTGAGAAAGTTTTTCATTTGTCTATAATGATAGACAATCTCATCTATATTATATAAAATATTCTATAGAATTCGAACCCGAACCCTATAGACTCCTATTCCTTTCCTTTTGTTTTTTCACATCATTTCATAGACGAATTGCCCCGAATTGCCCCTATTTTATCATCTAGGATTTACATATAGAACATATACACTGTCAAGGGGGAATTTCTTATTAGTTAGATTAGGTATTTCTATTCTATAAATGGTCAAAAGTAAAAATGGGGTTGCGCTGTATATATGAAAGAGTATTCAATAATGGTGTGTTTGGTAAATCAAATACCATGGTCTAATAACCAAACATTCTGATTAGTTGATAATATTAGTATTAGTTGGGAAGTTTGTGAAAGATAACGCCCGTGTCGAGTAGACCTTGTTGTTATCAGAATTCTTAATTCATGAATTGTAGTGAGGGATTTATGTCATCACAAACAGAGACTAAAGCAAGTGTTGGATTCAAAAGCATGTGTTAAAAGTACAAATTGACTTATGAAAGCTATTCAATAACGAATTGGAATGAAATTTTGGCCAAGAATGACCTTTTTCATCATTCCAATTAAAGTGTTTTAAAAAAAGAACAAATCAGCCCAATTAAAGTCATTATGCTTTCCAAATTCCAATTATGCTCATCATTTCGTCCGGATAAAAGACTTCTTCAGCATCATTTTGATATGTCAGTTAGTCTCCAATAATGTGTCTACAAACTCTACTCACAATTTAGAAACACTGTTTCTAGCCTTTTGAGTCGTGTTTGCAAACATCTAGTGGGGTTTATATTTTCCCCAAAAAATACCAATAAAAAAGAAAAAGAAAAATATCAGAGAGACATATAAGAGCAGTTAGAGAATAGATATGCATAGTCAGCCATTGATTCCTTAATTTCCCTACCTAGTACATTCGGTATTAAAGTTCATCACAATTTCACACACCCATATAACACCAAATTGAATACACAAGGCATCATACAACATTTCATCAAGTCCTTCAAATTCTGGAAATGTACCTGCCCGAATCTGCCATTCCAAGATCTTAGTCACACCACCACTATATAATACAAACAAAATAACACATGCATAGAAACTGCAATATATATTATAAGATACTAATCAACAATTCTGAATTTGAACTATAACACATGCTTAGAAACTGCAATATGTATTATAAGATACTAATCAACAATTATGAATTTGAACTACCAAAGCAAGTAATTATCAAACTGTAGATAGCAGTAATATTGAATTGTAATTTAACCGAAGTTTTCATTCTTCAACAATAATGAGTCAGCATTAAGATCAAATAAATATGATAATGTTAACACCAATGATAATAAATCATTCTCCCAATTTGAGATGTCTGTAACATTCATTTAAAATACTTCCAATAAGCTTCAATACTTAATCGCTCTTACCCTCTTGAGTACCAATCTCTTGAAGGTAATGTTCTGCATCTAAGGCTGCCATACATCCTGCATAAGTATGGCATTGACAATAACAGTTTAGTTCACCGAGAATATACTGACCGACATGTATTAATGAGATTCAAAAAATCGACAGATGATAACATTCCTTCTAAGAAAACAAGATGGTGCAGGTCCAAAATAGATATAGGAGTGCTTTCAACCATTACAAAATAGTGAGACGCACTTCTAGAAGCCAAAAGAGGGAGCTTCAAAAATAAGTGTTTCTCACCCCTTGTATTGAGTTCTAAAACAGGCACATACTAGCATTTAAGTGATATCAAAAGCTTTAGATTCCTATTAATGATTCAAATACAAATATACTCTGGTGCTTTTCAAATGAACACTTTCTTTTCCTCATAAAGCAGACATTTGTTCCTTGTAAGAAATTTTCCAAATTTCTCTTTTTTTGAAACAGGTATAAGGCTTAATTGCAAATAAAATCACTACTTTTCACTCAATTGCAATCTTAATCTAAACCATTGGATAATTGCAAATAAATCACCACTTTTAAATATTACTGCAATTTAGGCTTACAAACAACTTTTTTTGTGCTCGGATCTAACATGACCAATCGAAATAGCCACCCCTTAATCCAAATGTCGTCATTTTGCATAACGAAAAGCCTACTAGGATTGTCACGTAAAAGAAACAGGCACAAAGGAGACTGCCCATAAGCCTAACACGCAACAATATTTAAAAGTGGTGATTTTATTTGCAATTAAGCCTACAAGTAACCACATGATTTTCTTATTTGTAAACACCTATAACACTAGAAAAGACGATAAATGCTATCAACACAAATCTTGAAAAACGTGGCATGCTTTGCAATGTCACAACGATAAATTACTCTTCCATGAATGCATTTCTTTATTTCGTTCGGTGAGTTTTGTTCTGTTTGGAAAACAAAATTATTAGGCATGGTAGCAAGGATCATTTTGAATGCAGGACTATGAATCAATCTTTTGAATAAGCAAAAAATTTGGAGAACTACAAACTATTAGTATCTAGGATTCTAGAGGAAAGATTGGATATGAGGAAAGACTTTAGACAAAAGAAATCTGTTTGAAATAATGCAAGGAAGATTCAGATTCAGGGCCAGCATGGGGAAAATAATAACTACTGTAAGAAAGACAACCATCAATAGGAGTGGAAGGTGTGCTTCTACACAATCCTATTGAATTTGCAAACACCCCCTACAGGTTTGCTATTGAAATACATGTTTTCCTTGTTGGTCACCCACTGTTACATCTTTTGACATGATGTCTCTACAGTCTACAGATCTTCTTAAAGTACATTATCCAGTTTACGAGTATTTAGTTTATCAAATTATAGCACCATTCAAAGATTCTGATCAACATTTAACACAATTTAGGAGATGTTTAGCAATAGGGTAGTGATGATTGACTCACTTGTATAGAACCTACAGACATAATAAGGATCAATAGAAATTAAGGTGCCACGTTTCTTCCTAGGGGAGTTGTAGGCTTTTTTGTATACCATTCATAACTCATACTTGCAATCTTTCTAATTGAAGGTAGTTATAAAATATAGATTCCAAGAATTGGCTGATCATGTTCAAGGGCCAACCTTTTCATTCAGCTCATGCTCTTAACATCGAGTACAAAGACATAAAGGAGAAATAGTAAATAACTTGATGAGTACCAAGAATATTTTAAATAAGCCCACATCGTGAGTCCATTTCGACAATGATAAGATTCATATTTGGGTCAGGCATAGAATTAAATAAGTATGTAATAAAGTTTTAACATATGAGGAGGCATCTTACAGCTGCTGTAACCATGTGTTACAGGGGTAATTCACAATAATAAAAGATTTGTGATATTATATGCATATGTAAGTCAATAATATGAGGAGGCGTCTTACAGCTGTTGTAGACGTGTGTTATAGGGGTAATTTACGATACATAAAAGATTTATAGTTATGTAAATCATAAAGACAGTATACTCGCTTTTATTAAGCAAAAAATGCGGCCAGTAGAAATTTCCTATAACGGCATCTCAAAGACTACCCATACAAAATTGCATATTACACCATGTTCTTAAGGATTACATCGAGCTTTAAATATTTTCACTAACTTCTTATTGTCCATATGACTCTTCGACTATAGAACTTTCAAATCATAGTACTTTTTTTTTTTTTTTTTTGGTCAGATCAAATCATAGTACTTATGAAGTTACTTAATAATACTTATGTAGTTTATAACAAACTAACTGTGTCAATATTGTACTAAAAGACATTTTTAAGTTGATTAGTTAGCAACACTATCTAAACATATATATTCCGAGTGATGTTACAATTTACCTTATTAAATTTCAAGGTTACATGCTATAAATAACTTCATGTTACAATTTACCTTATTAAATTTCAAGGTTACATGCTATAAATAACTTCCTTAGTCTAGTGTCAGTTTTCACTGTTTAAGATGAATAACAGAACAGTCTGCTTTTGAGAGATTAGAACTTTTTTAGGTCATACTAGCCACTAGGAAAGATAAGTCTTAAATTTTGGTTAACCCAAACTAGTAGACTCCACATGTCTTGTTCTCTCCACAAGGTCATAGAGACTTCCATGAAATTTTCTCCAAATCTTCTCATCAAACTTTCTAAACAAAATCTGATGCTTTCAAGTATGATGCATGATGCCTAATGGATTGAAGAAGTCACCGGTATTGTTGCTTTCCATTACTCATCCTAAAATGCATTTAGGTATCAAACTACAAATGCAACTATGATCTAAACCAAAAGATTCAAAATCCTCTCTTGTTTCCCAAGAAAACCAACTAATCTTTAGAAACCTCCGGAATAAGGGGATTTTAGCAAGGTATCATGGATATGGGGGACTCAAATTGTCAACTTAGTCTTCTGTTCAATTGTCCTTCCTTATCTATTTCAAGGAATTCCAAAACCACTCCTATCATCTATACCTAAATTGTATAGATCAAAATGGCTAAAGTACATGCTGATCAAACTTCAATAGCAATCATATCTTCAGGCATATTCTTTTCTTGTTAAATTGTTTTTTTTCCAAAATAGTAATCGCAATTCCAAATACAAGGCATATATCCTATACCAACTATCTTTGTATTTCTAAATAATTAGTTATATCAAGTTTCCTTCGATTTCACACAATGTAAACATCAGCAAGCAAATATTAAACAGGAGCAACTTAAACTAACAACAGAGCATAACTTTAAACCAACACCAACAAAAGCAATAAAAGTAAATAACAGAACACTGTAATATTTTGTACTCACCGCTACCAGCAGCAGTAATAGCCTGTCTATATTTCTTATCCTGAACATCACCAGCAGCAAAAACACCCTTGATGCTGGTAAGCGTAGAACCATGCTTCGTGGCCACATACCCATCTGAATCCAAATCCAACTGTCCACCAAGAAACTTAGTTGCAGGTTCATGGCCAATTGCAAAAAACAAACCAGAAACCTTCAAATCCGAAACCTCCCCATTCACCACATTCTTCACCTTCAGTCCCTCCAAACTCCGCTCCCCATAAGCTTCCGCCACCCCAGAATTCCATATAACTTCGATCTTAGGGTTTGTCAATGCTCTGTTTTGCATTATCTTTGAAGCTCGAAATTCATCCCTCCGATGAATGATGTAAACCTTAGAACCATACTTAGTTAAAAAATTAGCTTCCTCCATAGCAGAGTCTCCACCACCGATGACAGCAAGTGGCTTGTTGCGAAAGATAGGAGCAGCGCCATCGCACACAGCACAGGCAGATATCCCCCGGTTCCAATACGTCTCGGACCCCGGGAAATTGAGGCGTTTGGCGACAGCGCCGGTGGCTAAAATCACAGAATCAGCAACAACAGTCCTAGAATCAGAATAAATCTTAAACGGAAACCCCGAAAAATCAACCTTAGAAACAGTTTCAGTGAATATCTCAGTCCCAAATTTAACGGATTGAGCGCGACACTTATCCATGAGCTCAATCCCCCCAATCCCTTCCGGAAACCCGGGGAAATTCTCCACTTCAGATGTGGTCGTCAATTGCCCTCCGGGTGCGATGTCATTCGCCATCCAGCCTTCAAATAGGATAGGTTTTAGCTCAGCTCGGGCCGCGTAAATCGCGGCGGTGTGGGCCGCCGGGCCGCTACCGATGATGCAGAGCTTGGTCTTCAGAGTCTGGAGATCGCTTTCCATGGCGGAGAACTTTGGAGAAACGGCGGCAGATGCGGCGGCAGCGGTTGCGGTGGTGGTGGTGAGGGTTGCGACGCCGATTAGGTTGCGGGCTTTTTTGAACGTGTTTAATAGACTGTGGAAACAACTTTGGGTCATTTGTGGAAAAAGTTGGCGGATGATTCTGAAATTATTTGAGCGGGTCAAATATTTGTTTTCGCTCCACGCCAATTTTTTAAAGGGACCTAATGGGCCTTTAGGCGGTTTTATATTTGTTTATTTTCTATTTTGTCTTTGAAATGAATATGATTCTTTATGTTATTTTAAGGTAAAGACGGGCCCACGGATTTTTTTTTTACTTTAGATAATTTTTTATTATCCAAATTGAGAAGTACGGGATAGAATCATAGAACTAGAAGTACCATTACAAATTTCGAAGATGATTTTAAAAGTTATTTATATTTACATATATGTCTTACTCCCACAGTTTCATAGTTAATTTCTTATTTATTGTGTGCTCGAATTTTAAAAAATATATAAAATAATAAAATATTAGGATATAAATAATTATTTATTAGTATTTTATATGATAAAGTGATGGGCAGTTGAGGTTAAAAAAAAGTTATTTATTAGTATTTTATGTGATAAAGTAATAAAGTAGAAATTTTCATTTAAAGAAATAGAAAATCAACTACGGGACGTCCAAAATGGAAAATAGGAAATCAAGTTTGGGACGGAGGAAATATTATTTATTTATATTTTAATAAAATATTTCTTTTTTGTCAATTGTAAATATTTTACTCTCTCTTGTTCAAAATATATACTCCCTCTGTTCCAGAAGTCTCTGCCCAACTTTTCGACACAGAGATTAAGAAAAGTTAATTTATGGGGATAATAAGTGTGTATTGGGGTAATAAGTGTGTGTTGTAGTGTGTGTTGTAAGGTTATAAGTTGAGAAGAGTGTGTCCATTTTTAAATATGCAAAGTCTTAACCAAAAAGGAAAGTGTGCTAAATTTTATGGGACGGTGGAGTATTATTTTAGCTATTCATTTTCTTATAATTTAAATATTATTTTGCATTATAATGTTAATTTACTTCCTCCGTTCCGAATTAATCCGTACATATAGTTGGACACATAAAATAACAAAGTGTAGTAATTAGTAGGGTTTTTAGAGTTAATTTTATAAATTTTTATGTTCAAAGTAAACGAATGAATTGGATTGTGGGTACATGTGAGCTTAAAAGTAATACTAATTTTTTGTATAAATTTGTGAATACTATGAGGGTAAAATTTATGGAGAGGTTATATTTTAGGGGTGTGCAAGTTACTTTAGCACGTAAAAAATATATATATATGCAAATTACTAAAACCAAGTAGGGCGTTTCTTATAGCAGTCAATGTGTCGTACTGACTGTCAATAGTCATTTAATTTGAACCATCAGATTTAAAATTTAAAGGTTTAAAATTAATGATCAGCTACCTCTTGTACTAAGTGTCGTACTAACTATTATTTTACATCGTATTAATCATCATTTTGCATCGTACTGTCATACTTATGACAGCTATAATAAATTTAATAATTTGAAAAATATAATTATCAATTTATAAAATTATCCTAACTCTTTTTTTTTTTTAAGAAAAAGAGATATATTCCATTAAAAAATTCCTCAAATTAATATTCTTCTCTCCTTCACTTTCAGATATACTGTAAAAATTGATGGCTCCTAAACTCGCCGGGGTCTCCTCCGCCACCATTATCAAGTATCGAATCTCATCATGATGTTTCATCAATTTCTTATAAAGATAAAGTTTGCGATTAGGGTTTTTCTTTTCCAATTTTAATATTGAGAAAGTGTTGTTTAGAAAATAAAAGTTTTAATTTTGAAGAAGATGACCAGCGCGGAAGTGATGGTAACGCCGCGACGACTAAGGGTGTGTTTTGAAACACTTAAAAACAATTTTTCAAAAATTTTATTTTCAAAAAGCCGTGAGAGAGAAATTTTTGAAAATAAATGTTTTGCGGAAGTTTATTTATAGTTTTCAAAAACACCACCTAAAATCTTAGAGTGGAGGAGAAATACCCGTATACATATATAATCTCCCCAATATATCAAATACCGTATCACAAAAAAAACATAAAATCAAACCAACCCAACATAAGTTGCCAAATTGATAAAGAGAAATTTTCTCTAATTGCGGAACTCAACATCTTCTCAAAGAGATAATTTCTCCAAATTCAAGTTCAAAGTTTATTATATCGTAATTAATACTGCAAGAATCAAATTCAAAGTTTATTATATCTTAATTAATACTGCAAGAATTTGAATACAATTTAGTAAAATTGTTATTCAGTTTCAAGGAGCGTTAATGGAGAGAATGACAGTGAAAATATATTTGTTCCTCAAATTTTATTTGGTTCGGTTGACAAAATATATGGAGATGTGGAGAGGATCTGCTCCAAAAAAAGAAAGATTAATTTCATTCGTTTAATTGGATGTATTGAGTATTGTAATTATTTTAGAAAGGGTATAATAGTAAATAGAAAAATATAATTTAAAAATATTAAATAAGACTGAACGAATAATAAACCGAAGAAGACGACGTACACGCCACAAGATTATGAGAAATTTCGACTATTATCGGTCGACGACAAACTCGATCAAGTTATAAGAAACGCCCAACAAAGTATTATGTTTTTTCTTAATTTACCTTTAAACTAGTTAAAAAAAAATTAAAATCTTATATGGATTTTCAAAACTATGTACTACTGTTTGTTGTGTAAATGATGAATATTGTGAGAATATGATTTACGAAATGAATTCAAAATTTTAGGTGTGAATAATTATTGAACGTAAGAAATATGAAAAGCACGTAAAGAAATATGGCACTGAAATAAAAAGGAGAGCACGATTTATTACAGTAATAAAAATTTTGAAATTTTATCAGCATAATATATACTTATAATGAAATTCAAATGTTATTAGGAAAAAAATCCAAAGAAATTTATTAGCAAAATAACTTTCCTATTTTGACTTTTTTTGCCCTCCCCACTCGCTATTAATACAAAAATCAAGAAGTTCCAGCGACACACATCAGCCATGCTCTCTTCACCGCCGGCATCGGCCCCACCAGCGCCGCCCTCCTCCGACGAGGACTTCTTCTCCACCGCCTCCACCTCGACCTCCTCCGATTCGAAGCCGCCGTCCCCCGCCGCCCCTGTGCTTCCCGAGATCCCGATCGCGTGGCCCGACGGCGGAGCCCTCACCGTTTCGTGGGTCACCAACCTCATGCAGGCCTTCGAATGGGCTTCTAGAGCTATACCTCCGTCTGAGCTCCCGTCGGTGCTCCCCGTCGGAGTATTTGATAAACTTGTACTTGCTGCATCGAAGATTTTGCATAAAGAGCCCAATTGTGTGAAAATTGATGAGAATTGTGGGCTCAATTCGGGTTGCCGCGTTGTGGTAGTGGGAGATGTTCATGGGCAGTTGCACGATGTGTTGTTTTTGTTGAGGGATGCGGGATTTCCGAGCGATGATCGATTTTTCGTGTTTAATGGTGATTATGTGGACAGAGGTGCTTGGGGGCTTGAGGTTTTTCTTATTTTGCTGGCTTGGAAGGTTAGAAATTTATATGTTTTGTGGATTTATCATTGGATATGCTACTTGTTGAACTAAGAATCACCTTTATTGTCCTTTTTTGTCTGTTTTTGGTTGGAATGCATAGAGGGAATGAAGTGGGTTAGTGACTGAAATTGATAGTTCTTTGCTTCTCAAGTTCAAGATTGTTAATCTTTATACAAAGTGTGATTGCTTTTGGTGAGAATTGTTTACTTGAATCAACATTTATGCCTTTCATGCCTCGTTTAACTGCTAGTTCATTGATGCTTCATTAAGTGAAGAAACTGAGTTTTGTATTACTTGCAATACAGACGAGCTTAGAAAATGTGTTTATGTACTTCAGTATTGATGCTTCTTGAATTTATGAGAAGCACATTAGTATCTGCACCTTGATGCAGAGTGAGAGTTTGTAAATGGTGACTTATTTTATTTGGAGTTGGTCTTACTGTATCTAGCATGTGCCACGGTTGTATCGAGCTCCTTCCGCATTCAACATTAATTTAGTGCATCATTCTCCACAACTCAGGTAGTGCCGGTGTGGTTGGACGCTTTCTTTTAATGCCCCTTTATTGTACTATCTGGTGCATTTACTTATTTTAATGTACGGCTATGCAACGTGTCTTGATGGCTTTTTTACCTATGTGTGCTTTTATATTCTTTAAGTTGTGGTGCAAAAGTCTAAAAATTGGTAACTGTCGATATTCCGGCCTCTAACTATAAAGTATCCAACTTATCTGCTCAATACTGAGAATGGCATGCCATCATGTAGGAGATTAATCAACGATGCTTGGTTTTTGTACTGAGATATTTTTCCTGATGAGATGTGTCTCGTGGAGAATGTGAAAAAAGCGGAAACTATATGCACTCTTTCATGATATTAATTGAAATTTTGAGGTTAAATACTTTTAATTAAAAAGAAGGGCTTATTTTTTCGGGTCCATAAAGTATAAGAGGTGATTAATTAATACTTATACCCTTTTTACTGGAAATTAAGCCCAACTTGCGGAAGTTTGTGTCCGTCTCGTAGATTCTTACTTGGATGATATGCTTACTCTGCATGATCGCATATAAAACAAATGGTAAACTGTAATTTTGAGTTATGATTTTGCCTAAATTTCTTGATTTTTGCGTATCTGCTTTTTCCTCATTTTTGGATAAAGGAGCTACTATTGAAGGTTCCTGAACAGTAGAGCGAACTATGTGCAAATTGGTAATGGTTGAGATTGATAAGCTATTTGAAACCTTTTACCTCCATGGAACCTCAGCACGTAATCATTATGTAATCCTGCCTGTTTTTGTCTATAGCGTGGGAACTTGAATTCCACTTTCCTACTTATAAAAAAGGTCTTCTGCTTTTCATATATCAATACCTCACAACCCATGTGTTAGGCCTTGTGTTTTTATCATGTGTTGAATATTCTTATTAACTGTAATGTGCATATCTTCTTTTAGAATATTTTTGCCATTGTGTTGAGTCTTATGACGTACATCAGGATATATTTCTTGTGGTTTCTTTTTTCAGTTTAAGCGCTGAGGGAAATAAATAAGGAATCTCATGAATAAGATGATTAGGATGACAATATTTTGTTTTGGATATTATGTAGCAGCCTTTCAGCTTTGCTGAAATTTAAAATTTCTACCTTATTTACTTGTTTCTTGTATATGACATATTATCTCATCCGGCACTATATTGCCTGTCAAAAGAGGATTGTTGGTGAAGTCAAGCAATCAATTTAAAAAAATTAATTAAACCTGTTCAAATTATTACTTTAAGTAGAGATCATAATGGGTTGATATACTTTGCAGGTTCTTATGCCTCAGAGGGTATTTTTGCTTCGTGGTAATCATGAGTCGAAATATTGCACTTCTGTATATGGATTTGAGAAGGAAGTAATGGTGAAATATGGAGATAATGGGAAGCATGTCTACAGAAAGTGCTTAGGGTGTTTCGAAGGGCTTCCCCTTGCTTCCATCATAGCTGGTCAAGTTTACTCAGCACATGGGGGGCTTTTTCGTGGAACGGTCATCACCCCATCAAAAAGGTCTAAAAAGAAAAACCGTAAAGTTGTTCACAATCCCGAGGTCAATTCTTTAACTCTTGGTTCGTTGGATGAGTTGGCAAAAGCTAGAAGATCAGTTCTTGATCCTCCGTGGGAAGGTCAAAATTTAATACCTGGTGACGTCCTATGGTCAGACCCATCAATGAGCCCTGGTCTTTCACCGAACAATGAGAGAGGCATTGGTCTCGTCTGGGGCCCAGATTGTACTGAAGAATTCTTGAAGAAGTATAATTTGAAAGTATGCAATCTTACATTTTGATCCCTTGATCTCCTTTCCTGTGTACTTGCTTACTCGATGATGATGATGAAGTTGGTGTTTGATCATGTACCATTCATTTTCCTTGACTACAGTTGATCATCAGGTCACATGAAGGCCCTGATGCACGGGATAAGCGGCCCGATCTTGGAGGAATGGATCTAGGGTATACAATAGATCATGTTGTGGAATCAGGGAAGCTGATCACATTATTCAGTGCCCCAGATTATCCACAATTCCAGGTAGCGTAGCGTTGTTTGCATTTGATGCTTTGCGCAATTACTGATCTGTAACTTTTCCTAATATAGATAGCATATAGATACTTTAGATTCGAATGTAGATAGCATACAGTTACTTGGCAATCTTAATCTATATACTATCTTTTATTATGGTAATTGAATGAGAAACTGATATTTCTTTGTTTAATTCACAGGCTACTGAAGAGAGATACAAAAACAAGGCATCGTATATTATCTTGGAACCACCAATCTTTGACACACCGATTTTTCATAGCTTTGAAGCTGTTACCCCAAGACCAAAGGTATTTCTACCAATCCAGAGCAACATTACATCACGTAAATGTGGCTTGCATACAATACAACCTACTAGAAGCAAATATGATTTTGAAAAGCAGACAATATAAATTTCTTACAACAAAGTCTTTATCCCACTATTTGCACTATTTGGACTCAGCTATATAGATTAAATTCTCGTATTTTATTTGGCCAAGACACATGTTCTCATTTATATATAACATGTTGTTTGCAATTCCTTTTCAAGTCTTTATTAACATGGAAACAAATAAGAGTTGCTCATTCCATATGAAGTTAATTTTGACATGAAGAGAAAAAATCCCATGTTTAAAGTGTTTGTTTAATAATCGTCTCAGGTAAACCCTTATTATGATTTCGAAGATGTTATCGATTCTGATGAAGAACTGGACCTGGTATCAATGGTGACGGAATCTGGACAGCAGCAGCCTGCTGCTTGAAAAGGCATTACTCTTACCGTAACTGAAGTGAAGGTTGATATTTTATATTTGTTTAAACAATGTATATTCAAAGAGATGCCTTATCATTTACTAATACTGCTGCTCTTTTCGTATAGTGTTTCGCTTATCGAGAAGGTATGAACAGGGCTGCTAGCTCATCGTGAATATCACCATCTGCAACTGCCAATTATGGTATAATGATATCATAATCGTGTGTTTAATGCAAGTCATGTAGATTCAGTAGCCTATTTTTTGAACTGCTTTTCCTTGGTTCCTTGATTTTTAGAGCGTGCTTATTGTGATTTATGATAGACGGGGAATCCAAACTTTTTAACCCCAGGAAGTTTGAAAATTCAAAATCCTGGTTTTAAGATCATAATTGAGCAGGGATGTTGTTTTATGATATATATCAAATGTGTTTGTATCATTATATTATGAGTTATTATGTTTGTATTGAATGTGGATGATTAATATACATACATATGTATAGTCTTTAAGTATATATGAAGTCAAATTTAATACATGTAAAAAATTGTAATGCATTATATATAAACAAATTTGGTACATACTGTGTATGTTAAAAAATTTACATAACCTTCTAATTTCTTTACTTTTTCAATGGAAATAGGCTTTAGCAGGTACACTCTGCATTACCCTCAACTTAAGCACAAAAATTCTTATAAAACGGGAAATAAATTAATACAAATTAATATTCACCCCTTCCAAATTATGCTCATACAAGTGTGTCTCCAACTTAAAAGATTTTGTGTGTAGATATGTCAAAAGGTATAAGAAACGTCGACACTTCCATAATAGAAAAATTGAGACTTAATTTAATTTATTCTACAATGTAAAAATTCAATTCTCACAGAAGAATAAACAATCGAAGAAAAACAAATTGGCGTAAACAATGATAATACAACAGAGATGGATTTAACGAAGAAGCTGATTTCACTACAAAATTGTTAGCTGTGAATTGTAGCCAACTCTTACTTTATGTCTTTCGAACAAATCTTCCATTGCTTCAACGAACTGGGCATGGATTTCATCCACCTTCATCAATTCCAACAAAACAGAAACAGAGGGATCAGAATTTCAACATGCAAATTCAGAAGAGAACAGAAAGTTGAGTGTATCTTATTCTTTTCAAGTAAAACATTGAAAATTCCAGCTAGAAAATGAAAATAATGAGAGTCCAGAAAAGATAAGGGGCTTTTACAGTATCAATTTTCTGGCAGATTAACAAAGTTCCTAAATGCTCTCAACATTCAACAAAGATGTGTATCAAAGAGTGACTCCAAAGGATAATTGTTTGAGAGTGACTCTTGTTTGTTTTATCTATTCCCACCCTTTTCTACCATCTCATATTGTTTGTTTTTATAGTTCACAACATATTAAAACTTTGTACAAAGTTAAATTTATGTGCATAAAAAGTGTAGGGAGCATACTTCCTCCATAGTAGGTTGCGGGTTTTTCTTGGTCAGAATAGGTTGACCAACCACCACATGCATTGGACGCCTAAGAGGCAAAGGTGAACTGCGAAAAAACCCATCAAATTGAAAATTTTAGTACAGAAGAAGTAACATCATCTATACTCGGCATTAAGTAGCAGCATAATCTTCAGAAATAAGAACATACCCAAGTATACCCCAAAAAAATATTGGTGCAAACTTTATGGCTCTAGATAATTGTCGGTAAAGTTTTCCCCTGGGCTTCCACCAGTTGAGTACCTCAGACTGCAGAATAATTGAAACAACAAAACAATATAAGGTATGGTTGAAATTTTGAAAAAAAATCCATTATGGAATAGTATATACTGCTCAAGATATTGACAGAGATGAAGATATATTTTGATTTTGTCTTTTATCTAAAGGACATCATTTCATTTGTTAACTTTTATTACGTTTGTCTACATTGGGTTACATATATTAGGTAGCATTAATTGCAGAATTCCACAAGGAATCATTTATAAATTTCAAGATATCGAATGCGTACCAAAATACGCTTTATACGTTGAGTTCAGTAAGTAATTTAATGTGTTATTCATGCATATATTTACCTTTTTTTTTTTTCAAACATTCAGGGAGAATGAAAAATGATTATACCTGACCAAAGCAGAAAACAGGAACCAGAGGCTTGCCAGTCTCGATAGCAATACGTACAAATCCTTTTCTGTTTTTCAGATAAGCAATCTGTGTATGAAGGAGAAAGAAAATTAGAAACTAGCAGGTACATCATCGCAAGTTTAGGAATGAAAGGAGGGAATCAGATTCATTTAGCTAATTCTCTCAGTTATTACAGAGTCATGTACCATCAGCAGACACAACCTCAATGACTAAATACTCTTCTTTTGTATAAAGAAGAATATATACATACATGCACAAATGCAGGTATATACTTATATATGGTAACATTAGCAAATTAAATAATAAAAGCTTCAATCTAAGCTCTGTCGCAAAGCTGGAAAATGATGCTTCTGCGATATATTGGTCCCTTCTTTTTCCCAATGTTGTTCCCTTTTTCCTTGATGGCATTCAATAAAAAGGGTCGGTTAACATTTTTTAAATAATTTCCATATAATGAAACAAACGATCAGCAAACTAAAAGGCTTTAGTGCCTACGAAGAAACTTGAATGAGCATAAGCCAAAAGGGTCTCGTTCACTTTTCCAGTTAAGTTTTACCCCAATCCTAAGTGATGAAATTACCTAATATTAACTCCAGATTATGTAACATAGAAGCTAAGAATATGAAGTAAAGATACATGTCTTCCAAAAAGAAAGGAAATGAAATAGATGAAAATAAAAGATTCTGTGTTCAGTTAATGTACAGGCACATCCACTCGTAAAAACCATGAACTAAGTAGCAAGTTACTGAGTTGTGAAGGAGAGACCTCAGAGCCACGCTCCATATATGCGGTCTCCAGGACTCCACCTGGCACTATGATGCCGCTATAGCCAGATTCCAGAAGAGAAACAAAACTTTTCCGAGAGGCTGGAGAAGCTCCTGACCAAGTCCATATGTGTCTCATAAATGGAACATAGAACACCTGCTCAAAAAATTTCATTATTACATGTAGTCGTGGCATGTGAGTTTATAATATGGATGGGCTTGTGATCCTTACAGCAGTACTCGCAAGAACCTTGATCTTTGGTAAAGACATGAAACCCGTAAGATCAGCAAGTGCAATAAGTCCAATAGGCCAAACTGAATGTGGCTCATAACCAAAAACTGCATGGAATAAGATTCTGAATATCAGTAAAACAGAATTGTCATGAAGTAGCAGCTTGAACCAATTCCCAATACCCCAACTCATAACATCTCGTGAAGGCAACTAACAATGTATTCTGTATACTGAATCAAACTAAGAAAATGGTTTGGAACTTTAAATTAGTGGTTCAAGCAACTTAAGAAAGTGGCTGACTTTACCCTTTGACAATATACTTTGATGGTTTTCATTTACCATACTGAATTTTTATCACCAATAACATTAAATTTGTTCGATTATGTGGTTGTTGGTAGAAGTTAAGCAATAAGATTATAGTTGGTGACCATATGTCATCATTTAACAATAACAAATATACATGAAATAACCAATCAGAATTAAAATAATATTTGATGCATCATATTTCATCAAGTTTAGCCTAATTCCACCAAACTCATACTCTATTGACTGATCCCGTGGAGCAATCTTATTGATTGTTTTAGATATCAGGATAGCATAGCTCCCATTTTTATATACAATTACCAAAATTGAACATGGTTGACTAGCTATTTCTGATCCTACATGTATATTATCATTAGGATCCTTAGCATCCCAAAACTAGTCAATGCTAACTTTACCCATTTCAGATCAAAATACAAACTTGCAACCACAATCACACTCCAGATCCAACACTATACTCAACTCAAGAGAAGGGGGAGTGGGGATTTGACTTCAGTTTTTGAAAAAGAAGAAAAGAATAAGCCAAAAGGGTAGCGTTTTACCATATGCCTCATTAGCATCAAACGCTTTGATGTCCTCCACATACAAATTCACCGGGAAATAACCTATCGCATTCTTAAATATAAACCTGATAAATCATTTACCAATCACTTTCAACTCCAATAACACTATCTCAACTGTAAAATAAATTAAACAGATTCAGAGTGTGTATATAAATAGATAAATCAAGCGCTGTACACACAAACTGGAGATCGCTAACCTTGCTACTTTCCGTCCCCATGGGCTCCGCTCATCAACGGGAATAACAACTAACACCAAAAGCAATCCAAAAATTCTGAAATTCACGGCAACAAAAACTCTAAGAAAAACCCCAAAAAAACCAATCACGTACACACACACTCAGATCGATTACGATTTACGAACCCGAGTGATTTAGGAAACGGGAGGAAGACAAATGAAGCGATAATCATGAGAACGATAGTATGCGCGAAACCTAGCCACAGAAACAATGCCACGTATGCCGAAAGCGTCGATCCCGGAGAGCCCTGGAACTCCGCCGGAGTTGGGGGCGTTTTCGCCTCAGACGACGGCGATTTCCGACGCCTGACATCCCCGTTTGTCACCGACGCCATTGAAGAAGCAGTGAGCAATAAATTGTGTAGAACCCAAATTTAGAATTACATATATGGTGGCGTATAGGAAACAACGTGCTTTTTTTAACATCTAGCACTTTCCAACCCAACACTTTGTAAAATAACAGAACACGCTTTTCGAAAAGAAAAAAAAAAGGCACGTGACTTTTAATAATTTGCACGTTAACCATAATTTTTTTATACTCGATGCAAACGAGGTTTTATTAGAATTATCAATAGGAAACGTAACGTCATAAATACGCATTCAAAGAAAAACAAAACATCATCAAACATGGATTGAACAAACAAGCTTATTTCATGGCAGTTCATACAGAGTTGAGCTCTGGCTTAAAGTTAATACATCAAAAGAAAGACAATTTCACTATAGAATTGTGAGATGCGATTTGTAGCCTACTCTTGCTTTATGCCTTTCAAACAGGTCTTGAATTGCTTCGACGAACTGGGCATGGACTTCATCCACCTTCGTATCAATTCCACCAAAAAGAAACAACAGAGAACGGATCAGAATTTCACAATCAAGACGAGCAACTTTTTATAGTTGACAGCGTATAAAAAAATTGTTACACAGTTAAAATAATTATGTGCATAAGGGTGTCGGGAGCATGCCTCTTCCGTAGTAGGTTGAGGGTTCTCTTTTAGCACAATAGGTTGACCAACCACCACATGCATTGGACGCCGAAGAGGCACAGGTAAACTGCAAAACAGCCAATAAATTGAAAAAAATTATAGCATACACGAAGTTATAAGATCATCGATATTCAGAAATAGAGCATACATACCCCAGTACACCCCAGAAAAATACTGGTGCAACCTTTATGGCTCTAGATATTTGTTCGTAAAGTTTCGACTTCGGCTTCCACCAGTTGAATGTATCAGACTGCACAACATATAATCGTAACAACCAGGCTATAAGTTTAACGGGTTACACGTGCATATATTTACCATTTTTTTGTTCAAAACAATCTGCAGGGAGAATGAAAAATGACTACACCTGACCAAAGCAGAAAACAGGAACAAGAGGCTTGCCCGTCTCGATAGCAATACGTACGAATCCTTTCCTCTTCTGAAGATAAGCAATCTGCGTACGAACGATCAAGAAACTAAGACACTAGTTTAGGAACGAAACGAGGGAATCAGATGCATTTTAATGAACTCTCTCAGTTACTACAGAGTCATGTACCATGAGTATGCAGCAAGTTAGTTAGTTAGTTATCAAAGAACAGACCTCAGAGCCATGCTGCATATATACGACCTCCTGGATTCCCCCGGGCACTATGACGCAGCTATAGCCAGATTTCAGAAGAGACGTAAATTTTTCCCTCGTGGCTAGAGAAGCTCCGGACCAGGCCCATATGTGTCTCATGAACGGAACATAGAACACCTGCTCAATTTTTTTTGACAATTACATATAGTCATGGCACGTAGCTATTGTGACCTTATAATATGAGTAGGGATGTGACTCTTACGGCGGTACTTGAGAGGACTTTGATCTTTGGAAGACGCATGAAACCCGTAAGATCAGCAAGTGAAATGAGTCCAATAGGCCAAACTGAATGAGGCTCATAACCAAAAACTGCAAGGAAAAAATTTCAGAATCTCTGTAAAAACAGAGCTCTAATGTCCAAGTATTTTGGCTACGCTGTATAAGCAAGATATGACATAAAGATCAGCTTGAACTACTTCAAACACCCCCAACTCATAACGTCTAACAAAGACAACTAACAATGTAATCTGTATGCTGAAACACAACTATGCTAACAAACAAAAGGTTTGGATGTCTTATGTTAGATTTGAAACTTGAAATTAGTGGTTCAAACAACTTAAGAAAAAAAAGAATTACCTAAACTACTGAAAAGTAATAGTTATAATACTAAACGTTATTAATCGTAATGCTAAAGTTATTAACGGTTGAAAGGTCTTAGTCGTAATACTAAAAATGGTATCACTTAAATTGCTAAAAGATATAAGTCTTAATACTTAACAGAGTATTGCTTAAAAATAATGAAAGGTATTAGTTATAAGACTAAGGGTGCGTTTGTTTTGGGATTTAAGTGTGCGGAGCAAGTCAAGGTTTTTTTAAAATTCAGGGATTTAAAATCTTTGATAAATAGTAAATGTATGTGTTTGTTTAGGGATTTGAGTAGGGTGAGATTTAACTTTATGTCAAATCAATGTTGTTATTGTATTATTATATTATATTGAAAAGAGTAATAAAGTGTATAAAGTGTGATGTATTGGGAAAAATAATAATATATTTTATAGATATTTATAGGTGTAGATTAAATGTGGGATTTGAAAACTAAATTTTAAATCTCAAACTCGTATAAAATGGGGAAATAAGAAAAGCTCTAGTTCTATCCGTCCGCTGTGAGTTTCAAAACAAACGATAAAGGTTTCAAAAGACAAATTAGAAAATAGTAGGCAAAAGAGGGGAGGGGACAAAAGGAAAATACACAGAATTGGAAAAGGATAAAATGACAGGCTGTTTTGAAATTAAATCTGCCCTGTCTTTTTAAGAAATTATCCAAAAATATATGCCCCGTCTCTTTTTAAAAAAATGCCCATCGCAAAAATCCATTGGGCTGATCCAAAGTTCCATATATGTATATGTAATTTTGTATCGATACTTTAAATTTTTTGTAGAAATATTAAATTTTGGGGGTTTTTTTTTGTAAAAATTAAAACTTTGAATAATTTGAAGGACACACTCTTATTAAATATTTTTATTAAATTATTTTATGAAAATTTATATTTGATTTAATTGTTGTTTTGTTACTTATGAGATGAATTCCTAACATTTTTAAATACTTTAAACAAATATAATTTTGTAATTTTTTTTAATATTATTAATATATATAATTAAATTAAAAAATTGACGATTATGTTCCTAAAATTTGAAAATCTAAATCCTCGCACCAGTCAGATGATTCGCACCCCTTTTCCTTTTCCCATGCAACACAAAGTGTATATGTAATTTTGCATCTATACTTTAAATTTAAGAAATATATGGATATTTGATATCAAATTTTTTTAAAAATTATGAAAATTTAATTACTTTAATGCACAACTTTAACATAAAATTTAAACAAAATTTATATGACAAAGTATAGTGTGAAAAGTTTTTACGGAACCTAAGTATGGAGTGATGACATATATTATTATATGTGTGATTTACTATAAAAAAGTATACTATAAAAAGTAAAGGGTGTGACTTATATTATAAAGAAAGAGTGTATGAAATGATAATCAAGTGTGTGACTTATATTACTAAAGTGTATGTCTGTAAAAAAAAAATCAGTTTCACGGTGAACAAGTTTCACAGCATACCAACTCAATTTATATTTGTGATAAAATAATATATATAGACTATAGTGTTGTTTTCATGTGTTATTTATTGATATTTTTCTTAATATTTTTCAATTATTTTCTCGATACTTAACCAACACCGATATTAGGATCTTTAGCATCCCAGAAATCCTAGACTAGCCGATGTTAATTTTTACCAATTTGATTTCTAAAATAAAAGTTATAAGTAACCACAGTGACACTCCAGATCCAAATCATAAGCAAAAAGGGTAGCGATTTACCATAGGCCTCATTAGGATCAAATGCTTTGATGTCCTCCACGTGCAAATTCACCGGGAAATAACCTATCGCATTCTTAAATATAAACCTGAAAATATAAAATCATCTACAAGTCAATTTTAATTCCAATAACTCTCTTTCAACAATTAAAAAAAAAGTTAGTGCTTGGTGCACCATGCACTCATAGTGAATTTTAGAATCGTGCAATTTATTTTACAGAAAGTTGCAATTTATTTATAGTGAATCGTGTAACTATTTTTTCATATTAATAGTTGCATGATTCAGTATGAACGAGCTGCAACTTTCAGTAAAATAAATTGTGTGATTCTAAAATTCATTAGTAGTGCACCTAGATGCATACGAGATACTGTCCGAAAAAAATTAAACAGATGCGGAGCTAGCGTCAAACAGAGAAACTGGATATTAGCTGATACAGCTAATACTATTAGTTAGTTTAAAGGCGTTCCAACTAATGATAAACTAGCCAACAGTATTAGCTGTACTTAAGTAAAGTATCAGCTAGAATCGTTGACAAAGCAGAGGCTAACCTCGCTACTTTCCGTCCCCATTTGCTCCGGTCGTCAATAGGAACAACCACAGACATCAAAAGCAATCCAGGAATCCTGAAATCAGCACCAACACAAAAATTCTAACAAAAAATCCAGAAATTAAATCAAACACACACACTGAGAGCGATTACGAATTAATTACCCGAGTGATTGAGGAAACGGGATGAAGATAAACGAAACCAGGATCATGAAGATGGTAAAATGGACGAAACCCATCCACAGAAACAATGACACGTAGGCACAAAGAGTCGATCCCGGAGATCCCTGGAACTCCGCCGGCGTTGGGGCCGGTTTCGCATCGGACGATGGCACTTGCCGCCGCCTGGCATCCCCGTTCGCCACCGACGCCATTGAGGTAGCAATTGACCAATGCTGCTAGTTTGTATATAAGCTAAATTTGGAAAGATTATTTATGAGTGGCGTATGGGAAGTGGTCTCGTTTGACAGCTACAGATAAGGACCCCTGCGCCACCATTCATTGCTTGATTAAAAAATTGCTTTGATTCGAGTGATGTTTGTTTTGAAGACGGTCATGTTTTTTTCTAGGGGCATCTTTTGTTTTTTAAAATTGTGTTTCACTAGATTTATATAAATGAATTTCATTTTCTTTCTGGAGATGTCCTGCTCAAATAATATTTTGTAGTTTGTACATGTGCGGGTCTCATGTGCATCCAAATTTATTATGTATTTATAGTGTATATTAAAATAGTATAATTTATTATAATAAAATATGCAAATTATTTATATTGAAACGTTCAATTATATTTTTGTATTAATAATTACACGTTTCAGTATAAGCAAACTGCATGATTTTAAAATACATTATAAATGCATGATACACCTAAATGCATACAAGACGTAGTCTTTATATATAAGGTTAGTTCCGGATAAAATTATTATCTTTTTGCAAAGTTGTAATCTAATTTTAAAGTTTGAATTATGGTAAGTGGAAATTTATTTTTAATAAATTTTTAGATGGAGCTTCGTCTCATATGTAATCTAACCATTTTAAATTATTTTGCATTACAACGATTTGTATTTTAATGTATAGCGAGTTATTCATGATGCGTTGCTTGATGAAATCATGGCTTTGTTCTAAAAAAATGGTAGATCTCGCACGAGGACCGTTTTACGGTGAGAAAAAAAAATTTTGAAATGATATTTTACTACTTTAGAGAAAGTAGTGTTAATTTTTGTTAGTTTGTTAATTATTTCAATCTGATACTACTTTTACCTAAAAGAAAATACTACTCCCTTTGTCCAGAAAACTTTCAGAATTTTCTTATTCGAACGTCCCATAAGGCCATAATAGCTTTCATGCCCCCCAAGATAAAAATGTCTTTCTTAAACTCCATCACTACAATATTTATCGTTTCACACAAAATATCATTACTTTTAGGCTTATACCTATATATAATCTAACCAACTTTTTATGGATTGTGTTTGGAAATGGATGGTTTTCTCTCAATTTTCTTACACCGACACATTTATCTCTTACTTTTCTTTCATCTAATTATTACTTCAATAACTAACAATAATAAAATAATACAATGCTATCTCTATCTCGCGGTAAATTCTACATTTAAAATTGACACAAATTTTAAGTAATATAGTACTAAATCCATTGTTAATTTGGTGTGTAAGAAAAGTAAAAAATAGAGAAAAATAAAATGTATATATTTTAATATTAATTAAGTGACAGTTAATGTAATTTTGAGTAAAAATATAAATAACTGCTAAAAAAGTGGGCCGGAACTTACCAAAAAAAAATATAAAACTTAAGTTGAAACACAAAAAATGATAAAATATTGTAAAGCTTATAGTCAGATGAGGGATTATCAGCTTTTGTTTTAACAGAAAAATTTGTCCATTCCTACTGCTCCATCCCAATCTAAACATAAATTTACTATTTATTGGATTATCTCCATCCATATTTTTCTATCACCACCATCTCCATTCATATTTTTCTATCTTCATCCTTCTACCACCATCTTTTCCCAAACGTTATCTCATTTTACGCATAAAAATTTATAAAATTATCTTTTAAACTTTATTTATTATTTCACTTTTTTATTTTATGTGTTTTTGTTATGTGCTCGAGCACATGCGAAAGTTTTTGGGGATAGAAGAAGTATTAAAGTTTTGGGCTAAAAAAGGCAAAGAAAAAAATGCAATAAATACACGTACAATTAAATATATTTTCTAAATATATATAAATTACAAATAAATTAAGGTTATGTCTTGTATGCATCCAGGTGCACCGTGCATTCATAGTACATTTTAGAAGCGTGCAACTTGTTACGCTGAAAAGTGCGACTTATTTACACATAAAAATGCAACTGTTAATATGAGAACATAGTTGCATTCTTTTGTTTAGAATAGTTGCACATTTCTGTTTTTTTATAGTTGCACACTTTTAAAATGCATTATGAGTGCACGGTGCATCCGGGTGCACATGCATGTTTAATATGAACAAATTATATATTTTAATAAAATAAATTACATATTTTAAATATATTTAAATTGCACCACGACACCCTTGCATTCAAGACATTGTCAAAGAAAAAATGGATTAAGATTTGGGGTTCCGCAAATCTGGCATTTATTTAATTAAGACTTTTGGGTTCCACAAATCTTGTATTTTATTAATAAGATTTTTGGGTTCGCGTATGGCCTTATCCACCGCTCGATGGAGGCATATACTTCTTCAAAATTCATATTCTGGCGCATTTGAAGCCACACGCGCCAACACATTTTATATTTTCCCGAAAAATGAATAAATAAATAAATTTAAAAAAAGAGTAAGAAAAACAAAAAAAAAGAAAGCAAAAATAACACACACACAAACTTCATGATAATGGCTTCCTCCACAACCAATCCTTCCTTCACATTCTTCACTCTCTCCGCCCCATCTCCGCCCCCTCAGCCGCCGCCGCGGCTATCCGTAAATCTCCATCCCACATTTCTCAAACCTATCCACAGATCCAAATCTCTCTCCCCAATCAAATCCATCGATGTCTCCAAAGAAGACAAACAGGAACAGCCCATCTCTTTGGAAGAAGAACAGCCCGAGCCCGAGGAGAAAATTGACAAGAGAAGGCTGGAGGAGAAATTCGCCGTGGTGAATACCGGAATTTACGAGTGCCGATCCTGTGGGTATAACTACGACGAGACCGCCGGCGACCCTTCGTACCCAATTCCGCCGGGGCTGCCCTTCGGAAAGCTGCCCGAAGACTGGCGCTGCCCGACTTGCGGCGCTTCGCAGAGCTTCTTCGCGAGTAAGAGTATGGAGATTGCGGGATTTGCTCAGAACCAGCAGTTTGGATTGGGCGGTAATGCGCTTACTTCTGGTCAAAAGCTTGCGCTTATTTATGGTAGTTTGCTTTTAGGGTTTGGGCTTTTCTTATCTGGCTATTTTCTTCAATGATCAATGGTTTTGATGTCTTGAATTTGAAACTCGTGGGTTTTTTTGGCTGTTATGTTTATCTGCTCTGAAATTATATGTATATTTGATGAATTTGTGTTGTATATTACTGGAAATTGGATATCCCCTGATTACTTAGAGTGCATTTTTAGTTAACTGGAATTTGGGCCTTGAGATGAGGTTAGATTATGTCAAATATTAAGATATATACATAGAATTTGTTGATACAGAAAATGGACTTCTCATCATTTGTTCTTTTCTGAACTTATTCAGTAATATCAGCTCCAAAAGGATAGTCAAAAGAAGTCTAATGGACATGTATCTTCATTTCTATATGGTGTTTTGAAGGAAGTTTTTTAAAATAAGTCTGTGTGGACTCGGGTTAAAACGGCAATATCATACCAATAGCTAAGTTATGAATCCTCATGCTAGGTTTCCTGCTGTGTTATCTTCTTCACTTTAATCTCTTGAAGAAGTTCAGTTCAGTTTGTACAGGTGAATCTGGCTAAGAGATTATATTACTTATCCCTATTGGTATTATTGAACTCTAGTTGGCCCTGAACTCATCTATTTCTTCTGGTAATATAGGCTTATGCACATATCTAGGCAGTAGAGAAAAATCAATAGCTAAGAAGAACAGAACTTTGGTTTTGACACATAGTAAGAAGTTGACACTATTTAGATACCAAAAGTGAGATACTCATTGCATAGTGTGACTTTTCTAGAGCCTTCTTAACAACATAAACTTCATCAAAATGACAAGCTTTATATTTGACGTCTAAATGATGTAGTTGCTTCTCCGATTTCTTGCTCTGAAACTCACCACTTTCAGAATGGATAGCTTCTGAGCAAGGCAGGCAGTTAGCCTTCTTTACCTACTACCATTAGTTCCTTGCCCTTTAGGCACCACCGCCATTGATTTCTTGAATTGCTATATATAGAAACTTATTCCAGTTACTACAACTCTGTGGGGCTCCTTCCAAATGGTACCAACCTTGGTGCTATCGGTACCACTTTGAATGTGATTCGGTTATCTTGCTTATTATATGTCATTATTTTCTGGGTTCCAGTGAGGTCAAACTTCCAATGTACATGCTCCTCTATATTCTGATGGAAAATGAGAATCTGTATGGTTAATTTGGGCCATTAACGAAGACAAAAGTGTATCAAGTAGTATGAAGTTTTGGGCCATTAATTTGGGCCAGATATGAATCGTCTTCATTTCCTTCTGCATAAATTTCTTATAAATTTGGAGATAGTAAGACACAGAAAAAAGTGCGTGTGGTTTCTTCTTTTTTTTTTTTTTTTTTTCATCTCGATTTTTGTACTATGTATGTGGCTTCATTTTTTATTTCAAATTTACAAGAAATTTATTTAAAGGAAATGAAGTCTATCTTAAATTTAATGATAAAAGTAATGTATCGATTGTTGAAGAAAAAGAATGAAACTCAAAATGTAATAATTCTTCCATATTATCATGGCTGCAATAATTCAGCTCTAAATACTTAAAACTGTTGTCATAATTAATCGGAGATCCCTTGTGTTGACATTATCACATTACTGATTACTTTTGCTTTCAGCTCTCTCTTGTGTTAGTGGTGTCATTATTAATTTATTATACGATGCCTTCGAAGTTTAAGATGATTAAAGCTTTAAGGTTCAACCATAGATATAGTATGATCATATGTCTGCATGTGATGTGATTGAAATTTGAGGAAATAAAGACATTACTAATATATATCAAATATACTAATATTCGACAGTAATTCCACTAAGAAATTATAATACTGCCCCTTAATTCATGATTAAATTAACGGGAAAATGTGTGAGGGCCAGGCGATAAAAGTCACGAGTTCAAACACCCTAATTTTGATAGTATTACTTTTTATTAAACTAATACTAATAGTAGTACTCCCTCCGTCCATTTTTAGATTGCACATTCACCGTTTAACTCGTGTTTTAGCGAGCGAATTATAATTATTAGTATTTAAAATGATAAAAAGATTTTTAAATATGGTATAATAGTCTTACCTTTCATTTATGATATATTATACACCTTTTTAAAAGTTATTTTATCATTTCATATATTAATAATTAATTTGCTCGCTAAAACTCTAGTCAAACAGTGAATTAATGCACCATCTAAAACGGGATGGATGGATGAAGTAATAGATATGTAATTACTATTAGTATTAGCTAAGTCAAACTTAAATCATGCTTAAGCAATAATTAATTATTGAATTTTACTACATATTGAGTACCGTCTGACTCAATGATTACTTGCATTAGCATCAGCGGTCCCTAATCATGATTAATGCTACTGGTAAAAGGGAAGTCTCAACCGAAAAACTCCGCTTTTCGGAGCGGACCAATCTTCCGTACCGCCCCCCCTACTCTCTCTATCTGCGGGAAGCGCTTGAAATTTAAGCCCGGTGGTTATACCTCGAAAAGTCAAATGGCTAAGATTTCGTTATGTCTTATATCCTTTCGATCGAGTGACAACTTCCTTTCCTTCATTGCCCTTTGTTTTACAAAAGTCAAACAAGTAACATTTCCTCTATTTGATGTCGATTCATCCACACTTCCATTCCTTGTAGAGGAAGGCTAACTCGCTTGTTTGGCTGGGAGTCAGATGAGCGGTGACGTCCCACGTGACGGCTCCGTGAGAAGGGCGGTGGAATGAAATTGCTTTGTTGTACCTCACTCTTGTCTTCAATGGGTTCTGATAACCGATATTTCTCCACTTGCACTTAATTTCTTATCTCTTTGTTACAATAAATTTGGGGGGACCAAAAGTTCAAAATCAAGAAATTTTAATGTTCTCCTTTTTTAATATAACAAGATCTAAAGATTCTTACGCAAACTGGACAGTTAGAAAAATATATACTATTTGAGTCCAATTTAATTATAGCTAGTTTAAATGGATGTGATTGATGATAGGATAAAAATCAATACATTTTTCAAAAGTATATCACAAATTTCATAGGTTTTATTTCGATATAATTCAATTTGAATATACTCTTACTGTTACTTGTATGTAAGGCTTGTATTATTAATTTAATAAAAGTATTTATTGTAAACTGTAAAGTAATAATAAAATAATAATATGAATCTTAATTTACTAATTATCACTCAATAAAATTTGAATAAAGAATGATATTTCAAATGACAAATGGTAAAAAACATGATTTATATCTGTCATTAATTGCACTTCCATGATTCAATTTTCGACTTTAGTAGTGTAGATATCAAATTTTCAAATTTTGCAAAAAATAATCTTGAGCAGATTCATAGATAAAAGTTAAAACAATACATTCGAATTGACAACAATACTCTTTAACTTTGTTGCCTATGAACCTGTCCAAGATCATTTTTATGCTGTAAAAATCAAAAGCTCAATCTTCGAAATATAACATCGAAAGTTCAGTCTCAAAATAAAATTAAAGATAAAAATAAGTTATGGTTTTGCAATTTATCCGAATTCAAATAACTCCAAAAAAAAAAAAAAAAAAAAAAAAATAAAATAGGGGGAGAAGAACATTCCACTACAAAGTCATCCAAAATAATATAATTAAGTACAAAGTGCATAAAATTTTTACACTTTAGTTCAAATTTGAACTATAGTACTGCGTACTTTAATTCAAATTTCTACACTTTGTAATTGGTTATAATGATATCTTAAGTCTTGTATCCAACCTTAATTTTCTCTAAAATAGGCAACAAAGGTGTGAAGAAGTGGCCTAGAAAAGGGGGTTATGTTTTGTAGGTGGGGTTGAACGTTACTGATAGCAAACGATAAAATACCACATTCCCATTCTTGTGCTGCTGCATCACTTCCAAACACCAACCCCCACATTCCTCTGCCTCACTTTCACCGCAAATCATGCCAATTTTCAGATTACTATTATTATTATAATGAGGCCTATGCTCAAAATCATTCCGTAGCATTACAATAACCTATAAAATGTTGATACGATAGTGGATTTGTGGAAATATTAGTATCATTATCCGTTTTGCAGGAATCATATGGAAAAGGAATATTTAAAATCAACAGAGTGAGGAATTTAACTGCCTTGGAAAAAGTGAAGTGGAGGGCCTCGTGGTTGGGCTTCACTCAGTTTTTAACTTTAAAGCAAATGCCACCTTCGTCCGCTCCTCACGTTTCATGTTTTCGCCTTTTCTGACCCCCTTTTTTTAAATTTCAGATGCAGATGCTTCTTTCTTATTCTGTTTATAATCGAATCACATTCATCTTGAACAAGGAAATTTGAAATGGGTTTTCGCGGAAATGGTGAAAGGGTGTTTCTGTATCTATGTGTTTTTGTTGCAGTGATTGGCCCTTGTTTTTCTTCTAAGGTAATGTGATATTATGTTTAAATCTTGATTCTGAGTTTTATATGATTTATAGGGATGATATTTGTGTGTTTTTCTTGTTTAGTTGTATGTAGTTTACATGGGCAGTGGAGGTAGTGATGGGCCTGATGAAATTTTGAGGCAAAACCATCAAATTCTGACTAGTCTTCATGGAGGAAGGTTGTTGATTCATTCTCTGATTTTTTTTCTGATTTCTGGGTTTGTGTGTTTGTGGGGTTCTGAGCAATTGATTGATTTTGCTGTTTCATTATACTGTGTGATACTAATGCAGTGAGGAAGATGCAAGGGCTTCTCATGTGTATAGTTATAGGCATGGTTTTAGAGGATTTGTTGCTAAGTTAAATGAAGAGCAGGCTTCTCAAGTGGCAGGTGAGAAATTCTGCTTGTTGCTATTAAATGCTATTTATGATTTAGATCAACCTGGTAACAGGAATTGATTGATTCAGGATGGGACATTTCTTAATATATGTTAGTTGTGTTTTCAGTCAATGCTAATGCTTTAGTGTTATTAAATGAAATCCAGAAATGCCGGGAGTTGTATCGGTATTTCCCAACACTAAAAGAAGCCTTCACACTACTCATTCTTGGGATTTCATGGGCCTTGTCGGTGAAGAAACTATGGAGATCCCGGGCTTTTCCACCAAGAATCAAGTCAATATCATCATTGGTTTTATTGATACAGGTAAATAATTGAAAGGTCTGCTGACAAAGAATTTCGATTTTTTTGGAGAATTTAGAAATCGTCTTGTTGAGGGCTTTTGTTTTCTCTCCTTATGGATAGAATGAGTAGCCACAATTCTGCTAAAATACAATATACATTATGAATACATTCTTCTTTATTTTGTTGTGCTGACTGTTGAGTGTTGATATGCCGTAGAATTAAACTCTACATGCATTAGAATGGAAATGAATGAAATTATAGAAAGGCCGAACAAGAATATAGCTATTGCATCATGAGAAAACTATGGAACATGTTAATCAATCATATTGGGTACTGCTAAACAACAATCCCTTTTTCTTTTCTCACCTTTACTCCACACATTTTACTTAATAGAAACCTGGATTCACATAAAAGAGCTTATATTACAGGGATTTGGCCTGAGTCCCCAAGTTTTAGTGATGAAGGCATGCCCCCTATTCCATCTGGATGGAAAGGATATTGCCAAACAGGGGAGGCATTCAATTCCTCAACCTGTAACAGGTTTAAAAACACCCTTCTCCAAATAATTACATTCATTTTTCGTTGTTCATTGAAACTTGACCAATATATAAGTAAAATTTGTCTTCCTCTAGGAAACTTATCGGGGCAAGATACTACCTAAATGGCTATCAAGCTGAAGAAGAAGAAGAACTGGAAAAGGTTGTGTCATTTAGATCAGCAAGGGACAGTGTTGGTCATGGGAGCCACACTGCTTCAACTGCTGCAGGTTGTTTCGTTCAAAACATGAACTACAGTGGGTTAGCATCCGGTGGAGCTAGAGGAGGTGCCCCGATGGCTAGGATTGCCGTCTACAAGACTTGTTGGAGATCTGCTTGCTATGATGTCGATTTGTTGGCTGCATTTGATGATGCCACCAGGGATGGGGTCCACATTTTATCCTTGTCTTTGGGTGCTGATTCACCTCAGACGGATTATTTTAGTGATGCCATTTCTATAGGGTCCTTCCATGCTGTTAACCGTGGAATACCTGTGGTTGCTTCAGTTGGAAATGCAGGGAGTTCAGGGACTGCAACGAATCTTGCTCCTTGGATAATAACTGTGGCTGCTAGCTCAACTGATAGAGATTTCACATCTGATATATTTCTTGGAAATGGAGCTCAGTTTTCGGTAATCCATGATCTCCTGAATATGTAAAAACACTGTCAATCAATTGACAAAAACTTCTAGGTCACGGAAGTTTTATGGTGATACTGTCTAGCATACAAAGTAATACTGTTCAGTGTACGAAGTATCACTGTTTAATGATTTTTGAGAAATATCACACATAAAATCAAATATTTTTTAAATAGTGATACTTTATATACTAAAAGGTATTACTTTGAAGAAGAGAGTTAACTTAACCTGGTTCACAGTTCTTGATTTTAACGGGTTCTATTATTCTATAGGGTGAAAGTCTGAGTCTCACGAAGATGAACGCTGCAGCTAGTATCATACCTGCCTCTGAAGCTTATGCAGGGTACTTTACTCCTTACCAATCCAGGTGAAGCAAAGGTAGCTTGTGTGTATAATCTGCATACCTACCCTTAATGTAGAATCTCAAGTTTTATTTTTTATGCTCATCAAACTAGCTACTGTTTGGAGAGTTCGTTGAATAGCACGAAAGCAAAAGATAAAGTTCTGGTTTGTCGTCATGCTGGGAGCTCTACAGAGTCTAAGCTTGAAAAAGGAGCAGAAGTTAAAAAAGCTGGTGGTGCTGGAATGATTCTCATAGATGAAGCAGACAGGGATGTAGCTATTCCTTTTGCGATCCCAGCAGCTATTGTTGGAATACAAACAGGCTATAAGATCCTGTCTTACATAAAAACATCGAGGTTTTGCTCTCTACTTGATGCTTGTTTGTATGATGCTCTTGTATTTCACATCCTCCTTTTCACTAATTTATTTATGTAAACAGCCATCCTACATCAACCATTCTGTCTGCTAAGACTGTTTTAGGATCCCGAGCTGCTCCTCAAGTCACGCCTTTTTCTTCAAAGGGCCCGAATGCATTAACTCCTGAAATTCTTAAGGTAACATTAGGAAAAAGGGCTAATCATAGTTTCCTGACTACTCAGCAAAAGAGTTGGTCTTATGTAAAACAGTTTTACTGTGTAACTGGTCCATAACCATCACTTTATAGTAAAATAACTAATACGTTATAATGGAACTACTAATACTGCATAAAATTACATTCAAAATGCAAACCAGTTGTCCGGTAAACCTTGTTTCATAAGACTTTATCCCTTCTGCAAACTTGCCTTCGGGTGTTTCGAGTCAAGCTAGCTCACGAGAAACTTGGGAATAACTCAAACTTGACTATTAAATATTTGATTTCATAGGCTCACAACCTTTATCGAGCCTTGGGTATTTTACAATTTTACCCTTAATTGTATCAAGTCAATTAACATATACAAGTGAAGGAGTCTAGCCGTACTGTGTTTACTGAGTGTTATTGTACCTTTTTAATTGAATTACAGTTGGTTTTAGGATATTTGTACAAGTAATTGAGTCGAGTTTGAGCTCAAACAGAAGCTCGACGAGTTTGAGCTGAGTTACTCAATCAAGCTCGATTGTATCAACTCGATTCGGGTCGATTACACAGACTCACCTTCCAACTTTTTGGTTTTTATTTGACCTAACATACTGCCTGTTATTACAACCTACATTGATTGATATATTGCAGCCTGATGTCCTAGCACCTGGGCTGAATATCCTGGCAGCCTGGTCTCCAGCAACTGCAAAAATGAACTCCAACATTCTCTCTGGAACTTCCATGGCTTGTCCACATGTAACAGGAATCGCCGCCTTGATCAAATCCGTGCACACTTCTTGGTCGCCATCTGCCATCAAGTCTGCCATCATGACAACAGGTACCCAACACTCGATGAACTTAGTTACAATCATAATCCCGTCTTGTCCTATTCCAATGTCTCCGATTCTACCTGACCTGAGAACACATTCTACATTGGCTTAAAGTTCTACAGATGCTAACTTTTGAAAGTGTGTTGCAGCTTCTACATTAGACAAGCACCGAAAACCTATCAGATCTGGCCTTGATGGACGGAAGGCCACCCCGTTTGATCTAGGGTCAGGCTTCGTCAACCCAAGACGAGTCCTTGATCCTGGCCTAGTATACGATGCAACATCAGCTGATTACATAGCGTTTCTATGTTCACTTGGGTATAGCGACAGAACACTGCATCTGATCACGAGAGACAACAGCACTTGTAATCGAGCATTCACTACACCATCCAGCCTAAACTATCCATCCATTACAATTCCCAATCTGAAAAACTCGTTTTCAGTCTCCCGAACAGTTACAAACGTTGGGAAGCCACAGAGTGTTTATAAAGCAGTTGTGTTTTCTCCAACAGGTGTGAATGTGACCGTAGTACCCAAAAGACTGGCCTTCAACAGGTATGGACAGAAGATTAGCTTCACCGTGAAATTTGAGGTAACTGCACCAATAAAGGATTATGTTTTCGGGTCATTGTCTTGGAGGAACAAAAGATCGTGGGTGACCACTCCGTTGGTTGTCCGGACCATGCGTTCTAGGCTTGGTTTGTCTAAATAAGCTGCGCTCGATTAAACTCATATGATACAGGATACTTAGTGTGGATACTTAGGTTGCTACATATTGGAAGACAATCACGCGAATCACAGGATAGAATGGTTATACTCTTGCAAGGCAACAGAGGCATAGCAAGAGGAAGTTAAAGATAGAATTTTTATAATATGCATTGCTTCAGATTAGACTAGATATACATGTACCTTTTGGTTGATCAAATAGTTGCTTAATATCTCTTCAACTACTCCAGCTTAAAGCTAAGACATTATTCATTGTTGAGAACTGAGATATAAGTAGGATTTATTGCTGGGTTTATTTTTTCAAATAGTATCATACTACTATTTTTTATTCAAATTTTACTTGTGCATCGTGTTGAATTTTTATACCATTGACATGGAGTCATGGATTAAATATTTAATAGAAAAATAGTAGGATTTAAGATGAGGCATTCAAAATTCACAAGAAAATGTTGGGGACTCAATTAAAAAATAAAAATAAAATAAGTAAATTCAAGAAAATGATAAGGATTTGGATTTATACCTCAACTCATAGCCATAGCTCAATATCACATTCGAAATGGAAAATATCTGAAAACCCTTTGGAGCTAAAACGACTCTGCTCCCATGGCGGCATTAGCCACTTCTCTCTCTTTTTCCCGTTTAACAAACTCATGGCACCACAGTTCATCGCCTCTGTTTGGGCTGCTCATCAATTCAAAGCTCTATCCAAACAAACGGAATTTCAGTCCTTCACATCAGCGAAGTCTGAGAGTAATGGCGGCCACAGAGGGCTCTGCTAAAAATCGAAGTAAATCCAAAGAAGAAGTTGGAAATGGCGACGACCCTTCAGTTCCTTCGTGGGCTCGGCCCGATTCAGATGAACCTCCTCCGTGGGCCCGTCAAGAAGCCCAGAAAGATTCTTCGGGCTTTGAAGTTCCCTTCTTCGTTTACTTGCTTGCATCCGCCATCACTGCCATTGCTGCGGTATGCATATTTTGGTTCTGCCAGTCTTTTATTGCTTAATTTCTTTTAGTTATGCCTTAATTTTGTCAAGTTATTTGGAACAGAGACTCTGTGGGTATATGAAAATTGAAATGTATATACTAACATACACATTGTATATATTGAAAACAGAGTAATGAATAGAGATGGAAAACCTTTTGCACTAGAGTGTAGAGTAATCCTGTAACTATTAGTAGTATTCTGTGGCCTATTTGCTGAATTTTGAGCTAACCATTTGTCTTATGTTGTGTCAACTTCTAAAGGTTTTGATTGTTTATGCAGATTGGTTCTATTTTTGAGTATGTAAATCAAAAGCCTGTTTTTGGGGTTGTGAATCCGGATAGTGCATTTTATGCTCCTTTGCTTGGCTTCTTTACATTCACTGGTATCCCTACTTCGGTGAGTTTCTTTTTGCTCGTCTTATTCTTGTTATCTTTACGTCTCATTAATGTGGATAGATGGCATTGAAGAAATGCAATTCTAGTAATTAATATATGATAATTACTTTAAGCCTTTACTTATATTATTCTTGTCAGTCATGTATAGCTAGTTTTGATGTTGATCTTAAGTTTCAATTGAATCGAATAAAAGGAACGAAAAGCAGCTCTCGTACAAGATAATTCTTTCACCTTCTATTTCAGTTTTCCAAGAAAGAAAAGTTTTGCTTCTGAATTATTGTAGCCTTAGTCTAGCATTTTGAGAAAAGGAACATGAATTAAGCCTGGATCGACATCTTGCTTTGAAAAAAAAAAAAAAGGATTGGACACTTGAGATATGCTCTAACATTTCTAAAGAAAAGCTTCTGTTATCAGAATTATTGCAATTTTTGTGATGGCTGCAAATGCTGTAGTTTCTAGTGTTTGATTTCCAACCAGCTGGTTCTCTAATTATGTGTTGTTGAAAAATGAAACTATTAATTAGCTATGTCTAATTGTTTCATTTGTGTTCAATTCTAGGCATTTCTTTGGTACAAGTCGGTTCAAACTGCCAATAAAGAGGCCGAGGAACAAGACCGGAGGGATGGATACCGCTAGAGTCCTTCTCACTTGCACTGTATCTATCAGTCCACACGTATACATTGTATTTTCTAGTTGATCTGAAAATGTACACAGACAGACTAATTCTCCTACACACTCTTTTTCTGTGATGATATCCTTCTTTGTAAATTACTATCAATTCATATTGGTAAACTGTATTAGGATGTGAATTCAATGTGCATTCTCATGCTTGTTTAATTATTAATTAGGTAACTTTGATTTCATCAGTTTTTGCCATTGTGGAACTTTGTGTTAACAGCAGAGAAATTTTCTTGGAGATCAGATAATCAATTATCTGTTGGATTTTCTTCCTTATTTTTTTCTTTTTGCAGAAATCAAAGTATACGAATAGCAGAATAATGATTTGTGGCTGTGCATATGTGTTCAGCTGTAATGGATTTTTGAAGCATATGTCTTCATTGGTTATAGAAGAGTTCTTCTCAGGCCAATTTTCAACAAATTCCCTCTGTTTGGAAGTTTCTTCCTGGACTGAAGCACTTGGATTCTCTCTGTAAGAAAAGTCTCTTGTATATGCTTTCCAAATTTATTGGTGCTTTTGAACGACAGGGCAACGTATCGGGAGCCCCGTAAAAATTAGTTAGTCATGGACAAGAGTAGTATCTAATCTATAACTTAGTGTTGTGTACAATATCATGCATCTTTTCTGTCATTTATTATAATTTCAAATACTGTAAAATACTAGGATTCTCTTGTGGAATAGTAACCCTTATGCATAGTTTCTGACGTTTTAGCTTATGTCCATACGATGCCACCTAAATATGCTTTTCATATACCTGTCAGTATCATTATATCCTCTCTCCAGTCTCTAATTTATATATTTGTATGAACAGAGAGTGTGGTCTCCAGGTGCAATCCACACTCCCCAAGTCTCAGATTCCATGGCTGCTGCTGCTGCTTCTGTTGAATCTTTTCCCGATGTCGAGCTTTCTGTCAACGACGACCAACAGAAAAGAATTCGACTGATACAACGAGCTCAATGGCTGAGAGCCGCCATTCTTGGAGCAAACGATGGGCTTCTCTCTGTCGCAGCCCTCATGCTCGGTGTAGGTGCTGCTAAAGACGATCAGGGCTCAGGCCTGATGATCATTGCAGGCATAGCTGGAGCCCTAGCCGGGGCATGCAGCATGGCTGTTGGTGAGTTCGTCTCCGTTTCTACTCAGAGAGACATCGGACGAACAACTAAAGAAACTACCAATTCAGAACCAGAAGGTGTCAAGATTCAAGAATCCAGACCCTACTTTATTTTCTCCCCACTTCGATCCCCGTTCATGAAGATCGTGGCGAGGGATGAACGCGAAAAAGAATCGAGACTTGATGATGACGAAGAGGGGACGCTGCCTAATCCGTATAAAGCAGCAGGGGCATCAGGGCTGGCTTTTCTGTGTGGTTCATTGATTCCTATAGTAACTGCTATGGCATTTTCTGGAAACAGGGTTATCAGAATTGTGGCTGTGGTGGTTATGAGCTCTGTAGGACTGGCGGTGTTCGGTGGGGCTGGTGCTCGTTTCGGCTGTTCTCCGGTGACGGTGTCGGCTCTGAGAGTTTTGGTTGGAGGTTGGATTTCAATGGCTGTCACATATGCCTTGCTCATGGCTTTGGACAGAGATAAGGAACATAAAACTACTCAATAGATAATTATGTAATCCATGAGCCTTCATATGAAATTCATAATTGCTTTATGCAAATACATATGTTTCCTTGTTTTATTAAGATTATTTTTGAGTTGCTAGTGGATAAAGTTTTTTTTTTTTCAAAATAATAATTCTGAGGCAAAGTATTGAAAATATTACAGAATTCAATATACAATAATTAAAGTACGAGTTCAATCATATTTGGAATTGGAGTAAGAAAAATAGAATACAGTTTAATTTGAGTCAGACCACGAGTGGGAAACCCAGATTCGATCCCCCCTGGGAACGAATTGGAGTTATATGACTTATAAGGTGGATTGACAATTTCGTGGAATATTCAGATGTTTGGTGTACTAACTACTTACAACTAATTTTGTCCGATAAAAAAAAAAATTGTCCATTTGAACATGTTTACCATGGTTTATAAAAAATTAGACGCGTGTGTAAATATCTAAATAATCAATACAATATTATTCAAAATAAAAGTATGAAGGGGAAAACTGAGACTTGGAAGAAAACTAGAAAATAAAATACTTAACTATACGCCCCAAAACAATTCAAGTGCATTTTAAATAAATAACTTATTTATGTTAAAATATAGAAGAAAAAAAATTAATGATACAAGCTGCTTGTTTAAATACTAACTTAAAAGATAGTGTCTTAATTTTGCAAGCATATATAACTGATAAAATACTGAGGTAATGAATATGTTATTGTTTCTTTGTTCATTCAAATCGAAAATAACAACAAAAATTCGTATGAGATGGTCTCATACATAAGACGAAGTACAATTTAGTAAAAATCAACACCCGCTTTTTTTAAAATGTTAAAAGCGTCATTAACGCTATATTATGATTAAATCACCACGGCATCAAGTTTTCATTTAGAAAGATGACTCACGTAGCACTTATGTGAATGTGACTATGCATTGACTCTTTTATTTCCAAATTCTGCCTTACGAATTTTCAATTGTATTTTCCTTTTTTATTTTTTCTTGACGTATCATGTATATATTATTATGACTATATCTTATGCATTCATCACCACATATAAACATTTTTCATATGCGCTCAAAAAAAAAAAAACATTTTTCATATATATGGAAAATAAGAAACACAAGGATTCATATGGGCCGGCCTACCAAAGAGATGATGACTGATCTTATCCTTATATATACATCTCCAAATCATGGATTCATCCCCCTTGTCATGTGTAATTTCATTCACAATTTCATTAATGACGGAATTATATAATCCCTATGAATCTATGATATAGTTTCGTTTGTGGGAATTAGAGCATGATGCTAGGAAAAAAATCTTCTTTTTGCAGGATCAATTTAGAAGTTAGATCACGTACCAAAATTTCAAACCGCACAAAATTGCTAAAAATAAACGTTGTTTTAGACACTTGTTTTACATATTTTAGTTAAAATTGGGGGCGTGTTCAAAATAATATTGTTTTGCGCAATTTTGAGTGACCTTCGATGATTTAGGACTAAATTAAAGAATTAAATTGAAAAAATTAATAATTACGAAATTATTTTTATAAAGGTTAAAAATGATGTGACTATTTTAGTTTAATTTCACATGAACATCTTAGCATTGAGTGACAAATTTATCGTGATCAATTATTTATTATTTTAATAATATTAAAAGAATTGGCCTGACCCTTGAATAATTTTAACACGTTCAACACGAGCTGATGGGGGCCCACTTTAATTAGGTTCAAATGATCAAATATTGAAATTCAACAAACTACGGTAGCTACCCTACCAAATGCAATTTTGGTTGGATCACATCTATTTGTCTCAACATTATTTATTTATTTGTTTATTATGAGGGAATTGTTTCAAACAACTTTGAATTTAATCTAGATGTTTCGATTCGTTGTTGCCTAACTAATTACATCATCATCAAAAGTGGACCCAAGAATTATATATTATCTTCTCTAAGTTAAATATGAAGGATCACATGTTTATTATATAAATAATAATAAGTTTAACTATAAAATATTACTCCCTCCGTCCCATAGTTGTTTTTCTGTTTACTGTGTTTCGGGTTTTAAGAAAAAAGTGATAAAGTGTTTGGTAGAAATAGTTGTTTATTAGTATTTTATATGAAAAGGTGATAAAGTGATGGGTAATTGAGGTTAAAAAGAGTTATTTATTATTATTTTATGTGATAAAGTTATAAAGTGATAAAGTAGAAATTTTCATTTAAGGAAATAGGAAAACAAGTATGGAACGTCTAAAACGGAATACAGGAAAACAAGTTTGGGACGGAGGGAGATTATTTATCAGAAAATATATATTACAAAATACATCATCATCCAAACATATTAACATTGTATTAAATCCTTAGCAATCATAGATATCCGCTAATTATGCGTTCGGGAAAAAAATTCTTAACCTTGACTTTGGTTTAAGAAAAAACACTACTTTAAGTTTGATTAATTAATGATAACCGAATCATGAACAAAGGCTATAATAATTTAAGAATTAAAATATTTTTAATTCAATCAACAACATACATAAAAAACAATTAATTATTCAACTCAAAATGTAGTTTCTGAATTTACAATTTATTACTATTTGAATTAAAATGAATATGAGCATAAGATTTTATCAAAGATGGTTGAAAATTCATTTTAATAACCAATTCCCAACATTTTTTTATACTATTATTATGATTATTATGTTATATTGGAAAAATTACTGAAAGTTTTATATGTTTAACTTCATATACTGATCTTTGCAGAATATAACTTCCTTTTGTTTCCCAAAAGTCAGGGACTTAGATGCTCCCTCCGTTCCAATATTATTTGAATCCTTACTTTATTTGGACGTCCTAATATTACCTGAACATTATTTCTAAAATAGAAACAAACATAATATTAATACATTCACAATATTTTTATTTTATTTTACTAAAATTCATTTTACTTAATTTGCGTTTCATTTTCGACGTTCAAGTTCTCATAGGACGGAGAGAGTATTATCATTGCACGAACAATTGTTGGCGGGAAGTCCAATCACAAAGTCCGTTGAATTTACTCAAACACGAGGGCTCTTATAAAATGAGATGTTCGGTGAATATTACTCCTTTTGCTTTGAGAAACTGATTATTAATATTTTTTAAAGTAATTTTTTTACTTTTTGCCGTTAGCCTGTTATCCTTGTTTTAATATATTTTATAAGGCTAAATTTTGCATACATTTGAATTCATCATACACTCATAGTATATTTTAAAATCGTATAATTTGTTATAATAAAAAGTGTAATTTATTCATATTGAATCGTACAATTATAAAATATAATAATAATTACACGATTCTGTGTAATAAATTATATTTTTCAGTATAACAAATTGCACGATTTTAAAATACACTATGAATACACGGTACACCCAAGTGTACATGAAACCCACTCATTTTTTAATGAGTATATAATTTTTCTTCCTGCAAGATTGACGCCACGCCATACGGAGTTTCTTAGGACGTGCAATTGAAAGATATTTTCCCTTTCATAAAAATGTAATTATCATAATAATTTTCATCATTTGCTTTACAAGATGGCATTGACGCGGTTGTGCATTTTATTAGGTGCCTAACGTGTGTATATATATATTTCTATTTCGACTTTCATAATAATTAAAATGAACCAACCCATCTTATGATCAGATTGGTTTCTCCTATTTTACTTTTCGTATTTTATTGATATATTATTTTTTAAAATTTTTAACACATGAATTTAGGGCATGATGATTGATTGTATATTTTTTATTATTCTCATTCCATTATACCGACAACGTTACGCTGTTCACGTATTTAATATTTTACGACATTATATAGGATTTCCCATATATTCCCTTATCTTTATTTTTTTTCACGCCTTTTTCTTTTCACCAAATTGTCGCGTGAGTCAAACGTATAATTATAAATATACACAGAATCGAGTAGAGTTGGATATTAATTTTGGTATTGCTATCCCTTTGTTTGTAGGGAAACACTTCTACATGATTTCCGCCCACAAAGAGATTTTAATATAAATTAGACGTATCGCGTTTTAAAATTTTAAAGATGAATGTTTATTTGTATAAGACCATCTGATATGAGTTGTTGTCTTATTTTTGTATTCCTATAAGTTATAATGTTTAAAGGAGTTCGTGGTTAGATTGTTAGTTTTTCGTATAAGTGTACACATATTATTTGTAAACAGGTTTTAATTGAGCCCCTTTTATATTCACTGTAGTGATACCTTTTCTTTACTTAAAAAAAGAATTATTTAGGGCCGCATGGTATGATTTGACAATGATAATGATTATTTATACTTATCTAATAACAAAATGTTGAGTCAAAAAATTATCACTAATTTTATTATAAAATTTAAAAATATTAACAAATGAAATGTAGCTCAAATGGTATGATAAATTTTGTTTTATCTTCTTTGCATGCAAGAGGTACAAGGTTCAATTCCCCACATTTACAAAACATATATATTAATTATATTTTGAGTATTTTCTAAAATTTTAATATTATTTTTGAACTAGATCTATTTGTACATAATAAATAATAAATATTATACAAAAAAAAATCAACTGAATAATTATTACAAATTTTGTCATGAATTTTTAAAAGTGGCTATTAAGGATTAATAATATAAATAATAATTTTGTATTTGATATGGATACATTTTTTAAAAAAAAAGTCAATTACTCCCTCTGTCTATTATTATACAAAAAATAAAATAAAAAATCAACTGAATAATTATTACAAATTTGTCATAAATTTTTAAAAGTGGCTATTAAGGATTGATAATATAAATAATAAATTTGTATTTGATATGGATTTTTTTTAATCAGTTACTCCCTCTGTCTATTATAGATTGCTCATTTGCTTTTGACACGGGTTTTAATGGAGAATTTCTTTATTAATATTTGAAGATAATAAAATAGTTTTTTTTTCTTTTAGATCAGTGTAGTTTTCAAATTTAGTAAATGTGACAAAAAAATAATTCTTTTGTGTGTAATTATTAGTGATATGAGACGTAATTTAGTAAAGTAATGTTTATAAAGGGATATTTTGAAACTGTAGTGTTACTTTATTGCTATTCTGGGTACATAATAAAATACGGATTATTTTGAATTTTGAGCAATCTAAAAAGAGACGGTGGAGTATTATATATATGAAAATGTATAATTTATATACTTATTTGTATGAATATTTTACCTTATCTGAGATTTAAATTGAGACAAAAACTTGTGTGAACTCGACTTCACGGTGAACTATTTTTTTTTTAATATCACTGTTATGCATAAAAATTATAACTATTGTGCACATTAACTATCATTGTTTAAAAAATAAGCATTTTGTGGACAACAGTGATAGTTTTTGTGTATAAACAGTGGTTACATAACGGTGATATTAAAAATATAGAGTTTTTACCGTAAACTCGGGTTCATATAAGTTTTTGTTTCAATTTAAATTTCATATCATGTAAAATAATCATACAATTAATGAGTATATAAATTATACAGCTTCATGTATATAATACTACCCCGTCTCTTTTTAGATTGCTCAAAATTCAAAGAGACATATCTTTATCAATACTCAAAATAGCAATAAAATAACTCTACAACTTCAAACTATCCTCCTACAAATATCTCTAAGTTGTGTCTCATATCACTAATAATTAGGTGGAACGGTTTGAAAATTTTAATATGCGATGAGAATGGTGACAATAGGTGACAATTAATGTTGTTTATAAGGAAATAATTTAAAATTGTAAGAAAAATAAATACCTTTTAAACTTGCATTGTTTAGCAATGTAAATTTTTTTAGTATTTGGAGTGACGCCCATTTCCCACGGCAGATTGCAAAAGAAAAAAATGTTCACAAATCATGCATTGCATTAAAAAAAACGATCTTGAAACATATAAAAAAAATTAAGAGTATAAGAAAAAAAATTATATTATAGGTAAAATAATTCTTCCTGATTCATTTAACATGAAAATAAATACATTTCATACCATATTTATTTTATATTTATAAACCGTGCAGCGCACGGGTGATATACTAGTAAGTATAATTGAGGGGTCAATCATTAAGAATTATTGATTACATTGTTATTACTTGATTAGAACATCAATAATGAATATTATGTGAGGTGGGTTGAGTGTGTGAGAGTAATAAACTGCTTACTTCTATTCTCATTACATGCGTATCAAAACTATCAAGCAACATCAATAAAAGTGATTTTCATTACTCACTCAATTTCATTACCCCCAATCAAGCGGACCCTTAATTATTATTTAACTTAATATTGAAAGTACATATTAATGACACTTGATCAGTTATTAAAGCTTAATAAACATAGCTTATATATGAAATTATTGATCACTAATTCGTTAAAAAGTAAAATAAATGTCCTTCTAAGTAAAATATAGTATTTATTAAATCTATAATTTTATATAATATAATTATAATAATATGATAAGTAAAATTGCAAAAAAATACAGTTTACATATCAAAATATCACCTTTTTTTTGAGCTACACCTAAAGTCCAATGAACAACATGTTCACGAGTTCAGAAGTGAGCAGTAATTGGTAAAAATCGAAAAATCAAGCTGAACTAGAATATAAATCCGGATCAGGATTGATTTTTAATTTTAGAATTTTCAGCATTCAACTTTTATATTTAAGGTAAAAATATATATAAAAATAATATATATATATATATATATATATATGTATATTCCTATAAACCCTAGGTCATTTATTTGAATCAGTGTTTTCATAACCGAACCGGTGATCAAACCGGTCTAAGCATCGGTTGCCGGTCCAACCGGTTGGACCGGTTGAACCGACGGTTCAACCGTTAAATTGATTTATGCATATTTCTTTTATATTTTGTATGTTACATTAAAAAATAAATATTTGTTCATAAAATATTAAAATTATACTAATTTATAACTTATAAGTCTTATATTAAAATAAATACAATAGAGTTTGGAGACCAGAGATGATGACGTTGTGGATTAATTCCACACAATATGTGATTTATATAAAAAAGATTAAATGAAATTAATGACTTGTGAATGAATTTATTTGAGAGAAAATGATATTGAGATAAAAACAATAACATTATATAGAGAGGTTTAGAAAAAAAAATAATAAAAAATAAAAAAAGTGATTTAATAAATAATAAAAATAATAAAATTGAATTAACCGCTTTTAAGAATAATTGGACCGGCCACGATATGAAATGGTTCATTTGTTCGAATTCAGCTTCAACCCCAATTCAACCTGTTTTGAAAACACTGATTTGAATACAATATCCGTCTTTATCAATATTTGGACAATTGAATTATATTTATTTTTCAGTTTTTTAATTAGATTTACATTGTCGACCTTTAGGTATATAGTTATTAATTTATTGAAATATACACGTGTAATCATGCACGTACGAATCATATGCACAAATGTACACTATATATGCACATATCATTCGTATTCTATTTAATTAAGAGTTAGTATGCTGTGAAACTTGTTCACCGTGAAACTGATTTTTTTTTTATAGACATACACTTTAGTAATATAAGTCACACTCTTTAGTAATATAAGTCACACACTTCAGTTATCACTACAACACTCTTTGCTATAATATAAGTCACACTCTTCACTTTTATGAGTAATACTCTTTATAGTAAAAAGTCGCACACTTTACAGTAAAAAATCACACTTTAGTAATATAAGTCACACTCATTAACCAGTTTCACCGTAAAATTTGTTCACACTATACTTTGCCTTTAATTAAACACCAACACATAATCATTACATGTGAAAATATGAATGAAAATGTGCAACATATGTTTATGTTAATACTAGTAATTATTGAATTATTTTCATTATAATTTACTTTAGATTATCAGTAAATACAAATTAAACATAAAATTATCGATATATATTAATACAATTAATGTTCTTTCTAGCAATTCTTGTCATATGACTCCTATCGCGTTCTATTGAATTGAATATTCACATTGATAGCTAAATCCATTATCATGGAAAATAAAAAGAAATATTGGAAGCTTTTCCATTTGATCAATTAATTAGGGAACAAAAATAGTTTGCCTCGATGTAGATATTGCAGGAAATTAGAACTGAAATGTGAACACCGGCTGGATAGAATAAAGTTACTTGTATGTACTTTAATAAAGTTACTTGTATGTACTTTAATTTAAACTAATAATTAAATATATACTCGAAGAGTAGTCCACTAAATAAAGTTTTTAATCATTCATACTATAGTTGTGTGCCTTTTTCTTTTATAAGAACTTTATATTTTCTTTTTTTTTTTCTTTTTTTGAAAGAAGAACTTTATATTTTCTACGTTCATAGACTAAGATATTGAAAATCCCATATATAGAGAGTAAAGAGATGATTAATTGCATTCATAATCATGATAATTAATTAATCCATCCATCATATTAATTAAACAGATCAATTTGACCACATAATCTTTTGATGACAGGGATGATCGAGTATTACGATGTGACCACATAAACTTAATTAATTGGATTAATAATATTAAAATTTTATTTGGGAAGGTCTCTTCCACATCAGTTGTACAATATAATTATACATTGTTAATATATTTTAATAAAATAATTAATATTATTTAATAAAAATATAAATAATTAAAATACAATTAAGTTGTATGATGCATTTTGTGCACACCAGCTTTTTTGTCTTTCGTTCACACTTAACTTATTAATAGTAGCTATTTAAATGCATGCTAACCTCTGGCCATGTTCGTAAAGTGCATGTAATAATCTTTTTAACCAAAATAGTAATATCCACTTTTGTTGATTTCATACCAATGGATTTTATGCTACACTTGGTGGACTTTTATTTTGTTTTTGAGAACGTTCAAGTCTTGTATTAGAAATAGATTTTTTTTTAAATGACGTCTAATTATACATATGCGAGCGAGTGTATATAGGAGTATTATTTTACATAAATAAATAGATCATGATTTATTTTGTTGAGACAGTCACACAAGTCACAAGTACGGATCTCATTAATTATGTGATCATGCAGATCCATATGATTATATATATATTAATCATAAAATTATATAATAATAATTAATCGGCATTAGCTATTTTTACTAATTATTATTGGTTTTTTCACTTTAAAATACTAAATGTGTACACTTGCACGAGATGAAGAAATAAATGAGTTGAGGTTCACAAATTATAGATGCCTCTAATTAAATTGTCTCCAAAACACCCATTTAACTATATAAACATCAAAACTACATTTTTTTCCAATATATATATATATATATATATATATATATGAATGATATGAAGAAATAATTATGGAAAGCCTACCACTTGCCTCTAGTTATAAAAAAAAATTACTACTTTTTAGCAAGTGGGAAAATTGGTAATTGAATAAACGTGGACGACCACAGTAGCTATTATATATGTACATTTCACTTTCAAGTAGGGCAAGGATTAATAACTTAAAAGACGTATAGTACTTTTTTTTTTGAACAGCAAAGAAAGAGAATTTATTAGCATGGGTATAAGACATACCCATCAAAATAAATATTTACAACAATTCTAGCATTCTAAGATCAATCTTGGATTTGCTAATCAATCGCTATAAGAGAACAACAAATATCTCAAGCCTTTCATATAAAACCAAATTCAAAGTCTAACTTTAATATCATCAACAATTCTAAAAACTAAAAATACCGTATTATTGAACACAAGCTCATTTTTCCTTTCCAACTAATGTGCTATACGATAACAATTAAATTAAAATATTGATATGATTATATAAGTATCTATTTTGGGTTTATCTTGTCACATCATCATCCATAATACAACTCACATGATCACATCTTCTTCATTTTATCTTTTGTAATTATAATTTTACACAAAGTTTTGTTGATGGGAATAATGATGCGATAAAACATATATGATAAAACATATATCAAGGTTTAGCGTAATGCTGCCACGTTCAAACATTGGTTGATCTTAGCTAATTTATTACATATATATATATATATATATTAATTTAATAAATACCCGTTCAGTGTGTGCATATTTTGACCATGAGACTTTGTCAAATATTGAATATGACTATAAATTCCGTTATTTTCGGTTTAAGAAATAAAATATAACAACTCCAAAGAAAATTCTATATAACTTACTAAAAAATGCTTTTCTGCCAACAATTTCTAAAATAATGTAATACGAGTTCGCAGTCGTAGTCAACTCATTACCTTCTCAAAATTTGGATACATAAAGTGAAGCATAATTCAAGTACAGAAAACGTGGCAACTCTTACTTGTGATCTAAAATTTCAAAATTGTCTTATTTTACTCTCAAATTCATATCACAACCTAAAAATCTACATACTCTATATTCAGATCTTAAAAGATGGCGGCATGCAGAAATTAGTTACATTTCATCATGTATAGTCTCAATAAAACTTTGAAAAAGGTTTATTTGATATTTTCTCATCATATATAATCTTAATAAAATTTCAAAAAAATGTATAATAACATGGATCGGTTGTTTTGATTTTAGGATGAAAAGACCCGAATCCGAAACCACCCTCACTTGACTTTGAACAAGAACTTCTGGACAATTTTTTCTGTCAGTTGAAAGTTTGCAAATAATTTTATTTTCATGAATTAATAAAAGTCAACTTAATTTACAAAAACTACGCCTAATTGTAGAGTATTTCCCTCCCACGTTTAAAAAAAGAATTAATCTAGAATACTTATAAATATCAAAGAAATAGAGGAGCAGTTTCGAAGCAAATGCACCCAATTCAGAGAAGGAGGTAGGAGACAAATACAAGACTATTATATTTTTACTCCGTACTAATTATTTATTAAATCAAGAACAGAGAGAATATATCACCCCATTTGAATTTGATCGATCCCCACCAATCACGTGTAATGGGCAAACTGAAAGTGAATCCCGCCGCCGTCGTAGTTCTCCTGTACTGCTTTTCCGCCATTGGAGAAGCTGGAAAGCTCAAAACCTTCACACAGGTAGAAAACGGGCCTTTCAACGAAACACACTACAAACATTTCGAGGTCGAGAATCCCGCAACTATCAGCAACGGAGCTTTTCAGGTGACGCCCGATTCAAAATCCCCTGATTTCAATCTCTTCAACAATTCGGGCCGTGTGATTTTGAAACAAGAATTCAAGCTATGGGACGGGGATGGGTTCGGGCCCAGCACGCGCGTAGCCTCTTTCAACACTTCCTTTCTGGTCAATATCTACCGGCCCACTAACGATATTCCCGGCGAAGGCTTGGCGTTCATGATTTCGCCGGACCTCGACCTCCCGGCAAACAGCTCCGGCCAGTATCTCGGCCTCACGAACGCCTCCACCGACGGCAACGCCACCAACGGGTTGGTGGCGGTCGAGCTCGACACCGTGAAGCAGGGATTCGACCCCGACGACAACCACATCGGAATCGACATCAACAGCATCAGATCTGTGAAAACAGAACGCCTATCGCGCCATAACATAACTCTAGCTCCAATTGGCCCCAAATTCTACAACATCTGGGTCGATTACGATGGGGGAAACAGAATCCTGCAAGTCTACATTGCGGAACAGGCCGAGAAATTCGGCCCGACGCCTCCAAAGCCCGATTCGCCCATCCTAACGCATCCCCTGAATCTGACGGAACACGTGAAACAGTACTCATACTTCGGATTCTCCGCGTCGACGGGGAACACCATGCAGTTAAATTGTGTTTTGAGGTGGAATTTGACGGTTCATCACTTTTCCGATGAGAATCAGGATTGGCTGAAAATCGTGCTCGGAGCAGGGGTGCCGGCGGTGGTGCTGCTGGTGATGGGGGCGGCGGCTTTGGGGTACTACTGCTACAGGCGGCGGCTGGCGCTTTCGAATCCGAACCTGGTGGGGCTTTTGAATAGTCTGCCTGGAACTCCGCGAGAGTTCGATTTCAGGGACCTGAAGAAGGCAACTAACGGCTTCGATGAGAAGAACAAGCTCGGGCAAGGTGGGTACGGGGAGGTTTTCCATGGATTGTTGGTTAGGGAGAATTTGGAAATTGCTGTTAAGCGATTTTCAAGGGAGAGTATTCAAGGGCAGGACGATTTCTTGGCTGAGCTTACCATCATCAACCGTCTAAGGCACAGGCATCTTGTCAAATTGCTCGGTGAGTAAGCTTTTCTGTTTAAATTCTCATTCAATTCTTGAAGTTTTCTAATTTGTTGATTGGTTAATTTGATGATCTCAATTTGTTGAAATATAGATGTATTTTTCGATTTCCATGATGTTTGTGCATGTCCCTTTGTTTCTGATATCACTGTGCAATACAATGTCTGGTTCAAAGATTTTGAATCTTGATCGATTGACATGAATCCTCCTGGTTTTGGCCTTAATCTTGTGTTTTAATTGTGGGTTTATTAGGCCATTAATTTTGTGTCCCACAGCTAGTTAGTTTTGTTCTAAACTGAGAGGAATGAATGACACCGTACTTTCTGCAGTGCCATAAATGCAGGAATGTCATGCAAAATATACTTAAAATGTCAAGCATTAATATTGGAGAGTCTTAGATTTCTTCTGTGATGAAATTCCAAGTCTACCCTTATAGTTATGCTCTTCTTTTCATCTTTTCTTCTGTACTCGTTGCTACCGATCTAGCAAGAATGGCGTTTAACCATTCCGTCGAGAATCGGAGTATATGCATATGTGATGAGGTATGACATATTATTATAAGCAATATTAGATGCAAAGTTAGGTTAAAGGATGTTCATCATCATTGAGATACTTTAGACAATCGGACAAAAAAATTAAAATTGTGATAACTCACAATCTCACCTTTCGTTGACAAAAATGACCCCTCCCACCCCACCCACACCCCACCTTCCTTGTAGCAGTTCTTAGATGACAAATTTGACGTTTTCGCAATTTTGATCAACGTTTATCCGATAAGAATAAGATAGCATGTCAGCAGCCTTTATCATGGTGATTTTATTGTAAGCTCATGGAAAATATGAAGAAGTTTCCTTCTGGTCTAAAGTCTAACCCCTCATGGTAATAAGAACTCTTTTTTATGCAAATTCCCAAATCAATTCTTGGTATTAATGATGATGACTATTCTTTCTGACCTTTGAATATTTATACCCACATGTAGCTATCAACAACTAGATTTAGTTTGTTTTTCAAGTTAAAGAATATTCAGATTAGGCAACTAATAATATTATCACATTCTTGGCGTAAGAAATATTTTATTTGCGTACCTATTTGAGGTTTTTTTCTTGTTACAACAGAGACTTGATTAAGATTAGAGTCATTAGATATTGATGAGTGTTATGTTTGATGTTGAAAGGCTACCAATCTTTTCCTGTGAAAGTGATTTGTTGTGTTATGTAGGAAAATGAAGGACTAATTTATCAAATTATTTGTTGTGTGTGAAATAGGGTGGTGTCACAAGAACGGGAAGCTTCTATTGGTGTACGAGTACATGCCAAACGGTAGCTTAGACAAGCATCTCTTCGTGGGGCCCGACGTGGACCCACTCGGATGGAACATCCGCTACAAGATCATCTCCGGCGTAGCCTCGGCCCTCCACTATCTCCACAACGAGTATGAGCAAAGAGTGGTCCACCGCGATCTCAAAGCCAGCAACATAATGCTCGACTCCAACTTCAACGCTCGTCTAGGTGATTTCGGCCTCGCGCGAGCATTGGAAAACGAGAAAACGTCCTACGCAGAAGCGGAGGGCGTTTTGGGAACAATGGGGTACATCGCCCCCGAGTGTTTCCACATGGGAAAAGCAACCCAACAATCCGATGTATACGCGTTCGGTGCCGTTTTACTCGAGCTCATTTGTGGGAAACGGCCCGGAATCAAGAACTCCGGGTTCCAGCTACTCATCGATTGGGTTTGGTACTTGCATCGGGACGGGAAGTTACTAGAAGCTGTGGACCCGAGATTGGGAGACGAATACGTACCCGAAGAAGCGGAGAGGCTGCTTCTATTAGGGTTAGCTTGTTCACATCCTATTGCAAGTGAGAGGCCTAAAACACAAGTTATAGTTCAGATGATCACCGGGACAGTGCCCGTCCCAGTCGTCCCGCCTTTCAAGCCGCCATTTGTTTGGCCGGCTTCTCGGCCAATGGATACGGACTTGGTATCGGACAGTGAGACGACGACGCTTACTTCTTCGCATCCCGGTTCGGGATGGAGTGGACAGTACATCAGCAGAGAGAGCTACACTGGGTATACTGATTCTGACTCTATGGTGTAGCTGGTGAAACTAGTTACCATCATTGTGCATTCTTTCTATCCTTCTTTTATTTTTTCCCTCTTTTTATTCTTGATGATTGTTGTTTTTAGTGTATATCATACCAATTGTTTGTGAGGTGTAATTTTGTTTGGTGGATAGCAAAGGAAGACAGTCTAGATTCTGTTTCATCTCGTGTTTTATTTTCTAGTGTACTTGGTACTAACATCTGGTGCACTTGTAAAATTAAATACGAGTTGAGAATCCAACGCGAGGGACTAAAATAGTCTCTGTATATTGATGCTTGTGGTATTTAAATTGTTGATATATAACATTTTCCTTTGTTTTTGTACATTAATTGCCTCCTACCTTTATTCTTTTTTTAGAGTGAGGTGGGTGGGCCGGCTTCGTTCCTATATTTGTGTTGCCTTCTAAAGAAAATCACACATTTATTTCATTATTCAAATTTGAATACTATAGCAATTCCACATTTAGCGTTGGATCTTCTGTTATATTTCATTTATTAACATCTTTTATATTGCTATTACCATTGTCATTTCGATATACCTGATATTTATAAACTGAAACACTGCAATGTATATAAAGTGATAGAAAATTGGATATGATATAGAAAAATTGATTTAGGAATTCAAATATAATTTAATGAACACCTGCACATAAGAAATCAAGACAAAGTCTCATGTGTAACTAGTACACGGCTTTAAAATCCGTGCTCTCACCCCAACCCTATCCATGTATGCACAGAACAAGTACATTTGTTTTAATGGATCAAGTATTTTTTAAAATGAATTATTCTGCTGCACAAGTGTACGATGCACTTGAGTGCACAAGAGACTCACTCAAAAATCAAATATAGGCCAGTACCCCAAATTTAACCCTGTGATTTTAATATCATAATTTTAAGTCAATTATTTCATGGACTTTATAACAATAAATTCGTCAATTCATCAAAAAAAAATTCAGGTCGCGCAAAAAATTGTCACACATGCAGAATTGAATTAAGACATATTGAATGCAAAAACAAAAGTTTCTACTTTCTAGGATATTTACATTTCTTCAGTGCAAGAAACTGAGAGAGAGAATGGGGGAAACCAATTCCAATTTCCATATATGTTGGTAATAATCCCAATAATATACACATCTACTGTACAAAATAAGAACATGTGCCACAACAAAATTTTCGAACTATGATTTTCCAGCAAGGGAGCAACGCAAACAAGTATTTGACATGCTCGAGAATAGTGAATGCTCCTAATCGAGAAGGTTGGCGATTTGGCAAGACGGCCATTTAAGTGAAAACAAAATGCACCTTACATAGAATGACGGATTTCAGATTTACTTTTTGGCGTTCGTTCATCTTGGATCTCTTCAAGATCCTCGTCTTCACATCTTTGACCAGCCTGCTCCTTCCAATACGCCACCAACTTCTTCAAACGAGCCACTTCCTTAGACGACACGTTTTTACTAGGGTCATTCACAATTGATCTAACTCTAGATGCATACCTGAAGTGCAAGATATGAATGTTGTCAAAAGATTATGAAATAATTATTTTGTAGCTTAAGCATCAAATTTTTAGCTCTATACAAAGGTCTTTGCCAATATAAACGTCACGGAAGGGTACTTGCTTTTGGATAAGCATGTCTCTAACCATGTTTAATTATTATACTAATGTGTATATTTATGGGGAGAGATAGAGACATACGTTAAAGAGTTGTAGCTCTCATCTAGATTCGACTCTGCTGGAGATATGTTGACAAACATAAGTGTTTTAGCATTGCCGCCCAATGAATCACTCATCAACATAGTCAGCTTGTGATTCCTGTAGGGAATGTGTGGAGTGCCGGAAGATAAAGCACCAATAACATCCCCAAGAGCGGAAAGTGATTTGTTAATGCTTTGAGCTTCCTTCAATTGATTCCCAGAAGAGCCTGATTTCTTCACTCGTTCGGATCCAGCAAGATCCACAAAGCTTAGCTGCACAACATGAAGCCCAGAAAAAGAAAAGGAACAAACTAATGAGCATATATAGTAAGTTGATCAGTTTTACACGAACAATATTTATAGATGTGAATACCTTTCCCCTGGAAACCGACTGAGTTTGAAGGTTTGTACTCTCTATGATAACAGAGAGTATCAAATGAGACCTTGAGCTTTCCTCATTCATCAGGGTCCCAGTTGTATGCCGTTTTTCTGATCCTCTTTCAATAATACTTTGTAATTCATCGTATGATGAAATAGACAAGACTGTGACATTTTCCACAACTACCATTCCCTGTGGAGAAAGAAGTAACCAACCATGGCAAATAAATCACTAAAAAGCAAGTAGAGGAACTTAGCAAAACTTAGCACAAGTCAACATTAAAACAAATTTGGCAAATTATAATATCATTTCTCCAATTACCTTTGGATCCTTTTTTATGTCCAGTTTCAAACGCTTTGCGTTTTTTGGGAGCAGGAGATCTATCAGGGTATCTTGATATAACTCCACCATATATGCCTGCACATGTTCATAATACAATTAGCCATTGGAAATCAATACCTATAGAGCCATAAAATCATTCAGATTATTAAGGTCATAACAAACTCCAGTGAAATAATTTTATTGAAGGAAAAAATATGATGTCCAGTAATCAATTTCATCTCCAAGCATAAAAATTTGGTACCTTCAACGTGAATGAGAACTTTTTACCATCCCGCTTCATAATTCTAAAAAGCTCAGATGTAGCCCGTGGAGTAAGCCCAGGGTTTCCCTCAGATCCGTAAATTGTAAATGTCTTTCCAGAACCAGTTTGGCCATAAGCAAATATGCACACATTATATCCATCAACCGCTGATTGAACCAAGTACTGCAATAGAAAGAAAAATCATATACATCGTATATAACATAACCAAGTTACTTAATTCAATCAGCACATAATATCATAACCAAACCACACAGAATTCTATTAAACTTGCCTTGGTGTCCTCAAAAACCTCGTCTTGAGTGGCATGGCCATCAAATACATGATCATATATATGTTGTTTCAGTCTATCATCTCTCCATGTATGCTCTACAGTAAACTCGTCAACATTTGCCAGCACATTTCTTTCCTTTTCAGATATTTCTTTCTCACTGAGAGGCCTCAATCGACAATAGACACGAATCTTGCCTTTCATATCTTGAGAATAAATGGAGTGTCAAAGTATGACTATCAAGAAAATATTTAACAACGAAATGAAATTCTCCAAAATTATACATATATATAGCTTATCACTTTCCATCAAAATTTTATAAAAATATATATAATATATTGCCACTTAAAAAGAATGATGGGCTTCAAAAAAGAAAAAGATCTCACTCTGAAATTAACCCATCAATTTTTCTGGTATTATGTGAGAAAATTATAGGTGTATTGGAGAGCATCTACGTGTTTGAATTTTTTTTTATTTGAGAGTGAATGTTTTGGATCAAACATATGCAAAGTGTCAATGGTACCTTCTATCATGTTAAAATATCGTTTTCTCATAACTTGTTCTTCCTTGTAAAGAGCCTCCATCTCAGCCAATTGAGCCCCTTGCATCTTCAAGATTGCAGCAGTTTGCTCATTCTTTCTGTCGATATCCTGTTAAGGAACTATGAGTTAGGACTATGTATATGGAAATTTCTAATTGTTAACTATCACACACACAAAATGAGTTCCACAGTCCCATGGCATTAAAAGGAAAATGTTGGAGCATAAAGATTTAACCTCTTTCATTTCTCTAAGTTCCTCCAATTCCCTGAGATTGTTATGCAATGCAGATAACTCTGTGTCCTTAACAGCAACCATTGATTGTGCAGCAACCAATTTTTGTGTTGCCTCTTCCAATTTCTTTTCAAGTTCAGAAATACGAAACTTAGTGCTCTTTCTTTCCTGTTCAAAATTTCCCTCAATAATGGCAATCTGCATTTGACAAGCACAACTGTTTTTAGGAATATACACAGCATTAAGAGATGTCAAAATCAAGAAAAAGTCAATATCTGTACCTCATCAGCACTCTTCCTCTGAAGTCTTGAAAGTCTTTCCACAAGAGATGTTTTCTCTATTATATGTTTCCTGTTGGATTCTTCTAAAGCATGCAACTCTGCAGTGCTTGCTTTTAGTTCATCGTGTATCTTGCACAAGACCTATGCATAATGGTTAAAAATGAGAGTAAAAAAATACAATTACAAAGAAGAGATATATTTAAGCTAAATGAAATTGTGCATAAAATAGAATAAATCTTGGTCAAGTAAGGTTGGGGTAGTATACAAATAGCAATGTAGATCTCACCACGTACAAAAAATCAAAGATAATAACATAAACATATGGATACCTGGTTATTTGTTTCAACAAACTCTTTCTTGGTATTGTTCTCCAATCCGTTTTTATTCAACTTTGATAACTTCACCTCAATATTTTGTTTCTCCAACATTGAAGCCTGCAAGCAATCATATAATCAGAAGCTGCAAACAGCTGAGAGATGGGTACAATTCTTTGCAAAGATGATTACCTGAAGTGCCGAATCTTTTTCATCACACAAAGTTCTCAGTTTGTCACGTTCACAAATGATTTCTTCCAAGTATTGTTTCTCAGACCTCAATGTGCCCTTCAAATTCTCCACATCTTCTTTCATTTTCAGTTCTTGTTTCTGCTTTTCATGAAGATCTTCTTGCAACTGAATAACCAAAAACAGAAAGAGAACTATGAGTCTATGACCCACATTTTAACAGTTCTTTATATTGTTTTCATAAGAAAATGAAAGTTATACTGAATGAGAAAAGACAATACAAAGTGATAAGCTTAATCAGTTTGCCGTAAAACGCCATAAGTGGACATGTAAATATTGCAATAAGGAACTATTGATAGTCAATAGTAAATTATTCCTATCAACAGTTTAGAGGACGTTTGCTATTGAGGTGGTGTTTTAGAACTCATTTGGAATAGTGAGAAGCACTTTTTTTTTTAAGTTGGTAAGACCCAACTTTTTCCAAAAAAAAAATAAAGTGCTTATGAAGTTCCAAATGAGTTTGAAAACACCCCCTGAAACTTGGTAAAACTCACTTGATTGACTTTGTTCTCTGATTCTTCAAGAGACTTGGACAATTCCAAAACACGCTTCTCGTTAATGTCCATAGGTGGTCGCACATTATCAGAAGGATGTCCATTACTTGAACCATTAACAGCAGCACGTGCTTTGGAGTAGCGGCGAAGCATTACATCATTTATATGCGTTTGAAGGGCAACACAGATTTCTTCTCCCTAATTTAGTAAGAATGTCAATGATAATCAACAAAAGCACATAGGGGTAACTAAACATTGATCAAGAATTATAAAGTCATAGTTGTAAATCAAAATATGTTACCTGCTTCGTTTCAAATTGAAATATATGCAGGACACCAGCAACTCTCATCTTAAAAAATACAGCAGTGTTACTGCTTCCAAATTGCATTATGTCCCTTAACTCAGCTGAATGGAGATACTCCTTTGGAACGGGACGGAAGAAATGAACCTTTGAGCAAAAAGCAACCATATTTAGGCATCTGAACCGTACTTCTGTCAGAAATGCAACTTCAGAAAATAGAAAAATTTACTCTTACCCCACGCTTGTTGATGCCTAGAATAATTTTCCCCGGTAGGAGTCCAATGGGATCATCAATCTTACGAACAGCAAAGAAAACAGAATTCCCATAAGGAAGTGTTCTTAAGATCCGCAAAAACTGTTGTCGAGCATCATCTTTAGTCAAGTTCTCCTGCAGCTCAACAAATATTGTCAACATTCAACTCATTTAGTCAATGTTTTGAAGATTCTTATGCTAAAAAACTATGGGTTGTATCTAAAGGAAGAGCATGAGGCAAGCTAACTTATTAGGGATTGGTCAAGGGCATAAAATAAAATTAATAGTTTAAGAAAGAATATTCATGGTAGGGTCAAAACAGTTAAAAGGCAAAGTCCACTGATACCCATTTACCAATGTAGATTTTCTCAATTATATGTTACATACAGGATAAATATTTCACTGTATTTATAGAATTTACTACAATAGCTCTCACCATTGAACGATAACGGGAAAGAACATCTAGTTCCCAGTCTCTCTTGGCTCGAGTAATTGCAAGCTGTCTGGGGAGAAATCTTTCCAAAAGTGATGTCCAATCTCTGGATATACGAACGAAAAAACCAATTAGTACATTATTATAATGAAGCTTTATAGAACTTCCTTTGGCAACAAGTAGCAGCTGACATGCACCATTAAGAAACGAGTTGCTGATTCAGTTAAGAAACAATGGAACAATTGATTGACAAAAAAAGAAAGAGAAACAGAGTTAGGCAACTAACGTGCATGTTTCTGGAGACCCAACATATCCAATTTCAACCAGAATCTGCAAAGCAGATAGCTGTGCAGCATCGTCCCTTCCAACAGGGTAATTCCCAAATACATAATCGTGTTGTAGCTGTAACAAGGAAGAAACAATGAGACGGGAAGATAGTACCTAGAAATACTTAGAAAACAAAAGAAGGGCTAGAAATAAATGCAAATAAAATTACAGCATAACAAAACCGAAGACAAACATACTTGGACAAATGATAGCTGCACAAACATTGGGTCTGTAATCGCTTCATCTGACTCCCGAAATAGCTTCTTTTTTAGTATAAGTTTACAGTGCAAAATCTCTCCCTTACTCCGATCCTTAGAAGCCTTAAAGTCAGCGAGCAGGTCTCCGATATATTTATTATCGTCTAGACCAACATACTCCTCTACAGAACATAACAGCATATTGTTAGAAGAATACATTAGAAAATTTAAATCATATTTTCGTCTTTTATTTCAGGAAATTATGGAACACCAAGTTATGGTATTAACAATATATAAGATAAAAGTACCATTTCCTGAGTCTGGTGATTTTGAAACAACAGCCTTACGACACTCAAACAAACTGAAGCTTGAATATGCTGATAATTTTATAATCCCAGCAAGCTCCTGAAGGTTTAAATCAGTGACCCAAAATCAATAAAGTGTTACAGAAATTTTATCAAGAATCTAAAACGTGTTAATAACGCGTAAATGAAAAGAAAAGCAAAAGCAAAAGGTAAGTCAGCATTTGCCATTTGGTGAATCGAAAATGTGCATTTACATAAAAATATATTCAGTGCACAATACCGAATAAAACAGATATACACACACAAATCAAAATCAGTTAATGGGTTGTTATGTGCTATTTGACTCCAAAGTCAAAAAGAAAATATTTCAAATCCTTTTGACTACTAACTCCCTGTTGGTTAACCTCCACTGTAAGGTTAAATAATTATTTGCCTAACTAGTTTGGGTAGGATGCACGCCCATAGGCCCAAATTAAACATAATTTAACCGTTTCAATTACTCTACGAAAAAATTTCTCCAACAGACATTTTACCAGCAAGGTAACAAGAAAGGATTGCATGTCATAATTTTTATATATGACTGATTTAAACATCAGTTTACCAATCACCCATGTGCAGAAACCTTGATGGGCTCTTATTCAAGGAAAATGTTATTAATCATTGTTATGACTTTTCCTCGAACAAATACATATTTTGATGCTCTAACATCACACTCCATGGTCGGTGCTTCTTAGCTTTTTACCTCTATAAAGCCTTATAAAAACAATATTGAAAGAAGATTTTGGATAAAGAATTATCAGATTTTCCAAAGGTATAATACCCTAAGATCTATGGGCTCAACTGCATCTCCCCAAAAAAACTTATTAGGAAATTGAACAATGATGAGGATAAAGTTAATAAAGGCCCTTTTAGGGGACATCGAACAGAATATAAAGTTTATTAGGCCCTTTCTAGGGACATTGAACAATGATGGAGATGAAGTTAAAGAAGACCTAGAGATACCAGTACATGACAGAATTCTTCAAATTTGTGAAAGAGATTATGGGTGCTTCAAATTATAATCATAACTTATCGTAGTACTATATTACAAAATATTTCGATAATTGGATCATACCCCTGACAAGTCTATACACTGTTTGAATTTCAAAAATTGCAGCTCATTCCTTGTAGTAAAAAGAGTTCCATTCAGGTAGCAATTATATTGTAATAAAAAGAGACAATCAACTGTTAACATCATGAGAAATAACAGTGCAAGGCACAAAATGCCATTATATAACCCCCATGAGAAACATTGCACATGCCAGCAACTAAGACCAGGCATCATTCCATCAGAAACTCAAGCCTCCAAATAGAATAAAAGCAAATGAAAGATGTATATCTTAACAATATAAAAAACTTTCAAAAAATTGTCGTGTTATGATAACAATTTAATACACTTTATATAATGCATCGATGAATATGAACTGGACACATCAGAAGCATGAACAGTACCTCAACAGCATCAGCTACAGTTGTGGCCATGTCGTATGTAATCTCTTCAAAGGTTTCATCCAAGAAAAAAACTATAGTCGTCAGCTTTTTACCAGTCAAAACAGCATCAATCTCCTCACGTCCGGGTATTATGTGCCTTGGTCCAGCCTTAACAGAGCGCTTTAATGCATTTAACGTGTTCAAGGCAAGAACTTGGATTTCAGAATCATTACTAGCACTATGTGCCACAGAATGTACATATTCAGACAAATAGCCACCAATTTCCTTGCTAGGTGGCATGCACGATGCACATAGATACATTAGCTCCCATGCCTTAATCAATGAATACCTATCAACAACATAGTATAAGATCAGCCACACATCCCCAAACAACTTGGAAGAGTAGGGGAATTGGAAAATAGGGATCAAACAGTCTCCATACACAGATAATTAGATTATGGAGTGGAGAAAATTCACTTTGAAAAGGTATAAAAATCAATTAGTAAAGACACACCTATCAGGATTGTTTCTTGTCTGCTTTGATATTTGCATAAAGAGTTCGTCTCGGAGTTCAGAACGCCTCAAAGAATGCTTGTATAGCTTACTCACAAGCTCAATGCGTTCATCTAATTTCATTGGAGAAACTCGATCAGAGGAATCAACTCCCATGTACTTCAGGATAACCTGGAACAACTTCACTGCTCTATTAGCAAGATCGCTGTTTATTTTCAGCAGCGAAGTTGGGATAGGTTCCTGTCAAATATAATGGACTACATTAGCATAAAAATTAGAAAGAGAACTCAGTAACATAAAGGCATTGCACTACCAACCTTCTGGAAACACAACATATCTTCAAAGGTGAACTTCTCTCGAACTTGTGTTCCAACTGTCCTTTTAGAGAAGAAACCACGTTTACCAGCTGAATGAATTTGCTTCTGCATTGCCCTCAAAAATCCCTCCACCTAAAAAGAAGAAAACATCATCAGAAACTAAAAATATCAATATTATTATTTACAATCCAAAGCAAAGTGAAGTCCAGTCATTCCTAAAATGTGTATTGTAATTGAAAGCTAAACTTCAAAGGATTCGATTCATAAGTTTAAAAAAAAAAGGAGAAAAATTTGGAGTTTCACCTGGAATTTGTCAATCAATGGTATTGCACCTGCAAGTTCAGGGGGCATAACTGATGACAGTGTATTCGGAGTGCTGCAAAGTAAATGACATTATTAGTTTCTGGAGTTGGCATATTAGAATATGGAGAACATAACTGCTCAGTTCGACTAAACTTCAACAATGCAGAAACTTCAGGAAAAGACAAAAGCATACAGTGGGAAGAAGTTGGAACCATCCGAGTCATAATCGTCACCATTTGAGGTAGCAAAAGAGTTGTGTGCAGGGGATTCAATTCCATTACTAGAGCCAAAAGAAGACCTGCTTGACCTCAAGCTTTTTGCCATTTCATTAGTCATTTCCTCCAAGAAGCGCGAATATCCAAGAATTCAGTTTAAGATCATATTCCCTCAATCTCCCCGACGTTTTTCTACTCCTCTTTTGGATCAATTTAATCAAGCCCTCCAGTTATTGTCAAACTTCTGTCAAAAAAATACAACAAACATCAACAAACAAATCTGAAAATTAAAAATGCAGTCAGTATCAAAATAGCTACACACCATTTAATCCAATGCTCCAAACTAAACAATACAGAAAAATAAAAAATAAAATAAGCTAGAAAATACCAGAATCTAGGCCCAGATAAAAACCCATTCGAACATACAAAACCCGTTCACATTAACTAAGCTTTACTCAAGATCAGTAGCTATAACCCCCAATTCCACAAGATCCAGCACAAAATGCTGAATAAAATAATAATAAATGAAAATAGACCGAACTTTCAGTTCTGCAGTTCACAAAGAGCCCATAAATTAACAGAAATTTTCTAATTTAGATCACAAAACCCAAATCAGAAAATGATGTACACAGAGGCGATACTGCATACAGAAACGGCAAAAGAAAAAATCAAGAAAAAACACAGCAAGCGCAAATATGCCAGAATGTAGAGCCAATGCGTTTACAAATCTGAGAACAAGTGAATCGAAGCACATCATATACTCGGGAAACGCATCAATGTGTGATGAAAGTATTTCTCCGGCCCTTGTAGTGAGAGAAACAAGAGAGATGAAAAGAGTGAAGGAGGGAGAAAGGAGATAGTGAGGGTCACGAGACTTTTTTTAAATTTTTCTTTTGAGCTACGATAACAAAATCAGACAAGAAAACAGTCATTTCTTAAAATAAAAATCGCATTAATTAATTCAATTGCTCTTCTTTCTTTTATAATTAAAAATTAACAAAGGGGTGTTTGTTTTTTCGACTTTGTCTGATTCTTACACTTTGATTGCCGAATCCCAATTATATTTCCATTAATATTTCCACTAAATTTTATATTTAATCACATTGTATCTTTACAACTTGAATACTAAATGCAAAAATGTTTTAGAAAGACCAACGAAATGACAAAAACAAAATAAGAATCTAAATAATAAAAATGGTGATATACCTAATTAATGGAGAACATCTGAATAATGAAACATAATAATAATAATATGATCTTCAATAAAACAATAATAGATAGTAGTATATTCTAATACTTAATGTTTTAATAATTGTATATTAATGTCTCGATCGTAATTTTATTAAATAAAATGTTGAGACAATTGACATATACTTGTTAAATTCAAATATTATGTGTTAACTTTGATTGACGGTAGGTTGCAGGCTTGCAGCTATAGACAACTGTATATATATATATATATGAGGGTTTGAACTTCTAAAAACAGATTATTGAACATAAACATGAAATGCTAGAAAAAAAAAAGGGTCTGCCTTGTTATATAAAATTAATTGATTATGTTGGATTAAATATTTATATAATAAATTTGAAACATATCAATTTCATTGAAATGGTTTGAGTAATCTCAGTGGATCCAAATTCATAATCCTTAATTAGGTAGATTTGAAAACGACTCATTTTGAATTCTTCTTAAATTTTGGAACTCAATCCAAGCGAGAACAATTTAGTTAGCACTAACTTTTTGGAAGACTAATATTTTGGTATTTAATTAAGCAAATTTAATAGTATAGTATAATTACAATTTACACATACATACATACATACATTTATAAGAGTAATAACAGTACCACGTGTAATGTTTTCATTAGCCTATCGACCAATAATTAGTTTTGAAACAATAGCTAGTGATTATGGCACATAATAAATATAAATTTAGGTCTTAGATTCTTATTGAAGCTCACCCTAAAATCCATACTCCGTAGTTACTGTATTAAAATATAATTATTTCACTATAAAAATCCTGCATAAAGTCTCATACATAAGACATAAATATAAACTTTCAAGACATTAAATATACCAAAAGGTCAAATTTAGTGTAAGATTTGGTCCCACCTTGAAACTTTAAAAAAAAATTAATAACATCTTATTTATAAATACTCACTTTGAACTTTGAAGATACACCATATTGTTCCCAAAAGAAATCACACTATGTTGTAAATTTTTCTTGAATTCAAAGGAGTATGTAAAAATGTATATAAATAAATGCTATTATGTGCATTTATGATATTAAAATGAGTAATAAAATACTCCTATATATGATTTATAATAAAGGTATGGAATTGCAAAAGTGGAGAAGAAATAATTGAGGAAAAAGGCATTACTACTGACAAAAGTGTTGTAATGTGTTGTTTTGGAACGTATCTACACAATGACAGTACAAAGCCTCCATTTTCTAGAGCACAAAATCCAATTTTTGAAAAAGATAGATAACACAATTAAAGTTCATATTTATATAGCTCGGTTGAATCAATCACACGTGATTTTTTATAATGAGAAAGTGTGATTTATTCAATATGCATTTGTATATCTTTGTTCTTTTAAAAAAATGAATACCGATAATTTAATGAATTTAATTAAGTGTGTATATATATATTATATCTCTGCGTGCTTAAAATATCGTTTCAAATACAAAAATCGTAACCCTTTTTTTTAGCGCTACAAAAATCATAACTAAAGTCCTTTTTTTTTAAAGGAACTAAAGTCCTTTTATATATGAATTAATTTTATTTTTTATAATAATAAATGGTCCTACCCATTTCTATAGTTTGGTGCAAAGCAAGGCATTTATTGAGTTCACTAGTCTCACACAATAAGTTGGTTAAACAAAAACACCAAAATGACACCCCTTTCCTGTTTTGTGTGATTTCACTTATTTGATCAATTAAATGTCCATTTAGAAAATTGGGTCCTACGAGTTGTACTGTGTAACAAAAAAATTAAATAAATTCTTATTAAATCATCAATTTGGAACACCAAAAATCATCAAGAAGAAGAAAGAAATTTAATTGAAATGCATTTCTATAAAAATAAAATGTAATCAAGAGTAAGAATTAATGACTCTCAGGTAAAAAAAATAGGAAGTAGTATTTTTTAAATGTAAACGCATTTTTAATGATTTCTGAGTCTGAAAAAAATTGTCTTTGTTTGAAAAAAAAAATTACACTTTGTACCTAATAGTCACAAAAAAATTATATTTATACCTTAGAGTTTTTTGCTCTCCCACTTTATACCTTAGATGTTTTTTTCCCATCAAGTAATCATTAATCAACGACAACATGAGCCGAGGAATCAAAATCCTGAAATTTAATTGATAACATTTTTAAATTAAAAAGACTCGGCATAATACCTGATTCGAATTTTAAAAACTGGTTAGCATAAATTTGTACTCAAATATTTTGTTATTAAAATACGCCTATATACAGACATTATCATATGTTTAATGTAAAATATAAAAAAAATTGTGTTTTCATTAAAGTTGAAGGAATTTAAGAGTATAGTTTAAAAGCCGGCCATGGCGGCTAGAAGAAGAAGTTAGGAGTGGATTTGTGAACATGTGGAATGAAAATGAATTATGATTACCCAATTAATTAACTCACGAGACTACTCGCTCACCTTTGCTCTTTCAACTATTATAAAACTACATTTTATTTTATTTTATTTTGTCAGGAAAATAGTTCAATTGACAGATGGAGGCAGAATAGTACAACCACCAATAGATAAATAAGAAAAAGAAACAAAGTCAAGACTATTGTTATGTATTTTCTTTTATATTATTCTGGTATTTTTTCCATCAATTTTTTGTTAGAACTACAATTCAATTTTGGGTATAAATAATTATTTGATTCATTATATTTATTATCGTCAAAAATATTAATAATTGGACTGAATCAATACATATATAGTATATGTGTAATTTAATCATCGTTTCTATCAATTTCTGCAGATTAATTCCTAAAAAAATTTAGGACAAAACATGACGAAGTATATGCCTTTTTAGCAATAGACATATTCAGGAGGTTTGACCATTTACTTTTCAAACTGGTGGATAATAGAGGTGGTAACTTTGTATTGTTAGGTCCGGCCCAAATCTACCAGGCGAGGAGCAAAACTGGGCCGACCAGTTGATTACTTTCGGCCCAAACACCCCCATTCCGCGTCAGTGTATATACGCCAGCCCACGAGGCCATAACTCAAATCAGCCCAAAGTACTACCGCTACGTAGATTATCCAACTCACGAAACAAGAATAACAATCTTTTGTTTTTTCTTTATAAAAGTTGCTTCTGAAAAAAGTTTCTATCGAATTTGGTAATAGAATTTGAAAACTTATTTTACATCACATATATGATATATGTGATTGTTTTATCATCTAATAAAACTAATATGGGAAGAGTTTACATCAGATCTCCATTATCCTAACCTCAACTTCAATCAAATTTAATCAAATCAATCTTGATCATATGTTCATTATCATAAACAAATTTAACCTCAACTCCTGAATGTTATATATAGAAGATAATGACACATGAAACACTCATATATAGGAGCATAATATTTTTAGCACTCTACAAAGGGCAAAATTCACAACATTAACATTTTTTTAGCACATTTAAGTAAAGTAAGCGCTAAAACTGTTTTATTTTAATAAATCATCAAACGAAATAGAAAAACCCAACAAGAGGACGTAACTATATATGCATATTCAAAAAATACAAATAAATATATTAGTTCATCTATCTCAATTAAGCAAAAGATTATTGAATTAAAAAAAACCTAACATTCAAATGATCTCCATCTGTACTCAAGTGCATCAACCACATCATCAAAACTATCAAACCTCGAACTAACCAAATCCATCCCCACCCCCAATTTCTCCGTCACCGGGCCGTGCGCCGCCGCCACCACCATCCGCGGGCACATCCGCCTCACCGTTCCCCAATTCATTCCCAATTCCGCCAAGCTCTTGAACAGCCCCTCCACCTCTCCAGTACTCGTGAAAACAATCGCGTCCACTCCGCAATCCTCCCCCAACTTCTCCACCAGCTCCGCCACGCCGCTGCGCCACCGCGTCTCGTAGGCATTTACTCTAACGGTCACCCATCCCTTCCGCGCTAGATCCGCCAGAAAATTAGGCACCACCGGCGGCTCCTCCAATCCAATTACGGCTGGGACAGGGCACAAAACCTTTCTCCCCAACCCTAACCCTAACGCCTCCACCAATCCACTCGGCGTCGCCACCGGAGGAACCAAAACCATAATTTTCTCCGGATTCGCACATAATCCACTCGCGAACGATTCATTCAGAAGCTCCGAATCGTTCCCCAGGGCCGAAACTGTGAAAATGTCTCCATCTTCGGCTAACGGAAGTGTAATTGTACCGGATAAGGCTTGGGCGAAGGCGGAGATTCCGGATCTGGAAGTGAATGCTACGGCGGACAAATGGTGGAGTGGGGGATTGGGCGGGAGCAAGTAGTGTTGGATGGCGGAAATGGTTTGTGGGGTGGGCTCGACGGCGACGGTGGGGCACCAGAGAGGAGCCCAGCCCTTGAGGTGAATGAGGTGGGATAGCCTGCCGGCGTAATTTTGTGGTGTGGTGAAGGCGATTACAGGGGTGGTGGCCGGCGGCGGCTGTAAATTGAGGACTACCATTTTAGGGGCACCGATTTGAAGGTGCCATTATCTACATTGGACTGTTGGAGATGGGCCACTGGCCCATAATGTTATCCTTCCTTTTTTTTAATTATTTTCGATTGTTTTTGTAGTATAGGGAATACTTTTGCTAATTAATTACGAATAATTAACTCATTTATCATTAGTACTATCATCTTAAAACTCTGCAAATTATTATTTTTACAAATAAAATCAACATTTTATAATTAGCTTCAAAAAGTTTAAGCTATTTCTTCACCACAAAAATTTGTAAATGAGTAAAAAATAAAACAACATTCACCAAATACCAAATTCACAACAACTGTTACTCAAATCTTTCATCTGTTGTTGTCCTTAAATGAAATAATAATCTAAAGTACATGTATGATCATATTTCTAATTGTTTCTAAAGCCTCATCCACTTGATCCAATTTTGCATCCAAAAATGATGATCAAGCAACGTCAATTAAACTAAGCACATCTTCATTTCTATCCAAGATATTATTGGCCTAAAATATCGTTCCAGATGGACGCTCGCCCTCTGGAAGAGCTTCATCACTACAAACAATAGTCGAACATTTCGACGTCTATAACAAAAATGAATAAAGATGGTCCCCCCAAGAGTTTTTGATCTCATCAAGATTCAGTTCGTTTGGAGAGAAGATTTGTTTGCACTACGCAGCCTCTCCATGACTCCTCGCAGTTGCTCCGAAATAGTGGCGTACAGACATCTTTGGGCAGCCTCGTCCAGTCCACACATAGTTTTGGGCCATCCATGATGAGAAAATGATAAATCCCTTGACATGTCTATAGCATTCTGCTTCAGTTTAGGGATATCAAATACGATTGGCTCACCTACTACTATTCTTATATCCTTGTTACACAAGGGTAAAGGAGGTCTTCTACCAAACATATAATTCTCTGGCATAACCTGGTAAACCACAAGTGAAGGGAAGATGCAAAGTATTAGACACAGGATAGATACATTCATTTTTGGGACAAAAAATGTAACCAATTTGATGAGATTATCAGAAATATTGTATTAAAACTGAATTTATATGCAACAATATTAAGCAGTCATGAGCTAAAACACAAAAATATGAAGAGTCAAGAGCTGATTTGGGCGATTGAGCAGTCTCTACGGCCATGAAGGACTGCTAACGAGCAAGACTGTAGAGCATTTATAAGTTACAGCTGACAGCATAACTTTTACTGAACTAATCATGTGATATGGAAGAATGGCTAAAGTAAGATTGAAAATACCACACTGCTATTGCATCAAAGTAGTCAGAAGAGAAAAAAACATGGTTAGCAGCAAATTCCCTCAAAACAGATGTCAAAACGAGAACTTGAATATAATAATTGGTTGTTAAATCCACTCTTGATTATTAACACGTAGCAAAGGCATATTACAAAACTCGAAACAGATACGGCCCCAAAAACTACATTCTATAGAAGTTGCAAAGAATAGGCCGCTTCACATGCGACCCAAGCGAGCTGTCAAAATTTCCATGAGTAGCATCTGCAACTCAACCGTAAGTCTTCTCCATCTCAAACAAATTACTTAAGACACACTAGGTTAACTAATCTACAACCTACAGAATAAACTTAAATAGTACTTTGCTCCAGCGTCTTGCTCATTATTATTAAACAAATTTAAATTCTATCCACTTTAGGCACCTTGTAGCTGTTGGATCCATTACTGGAAAAACTTAACTCCAGAATCATGAAATATTTAATTATTTCATAAAGTGACTACTTGTTTATTAAGCCAATATCAAGTCATACTCAATTAAAGCAGGCAAATTAACCATTTGGCTGATCAAATAGGAAATGTGACACCATAAACATGGATGAATAATGATCCAGTACCATTCATATCTTCATGCAGATAATAAACTCAGTAGCTTCAAAAAATTCCAAAATACGTCAGAGTAATGGAGTCAAGCTAAGATTTAGACATTACATTATAGGTATGGATGCTTAGAACTAATAATTTAGAAAAATCCTTGGTCAATCCTCACAACTAATCAAATACAGAGCGTGGGAAACCACGGGATCGCAAATTTTATACCGTCAATGAACTTATGTAAAATGGATAATGTTGAGAAATACCTTCTCAAAACCATGATGAATTATAGGCAGAACTATTGGGGTTACAGGGGCTCGAGTAATTAGACTGGCAGTTCCCCATTTCAACCGTCGTATAGGTACATCTTCTTGACACACTTTTCCTTCTGGAAATGTATGCAACTGTTTATTTGCCATAAATGAGATGACATAAAATTCAGAATTATTATGATTATCTCTTTATTAAATAGAGCTTCTATAAGAGTAGCACAATTTATGATCTTGCTGTCAACACAACCACAGGTAGTCGACCGAATGCTTCAGTTCACATAAAATCAATATTCATAAATAAAATAACTGATGCATGAGAAACAATCAAATTCTACATCACAAACGTTGATGTATGTCAATTCTGGTAGCTATTCCATGGATCACAAACTTAGAACTCTCCTTGTATTCCAGGGGTGCAGTACAAGTTAATATATGTTTTAGGCAATACATATTGCACAAATAATTCATTACTATGATCACAAGCTCTAACATATACATATGCATATATGTGTTTCAGTGTGTGTGTGTTTGTGTCTGTACCAAGAAACATGTGCAAGTAGGAAGTCAGGAAAGTTCTCAAAATACCAAAAGATGTGAGACAATTGGAATAGTACCCATTCTCCATCATTCAGGCGGTCAAGAGCCTCATTCATGTGCTCCTGATAGATTCCACCTCCCCTTGTTATAGGAATACATTTCCCTGTGAAATTAAAAAATTGATGAATGAAAAATTTAGAGGTAACTGCATCTTTAGAGATCTGGCTTAAGCATAATTAAGAAAACCAATCCTCATAAGGATAAACTTAACCTCAACGATAAGACAAAAACGTATGAAACAGTCTCAACATATACATTACATGATTCGTGGGCTTATGACCCTAGACCCTACCCGAATCATCTTTTAAAGCAAAATATTAAAGTGGAGCTCCGTCTCATAAATGAAACCATCTCAAACAAGACTGTCCCCAAATAAAATTAAGGGTAGCACAACTAATATCTACTATATATAGCAACGGGATTTTTGAGAATATTTCCCAACTAAGCCCCGTATCTACTCTGAAGCTAAGCTCTCATATAAGAATGCGTAGAGACTAAAAGATAAAAATTAGCTAAAAGGACTAAGCATATGAAATGCTAGCATGCTAGAAAAGATTACCATAAAACCCTCTCATGCCAAACCTTGCAAATGTTGCCTTAATTTACTTTAAATGGCTAATCTCTTGCATTGGAAGAGCATATAAGCACATAGTCAGGAAAAAAAGGAGTAGATTCGGGTATTTCACAGAGTCGGGAACATCAAAATAGTGGCCACTGCTTGGAGAAATAGTAGTCAATGTGCCACATTCCAATGAAGTGAAGAGACAAGCAGGATAGGCAATCATCAAAGCAGCAGAATTTGAAATTATGAGAAACGCATACCAAATTAAATATCTAACATACCAATTCGGAAACAATATGAGTACACTGGATTCGTGAAGCATATGTCTTCAGCTGTAAGTACCCATCTTCCCAACTCTGAATCAGTTATCGGGAAACCCTTGTATCCCCACATTACAGGGTCATCCAGCCTAAAGCATGAAAGATCAATGAGTTATAAATTTGCAATTAGCACTGAAATGGTATTAAAAAAAAAAACTCCTCTAAACCTAAACCCTAAACCCCATGGAAGGAAAAAACTCCAATTTAAAAGATTTAAATTAAACTCCCTTACCCAATTTCGTCAAACATCAATCGGAAGAAATAATGCAGATGGAATAAATTAACATACAGTAGAAATTACTGGTTTTACTTGAAAGAGTGACTGACGTTGACATGTGGTTGCTGACGGTGAGAAGAGGGACGCCGGGCGGGCGGTGGCGGACGAGGCGGAGGAGGGTTTCGAGGTTGTAGACGGTGGTGGTATTGAGCAGATTGGCCACAGCTTTGGCAAATGCTCCGACCGCCGTGAACATCATCTTACGGGGTATTCCGCCCAGGTGATCTCTTCTCGCCGCCCATTCCATAATCCTCATGTCCCACCTCCCTACTTATCGCCGTCGTTCGCCGCCCGTTGCCCGTTATATTGATTTCGAGTTTGATGACGTCACTGATCTGTTCTAGTGGTGTGAAATGTTGCCACACGACTATTAATTTTTAAACCCCCAACATAAAAATGAGGAATTAAATTTTTTTTAGTTACTCTAAATTGTTTTGACTTTTTTATTTTGACATAGTAAATTTTGACTTTTTTATTTTGACATAGTAAATTTTTAATTTTTTTTAATTAGTTTTTTTTATCTATTGCAGTAGGTTACCAAGTATGTAACGTCACATATTTAATTATTTTGTTTTTTTCTTGAATTTCGAAGAATTACTTAAAATTTTTTAATCCTAATAATTATGATTGAGTTTAGAGTCGGGTATAAAAAAATATTATATTAAAAGACAAATAAAATCGGATCGATTTATTGGGTCTAAATTAACTAAAAAATAAAAAAATTAAATTAAAATACGCAAAAAATCATTCTTACTAAAGTTGCCCATTTTCAAATTGTTGCAATAATTTTTAATGGAAAAAGTATGGGATTAAAATATGCTTCATGTTATATTTTTTCTTAATCACAATAGACCTGCTCATTAATCACAATAGACCTGCTCATTAACTGAATTAGATTTCGCCCATGCATCAACCTACTCATTGTAAATTCATTAACTCTTAAATATTTGAAAATTCGAAATATGAAAAGCGGAGAAAGTAGATAAAATTGTAAACTCGTTTCTTTAGAAGAAAGGAACATCTGCTTTATATGTAAATCATAAAGGGATTTTATACAATTTTCAAATCACAAGAGAATTTCACACAACATTTTTAAATCACATAAGGATTTCATCACTCTTAAGTTACTAGTTATTTTTGGGTTCAATGACTTGAAATCAACTTTATCATGAACTCAACTTAAATAAACTTTTTAATTGGATTAGTCGTAAAATCGCATCATAATGATGGTGATTTTATCATAAAATGGCCAGACATACACCCATAGTATCTAGTTTGGAAGAAAAAGAAGTTACAATACCCCAAAACATAAAAATGTTAGGCGCAAATTACTAAAATTGAATGGGATGGACACATTTCTTAATCAAGAAAGTTCAACTAAAATTGCCATCTAAAAACATGACTTTTCTCATGAATAATTTTATCACCGAAACCCTATTATACATAATGTGAGCATCATCGAAATCAGCCCATGATTAAATATTATATAGTTTTTTCACGAATTTTGGTCCCAATTTGAGTCCTAACTTTCTAGGGATGGTCCATCTCACCATGCCAAAAGACCTACACCACATCCTTAATTTCAAGACTATTATCTTGCTCGCACCATAAAGCCCATGAATATTTTCAACTTGTTTATCAATATTTATTTTATGAGGACGAGGATTATGAAATATGAATTATGTATCATGCAATTAATATCTAATTCTACATTACATATAAATTAATTGTTCTAACACGTACTTACCCTAGTTTGAAACTGTCAAATGTGAGATTATAGTATTAATTCATTATTATGTGTAAAAGTAGAAAATTGAGTTAGGATTAGTGGACAAATAAGTATGCAGGTAAGAATGTAAGACAAAGGCTTCTATAAACATGATTCAAGGTGTGAACCCGGATCAACCTTAATCCATATATTATAAACAAGTGATATATAAATATGTAAATTCTAATTTTTTAATTTCTATTTATTTTTTAATTCTCACTTCTCTCTCTTCTCCATTCATGCGAAATCTCGTCTCCTCTCTCATGTAAAATATATTCCGTGCTTCCTCTGCCCTCACGCGAAATCTCTTATTGTTCAATCGTAACGTAACGCCATCGCACTCGAGAAAATACTGTTGTCGCCTCAGGAAATCGTCGTCGCAGTAAATCTTCATACCCCTTTGGTTAAGCCAAAATAATATCATTGTTAAGCCAAAACAATAATCACCGGTTAAGCAAAAAAAGAATTACATTAGGTACAAAAAACTATCACTGTCAAGCTAAAAAACTATCACAGTAGACAAAAAAACTATAATTATTAAACAAAAAATATATCACTACTTAGTTAAAAAACTATCGCCCTTTAGCCAAACAAACTATCCGTGTTTAGCAAAAAGAAAAATAATCACGGTCAAGCAAAAAAACTATCACGGTTAAGAAAAAATTTATCATTGTTAAGCCAAAAAACTATCACTATTAAGCCAAAAATCGTTCATAGGGCTTCGCAAAAATTATGAATCATCGTCGATTGAGGAAGAGCGTTGCGAAAGCTTGAATGTGAGGCGTGAGTGAGGTCGAAAGTGTGGAAAATGAGCAAGAGCTAGAGCGAAAGCGTGAGAAGTGAGCGACATCAAGAGCGCGAGTGCGAGCAAAAGCATGAGGCGTGATAGTGAGGAAAGGGTGAATATTCAGATCAACCCACTCAAAATTAATCATACTTCAATTAGATTTTATGGTATACATGATACACTTAGTTCACATAAATGTTACTCAAAATATATACAGTTTAAATATATGTACAATTTTATTTCACAAAAATAATTTGTCTTATATCCATGTCTCAAATAATAATTCGAAAAAGTATGATGGGACTACTATGCTCTATTCAAAAAATTAAAACTTGAGTTAATTATATATGTCTTGATTATTATTATTATTATTATTATTATTAACTTGGGAAATTCAAATTTTCAAAAAAAAAAACTTGATTTAGTTAGTAGAGTTTGGGAATTTGGACGAGGAATAGGTGTTTTGTGCATTGGGTACACCGTGCAGTTTAAGTGTATTTTAAAAATATGCAACTTGTTGCGTTAAAATACGTAATTTGTTTATTCGATTAATTGAAACAAGTTGCATGTTAAAAAAAAAAAAAAAAATCATTTGAATTGTATAAGGCATCTGATGCATAGAAAATATAAATTTGGTCCATCGTTTGATTTATTTTCATGCTTGAAACCTTAATTTTTCTAAAATAAGTTAATTTCATATAATAATTATGAAATATATGAGCATAATATTAGTGAATCTCATGTGTATTCAGGTACACCGTGCATTCATAGTATATTTTAAAATTGTGTAATTTGTTATACTGAAAGATGTAACTCATTTACATTAAAACGTGCAATTACAAATTGCATAATTTTAAAATCTTGATATAAATATATATGGTCTTGGCTGAGATCTTATACGGGCTTGCACTTACCTGCAATCTTGGTTATTTTCTACCGTAAGTTAATTCTTAATATTTTCATACAATAATCTTGTCATGGATGCGATAGTGCATATGATAGTGACATTTTGTATGAAAATCTAAAACAAAACACTTTCTATTCTGTAAAAGTTTTAAAGATTAATTCGTATTCTATTTACATGCTTTAATAGAACGTATTGTGACTAGAGATGTTAATTAATTTTTGAACTTAACAACATCTCTCACCCCAAAATTTGTAACGAATCAAATGAGATATATTTTGACTAATTTTAGTTGATATTTATCTAAAAAAATTATTACTTCCTCACGAAATACTATTCGTTTAAAAAATTCCATATCAAACCAACACTTAAAAAAATAAAATCATTACAACTATAATCATTAATCTTTTCTCGTACTTGATCCAAACTTTTATTTATTTCCATTTTCCTTAAAAAAAACAACCTCAATTCTCATGCATAATGAGAAATCGAAATAAAAAAACCCAACCAATCATGGCGTGTAATACTTTGCAACCTTAAATTCCGACATATAATGTGCGTTGCCATTTCATTTTACTGACTATTTTAATCACCCATTATGTTGGGAAAAGATTTACTCCTACATATTTTTTAAACCTTTACTACTACATGGAGTATTTTATTTTTCTAAATACATACTCCTGCATATTAAGGAAAAAAAATGTAAAAGCATTTCATAAACACGAATTTATTTATTACATATCTATATTTATATCTACATCTACAAGAATACAACCATATATATATATATATATATACACAGAGAATTTTATCAAAATCTTATGAATATCTATTTGATCAAGCGGAGTCGTATAAGTATTATCCTTCTCATTGGTGGTGAATTTTACTATTTAGTCATAAATGAGAATGATTGCAAGGCTAACAAATCGAGTTTTAACCAATTTATTAGTAAATAAATTATTTAACGATTGGAGTTTGGCTCGTTTATTAATATAAACGAGTTAAATTGAGCTCTCGAGCTACTCGTTTCGGGTAACAATTATAATTACGGATCACTAGTTAATAAAGATGTTTGAAAATTTTAGAGTATTCGATCATGAATAAATATTAGAATGTAGTCTAGTGTAAAAATTTTGAATTGAATAAAATATATCTGATACTGTGATTTTTAAAATTTTACCTGTTTGAGCTTATATAATTTGCTATGCAATTATTATAGTTCTCCTACCCCAGTTGCAAGTTAAATGAGTTATAAATCGTATTATATAGAACACTATATAAATTCTTCAAATTAGACTTAATTATCAACACTTTTTTTTTTCTCCAGAAACTATAATATGGATCTTAGTTAAAAAGTAGAAAATATATGGAAACATTCCAAGTTAACACGTTTTTGATAAATCTGTCGATTTCTTCATAGGGATTCTGCAATCTTTTGTGTAATTGGGTCAGTAAATGACGTATATACCGTTTCATTTTCATTTTAAAAAAATTTACCCTTAATTAATGGCGCACCTTTACCAGGTACAACACAGAGATGCGCAGCGTACAAACAAGTGATGCAGCGTAGGAAAAAGCAGGGGAGTCGTATCATTTTTCCCCTTTCACTTTCACTACAGAATATTTTGATACATCCGTACTCTGAGAGAGTGAGCATGGTCCACCAACGGTGATGGCACATGCTCATGTCAAATCATTTTGTCATGGGACGGCCACGATCCACCGTATGGTTGAATCAACAGCCCAGATTTCCCCACTTTTGCAACGCCCATTTGCATTGTATCTACAGAACAGTATCTCGCATTAGATACAGAATATGTATATATATACATACTCTCTCTCCCTCTCTCTCTTTCTCTCTCTTCTGAGGGGTGACTGCTACCAGGTCGAGCTTGGTCGGGTGGACTATAAAACGGGAGAAAGCACACAACAGTCTTATGTTTCTCTCACTTGATTTTCTTGGAGAAAGAAAGTTGAGTGATAGCGATTGGCTAGCAAAAGTTTTCGACTTTTTAGCTTCTACTTGGTTTAGCTGCAAGACCCAGAAGCAGAAATGAAATAGGGGGTTTTTTCCTTTTCTTTATGGTGGTTTATTTTTGCCTATGGGGGTCTTGTCAAGAACAGAGGAATGGGTCGAGTTGGGAAGTTTTTGATTGGGTTTGTTGATTAGCTACCATGAGCTGGAACTTGATGTTTTTGAGGAGGTTTTTGGTTTATTTTAGTGGGTTTGGCTGTGAATTTACTTTGATTCTTGGTAAGGTGAAATGCAAGTGAAGATTTGGGATGGGGAGGAGTGAAACTGAGAGCAGGGGATTATGCTGGGGTTTGGAATGTGATTAAGGGTTAATTATGCTGTTTGGTGCAAAATTGTAACTTTATTACAGTAGAGATTATTAAGTATTTTGTAATCCATATGAGTGAAGCTTTTGAGGAAACTATGAAGCTTTCAACATCAGGGATGGTCCAGCAGAGTCACGAAGGTACCTCATTTTGTTGTTCTGTCTTTAACCACACCTTTTAATTTCCTTTATGTGGTTGTTTCTTTCACTTTAGTTATTATTTTTATCATTATTTTGTAGTCAAAAGTACTCTAATGTATTACTAGTTCATATCATTTTCAATGAGATTTTTGATGTCTAAGTATGCACTTTTAAGTTACTTTGGTGAGTGGGATCTTGATTGATGAAATATTTATTTATATGTTAATTGTGGATTATGGAAGAGGAGAAGAAGTGCTTGAACTCAGAGCTATGGCATGCGTGTGCTGGTCCTTTCGTGTCTCTGCCAACAGTTGGGAGCCGTGTGGTTTACTTCCCTCAGGGTCATAGTGAGCAGGTTTCTTATGTTGCTTTCTTTTAAATGTTTATATATAATCATGTAACTGTGTTGATATAGATAATTGATCATAACTAGAAGTGTTTGGCAGGTTTCCGCGACGACTAATAAAGAAATCGATGCCCATATCCCCAATTACCCGAGCTTGTCACCCCAATTGATCTGCCAACTCCACAATGTTACAATGCATGTGGGTTTTTTGTCGGTTGATGTTTGTCATTCCCATTTTATCTACTAACTCATTTAGTAAATCTCAAATCTAATTTGTTTGATTTCAGGCAGACGTTGAAACAGATGAAGTATATGCTCAGATGACATTGCTGCCTTTGACTCCGGTATTTAAAACTACATTGGTATTGCTTGATACAATTTTCCTTTTATTATCTAAATAATTATTTTTATGATACAGCAAGAACAGAAAGATGCATATCTTCCTGTGGAGCTGGGGATTCCCAGCAGACAACCGACTAACTACTTTTGCAAGACACTGACTGCAAGCGATACTAGTACGCATGGAGGCTTCTCCGTGCCTCGTCGAGCTGCAGAGAAAGTTTTCCCACCTTTGGTATAATATTTCACCGTAATATTTTTGATAGAAAAGATATCATTGGAGCTGTTCTGAATCTTATTTGGTGGCTCAGGATTTCTCACAAACACCACCAGCGCAAGAACTTATTGCCAAGGATCTCCATGATTTTGAATGGAAGTTTCGGCATATCTTTCGTGGTAAATTTCAGTCTTTGATTTGCTTAATTATCTTAGGATTGAATTTGATGCTTTATGATTAAGCATGATGGACAATTTCAACCATGTGTTAGTGTCGTAAACGTAAATATCTAATCCCTGGCAATTTGACATTTATATCCCTTTTTTTAGTTACAATACCAAATGTACGTATGCATGTCTTTGAAGTTTGAGGTGGTCATTTAGCTTCAAAATTGTGTTCTTCAAGGTCATAAATTTTTGCTTACCGCTCTTTGTATACATTTACAATGTGGTTTGGAGTTGCTGTATTATATATATATATATATATATATATAGGTAGCAATGCGTAAGGATTTAGGGTTACGTTAACTACATAAGAACTGTTCAAATTAGCTGTTAGGGCATGTTTGGTAATGATGTTGTGATAAGACATGAGTGCTAACAGCATTATGTCAACTTGTGTGGGTTTGTGTATCCATACTTTGCAATGAATTGTATAAACACGCGAAGTTGTGCTAAAAAAATTAGAGTGCGGTACTTTTACAAGGCTGAAGAGTTAGTACAACGTGCTAGACAAACATAGGTTTAGATGGGATAGTCCATCTATCCCAACACTATCCTCTCTAGCAAGCATGCCCTAAATGTAATGTATTACGCATGAATATATTAGCAGTATATGATGTAGCTGTATCAAATCTGTGGCTTGGAATTGCCCTGTAATTGGATTTTGAAGACACAAATTCGTAAAATTGGATTTTGAATGGAGCGCTTTCAATGTTAAATGTATTATAACACACCGTAAGTAGGAAATAGCTCTTGTAGATAGGTTTCTATTTCTGGGAAGGATGTTTGTATTTACTCTGTTTAGGAATGTGCTCTAGCTTCCTTGGAATTTTCAAATTACCATAAATTTAAATTGTTCTCTAACTCTTAGCTAATGTGCATGGCGACATAGTTAACATGGCTATTTTATGCGTTATTCACTAAAGATAACGTTTTGATAATTAATAAGGGTGTTGCTTTTCTCAGGTCAACCCAAGCGCCATTTGCTGACTACTGGGTGGAGTGTCTTTGTCAGTGCCAAACGACTTGTTGCTGGAGATTCTGTTCTTTTTATCTGGTAACAATTATGCCTATTAATTTCCACAGGATTTTTAGTTTGGAGCTTAAAGACTTATTTCAATATCATAAGTTCTAATTCATGCACGATCAATTTGATTTTAGGAATGATAAAAATCAGCTCCTTTTAGGAATTCGTCGTGCCACAAGACCTCAAACAGTGATGCCATCATCTGTTCTTTCAAGTGACAGTATGCACATTGGACTGCTCGCTGCTGCTGCTCACGCTGCTGCCACTAATAGCTGCTTCACCGTGTTTTTTAACCCGAGGTGGTTATATGATATCCTCTTACTGTATGTTAATTTAGTTATTTATTTGCGTCGCTAATAAAGCCATTTTGCATCAGGGCTAGTCCATCTGAGTTTGTGATACCCTTTTCAAAGTATGTCCAAGCCGTATATCACACGCGCGTCTCAGTTGGAATGCGTTTTCGGATGCTGTTTGAAACTGAAGAATCCAGTGTCCGCAGGTATATTTTGTGAGCTTAAACCATTTTTGTTTTTAAAACTCAGCCATAGTAGCTTTGCATGGCTCCTCTCACTCCCTTCCTAAATCCTTTGCATGTCCAGATACATGGGCACAGTTACTGGCATCGGCGACTTAGATTCTGTTCGTTGGCCAAACTCTCACTGGCGTTCTGTAAAGGTGAACAAAGTTCGTTATGCTTGACAATACCGTCTTGAACTTCTTTTTTTCTCCAGTTTCTTAGTTGATGTTATTCGTCATCTTATTCAACATTAATTCAGTGATCTGATAGCTGAAGGTTTTAGCCATTTGTGTACCTTTTCGTTTGCCTTGCAGGTTGGTTGGGATGAATCAACAGCTGGCGATAGGCAGCCAAGGGTATCATTATGGGAAATCGAGCCTTTGACAACATTTCCCATGTATCCCTCCTTATTTCCACTCAGACTGAAACGACCATGGTACCCTGGCTCATCATCTTCCCAAGGTACAATAGACCTCCACAAAATGTGCTTTTTATTTGAACTCCCTTTTTTTTTACTATTATATATTTACCATAGGGCAAATACTTCTATGCACCAGGTGCATCATGCAACTCAAGTGCATTTTTAAATGGTAGTATTAATTGTTTATACTAAAAGGTATTAGTTGGTCAGTATTAGTTGTTTTCCTTGAACATTACTATTTGTGTACCAGTTGGACGGGGCAACTGTTGCACCTAAGTGCTACTCTTACCATATTGGTTGTCCATGTACTTAATTTTTCAAAGTATTCTTGGGCTCGTTTCTCAGATGCTACCGATGAAGCAATTAACAGCATGGCGTGGTTGGGAGGCGAAGCTGGTCAGCAAGGGTTCAATTCAATGAATTTTCAATCCATCAACATGGTTCCATGGGTGCAGCAAAAGTTTGATCCATCGGGCATGAGGAATGATCTCGGTCAGCAGTATCAGGCAATGCTAGCAGCAGGACTGCAAAACTTTAATAGTGGAGAGTTGCTGAAAAACCAATCAATGCAATTCCAACAGCCTCTTCATTATCTTCAAAATTCTATTTCTCCGCAGACCCAAATGCTGTCTGATAATATGCAGAGACCACTACAACCACAAGTCGACAATCAGACTGATAAAAATCAGCAAGGCCATACTTACCACGGTGCATATTTTGCCCAACATGGACAATCATTGGATATTCCATCCTCTTCATTTCTAAAATCAGAATTTACGACTTCCAATGATAAATTCTTGGCTCAATCTACCATGCAAAATATGGGCAGTTCGATTTGTCCTGATGGGACTAGTAACCTTTTGAATTTCTCAAGAATTGGTGAGCCGATACTCAACGAGCAGTCATCTCAACAACCCTGGATGGTGAAGTTTGCTGATTCATCGGGCAATGGTGGTTCCAGTTCAAAAACACTTCAATCTTATTCTGGAAAAGATCAGCAGGAAGCTTGTAGGTTGGATGTGCAAAATCAAGCTCTTTTTGGCGCTAATATTGACTCTTCTGCCCTTCTAATACCCCCCACCATGTCCCTTGGTGGTACCATCCATGCTGATATATCATCTGTACCTCCAGGGCAATCTGGGTATCAGAGTTCTCTATATGGTTGTGTTCAAGATTCTTCTGACGTGTTGCAAAGAACAGGGGAACTTGACCAACCTTTATCAACGCACACTTTTGTCAAGGTGCGTTTTTGGAAATTCATACTCCAAAACTCTAAGCATCCATTTTGAGTTTTTTGGTAGTGACCATTTGTCCTTTGTAGGTTTACAAAACGGGGTGCGTTGGTAGATCATTGGACATCGCTCAGTTCAGCAGCTATGAGGAGCTGCGTCAGGAATTGGGACAGATGTTCGGGATTCAAGGGTTGCTTGAAGACCCTCAAAGATCAGGCTGGCAGCTTGTATTTGTCGACAGGGAGAATGACTTTCTTCTCCTTGGAGACGACCCATGGGAGTAAGTATACAACTGACAACATACAGTATCTCAAGTAGTGACTGCTCTAATTGTGGTTATACTTTTGTACAGGGAATTTGTGAATAATGTGTGGTATATCAAGATCCTTTCTCCAGAAGACGTGTTGAAAATGGGAAAACAGGAAGCGGAATCCTTGAGTAGAAGCTCTGTCGAAAAGATGAACAATGCTGATGCTCAGAACTGTCTCTGGACTCCCATCTCTAGGATAAATGAATACTAGCAAACCCGACCCAAAAGTTACTCATTTATGGACAGCTGTACGAGGTTTGTAACAATTTCTTCATTCAGTTATGCTACTGAGAATCATTTGTGTCCGACATTATATGAATATGTAGACGAGACGTGATAACAGTTGATTGATGTCCCTTTTAGTTAGAATTAAGAGTCAGAAACTCGTATCTGGACATGTAAGTGCAGCCTAAGTATCAGTTCTTGATGTTCTTCCGTTTAATGGCTTTTGAAACGAATGACTTTTCCGTGTATGCAAGCATTTTAATCACTTTATTCGCATTAGGGACATGATTTTTGCAGATCTTACAATCAATGCATTATCTTTCACTCATTTTGTTGAGCTCCAAGTTAAATCCGATGACCACATAGAAGCACGTGTGGAAAACTTCATACGTGTGTCATTATGAACTTCTTGATAAAGCATCTGCAGCCATGTTCTCGTTATGATTAGACCTTCTTGATGAAGAATCTGCAGCCACGTTCTCTTTAATTTCATGCAAATAATGGAGAAACCTCGCCCCACGTGTTCCCAAAAATGTCATTTTTTGTATGTATATATACATGTCTCGTCATGAATAGGTTGAGGACCTACGTATCTTAGACTTGCTATTTTAGCATTAAGAAGGTCCATTGAAGGTTGATTTGTATCTCGTTACACTTCATGGAAAACTACGCTCAAACTCGTCGTTTTAAGCCCCCCGTAGTGCCAAACCAGCGAGGCGTTGTGATCATGTTTTGAAGTCCATATTTGCCTTGACATGAAGTTAAAATTTTGAATTAATCGTGTTACTATTCTACAAATAACAACCCATTGATAAATGATTTAGCTCATGGAGATATGAGACTAAAGATCTCTTTAATGAATGAGTTGCTATGAAGTTTTGCTTTTTTGTTAGGCACCAAACAACAAAGAGAGGTATACCTCTGAGCTTGCAACCTAACTTAGTGTCCATATCTTATAAGTTAATAATAATTGTCACCATAAATTCATTGAGTCCCCCCTACTCATTCTATCATGAGGGCCCCATTGCCCTTGCTTTGGGTATGTATGATATGGGATGAAGTTTGGATCCTATTATTTTGAAAATTTATGTTTTGTTTTTTAATTTTGGTTCGGTGAAATTTTACTTTATGTCAAAACAATGCGTAAGACGTGTGTTTTGACGGGAGGAGGTTTAATATGATTATAGGTTCTTTAAAATGTGGATTGTAGTGAAATTTTGAAAGCCAAATGTTAAATCCAAATAGAACGTGATGTGGACGTAAAGTCTCTAATCTTTCTAGGTGAATCCCAAAACAAATGTGCATTTAGGTATAAGTTATAACTGTCAGCTCAATTGAGATGTATATGAGGGTGTTTTTAAAAATTTATAAGTGATTATAGTCGCCAAAATTGTGTGCAAAATAATTTGGAGTTTTTTATTTCTCATTTAGTAAATTTTAAATAAGTTTTCATGTTTATGTTTATAAAACTTAAAAGAGATCTTTTTAAGTAAATTATTAGGCGTGTTTTGAAAGCAACTTAAAATATGTTTTCGAAGACTTATTTTCAAAAGCTATGAGAGGGAGCTTTGAAAATAAGTGCTTCTAAAAACTGTTTTAAGTGTTTCAAAACACGCCCTTAGTCTTTTTTTAGAACTTTTAACTTTTTTTGCAAACACTATCAACTTTTTTTAAATTTTCTTACAAACACTATCAACTTCTACTATTAATCACTTTTACCATAATCACTAATTTTAATCACTTCTTTAAAACCATAAGTTTTTGCAAACACCCCCATAATATCGCTCATATTTCTACGCTTGAGCAACTCCTACCTATAAATCTAATACTAATATACTATTACTTGGTTTAATTAAACATTCCTTAATCAACGGATTAATTAAAGATGAAGTGCATAAGTCGTTGATACATTTATATCATCTGTTCACATTCCTTAATTAGGTGAAGTTAATTCGCCCTAAAGAATTTAATTAAATCATCATTTTTCTTAAAAGAAGTGTTTGTGTTGTTTTTTTGTCTCTGCACTTATAAGTCTTGTACTTTTCAACAGAAACTCTGATTCTTCATTTTCACTTCCAACTTTTCAAAGCAAAATTAATGTCAATTAATTGAGGCAACTTGATTTTAGAAAGTATTGTGTAGGACTTGGACGCCACATACTCTCAATTTTGCATTATTTATGGGTGTGGTCTCAAGGTGTTCAAAGAAAATTCTGAGGGACCCCAAATCAATATTGTACTCTTTATAATGAGTAATAAGCAAAACTTTAAAGAGCGACTAAAATATCATAATGTATAATCCACATTATTTACTTGAATTTGCAAAATTTAATGCCTAGTGTAATGCGAAATATGTATCATAACATAATCTCGCACGATCATTACTTTAATGAATTAAATGCAACACTTTATTAATGGATAACGAACAATGCATGAGAGAGGTTCAAACAATACTTATGCTTGAGAGAGTATCAAACAATACTTTAAGGAGTAACATGTAATACTTTATGGAAGTTAGTAATAGCATGTAGGATTATGAATAAGGCTCATGGGTTTGGGAAATCTTCCCCTAATTTGCGATCAATCTTTGAAATGGGCAAATCCATGACTAATTACCGAGTTATAAAAGAAAAACCTTCTTACAACCAGCCTCATATATCTCCATCACATATAGGAATTTATCAATAATTAATAATGTAATAATATACATGCAAGCATCAAAGGTTCTCAACTCTCAAGGCACTCTCATAATACAATATTCTAACCATACCAACATATAGGTATAGACCAAAAAGTTGCATTAGCTTTTGAGTGTAGAAATGAGTAAAATATTGAATGAGATTGGATTCATTCTGTGAATGAAGAAAAAGTGTGACCAAATTTGCTTCTAGGAACAAGAAAGCCTTTTAGTTTTCTGTATCTAAATTGAATTTGTAATTCTAAAAAGATAAATTGATGGCACAGCAGTATCTATGAGAGAATAGAGGGAAGATCACATAATATAGTAGTTTATGACAAAAAGATTGGTCCCCCTTACTATTTAAAGGGAATGGACCATATCACCATGCCCACAAGGTCCACATTCTTAATTCCATGTCTATTATTTTACCCCATATTCAAACTTACCAATTTTAATAAACAAATAATGAATACAAAATCCTAGTAAAAGGTACAAGTGTGAGTATGGCTGAAAAGCCACTCCACCAACCCACCCTACGCCACCCAATAATCGAGATCAGACGGTGCTTCACCTCCATTTAATGCTCAATCATTCCATGCATTTTTGTTTTTCAAATCAATTTTCTACAGTTTGGAGTTGCTAGTTGAAAGGGTGTTTGAACATTGAATTGAATGTGTAAAAATTGGAGTTGGAAAATGTTTCTTGCAAAAAAAGTTGGTATGAATGAGTTAATGGTTGGACCCACAAAAGACGTATGGATGGATGAATGATTGATGATAATTTTGAGAGTGTTTTTAAATAACTGATTATTTGAAAATTAGTAATGTGGAGATAATAGAGGAGAGAGAGGGGATGGATGAATGTGGAGATTTTTCATCTATCCATTTTTTTTTTAACAGGAAAAAATTTCATTAATACTTTGATTGCAACCTTGAGTATAAGATATAATCCAGGTTGCATCAGTTCGTCCACCACAAAGATACAGACAGAAAATACTCCTATATCACTTAATTACACCAAAAGAAAGAAAACTCTCAACCTGCAGTAAAAACTTAGAACCACTATATATATGCTCTGGGCTGTTGTACCCACCCGCTGAATGAAGTCGCCTTTGTTTTCGATTTTCTCCGATAGCCATGACCAGATACGCGCCATTAGTTCTCTCCAAAATTTTCCAGTGTCAATAGTTGAAGCATTAAAAACGCGATTGTTTCTCAGATTCCAGATCGACCACATAGTTGATGTCCAGATCGTGTCTGCTATTTTTGAAACCTTTCCGAATCCAAGTATCGAACTATGTTGAATGAAATGCTCGATAGGTCTGCAATGTACTGCCGCAGAGATGCCTATCCACTGTTGTAGTCGCTGCCATATGTCCGTTGAGAATGGACATCGGAAGAAGAGGTGTGAAGTGGTCTCCTCCTCATTTTCACAAAGGGGACACCCAAGGTCTCCAGCTGCCGATAATAGATTTCGCTTGAGTAGGTTGTCTTTTGTTGCTAATCTTCCTCTTAAGATCTTCCAAACTATCGCCTGAGCTCTTCTTGGTGCGTAGCTTTTCCAAACTCTGGAGAAAGCCTTCCTTTTCGGTCCGTTTTTTACGTCGTTATTCGATGTCTAAATGAACAAGGTGGTTGTATGCCTCGGTGGTAGTGTACATGCCGTTGGGCGAGCCGTTCCACTTCCACCTATCTTTCGAGTCTCTTTGTAGCTGAATCCTGTTAACACATTCCAAAAGCTGATTAAGTAATATTAGTTCCCCTATGTCAGAGCTCCTTAATTCCAACTAAGACTCCACTCCCATTTCTCGTTACACCACGTGCCCATATTACTCACTCGTTCTTCTTTCTGACCACTCAATCTAAACAATCTATGTAATTTGTCTCTTAGCCTAACATTATCTACCCATCTATCATCCCAAAACATCACGTCCCTCCCATCCCCCAATACACAGTTAAACCTGCCCCTCATACCCCCTCCACTCGGATCACCATACAACTCACACACATCCTTCCACCACCCCGATATTTGACCCCTATTGAAGTCCATCCCTCACTTTATTGGCTCTCCCCTCTCCTCTCACATCACTCGACACAATAAACCCCCCATACTTGGATTTTACAATTCTTGCCCACAACCTATTAAGTTCATTGAAGTATCTCCAAATCCATTTTCCTAAGAGGGCCTGATTAAAAAGATCGATGTTTCTTATCCCGAGCCCCCCACATGTTTTATCTTTACAAACATCATCCCATTTTACCCATGGAATTTTGCTTTTATCCTCACACCCCCCCCATAGAAAAGTTCTTTGAAGTCTCTCAATTTCCTTCGGGTGTTTTTGAATCTTGGTAGAAAGATAGGCAATAAACCCAGTATGGCGAAAGAATAATAATTTTGAACAAGTGTAATCCTTCCCCGAATGAGATCTCGCTTGTCTTCCAATTTCTTCAGACGTTTTCAAATTTTTCCCACCAGAGGCTCCCAGGCTTCGGTCTTCATATGATTTATGCCCACACATATCCCTGTGTATGCAATTAAATCGATACCTATTTCGCGGACCCAATACCCTCGCCATATCATGGACCACTATCGATTCTGTGTTAAATCCCCACAAGCAACACTTATTGAAATTAACCCCGAGGCCTGATAATAATTCAAAGTTTCTCAACACATACTTGATTGTCTTAATGTTTTCCATCTTGCTTGGACAAATAAATATGGTATCATCTGCGTATTGTAGATGTAATACACTAACCTTATCTCGTCCCACTTTAATGGCTCAAGCAGCATATTGGATTGCCCGCTTCGACTAGTAGACTCGGTCATTCCGCTATGATTAAGTAGAGGAAAGGGACAAAGGTCGCCTCTGTCGAGGCCTCTCCCGAGCTTAAATTCCGGACGGATTTGCCATTGATGAGTGATCGACGTTGTAGCCGTTGAGAGACGACTCCATGATCCACAATCTCCATTTTGGGCGAAGTTCAGGCCGGCCATCATCTCATTCAGGAACGACCAGCTCACCGAGTCGTAAGCTTTTGTGAAATCAACTTTAAACACGGCCCACCTTTTTCTTTTCCTCTTGGCTTCGTCAATAATCTCGTTTAGGGCTACAATACCGTCTGAAATCTGTCTACCACCAATGAATGCCGACTGTGTCTCCGAGATAACGGGCTCTATAACTTTGCGGAATCTTAATGCCAAAATCTTTGAGATTATTTTGTACAAAGACCCGATCAAAGAAATTGGCCAAAAATCCCCTAATGATAAAAGCAAAATCTTTCTTGGCAATGAGGATTATAAATGTTGGATTTAGGCCCCGACAATTTTACCGAACTTATGAAATTCTTCCATCATTCTCGAGTAGTTAAATGCTTCACTAAATCCCAATTTTCTTTGTAGAAACCAAAGGAAAGAAACCGCGGTCCCGGCTTTTTATTCGAGTCACAAGCCCATACTACATTTTTTCTCTCATCCTCATTGAATGCTGCCATGAGGAAGTTGTTGTCCACGTCATCGAGCTTTTTAGTGAATAGGTCATTCGGTAGGGCTAGGCATGGAGTCGAATTTGCCTCGTACTGCTCTTTGAAAAACTTGAAGACTCATGTCTTGATCTCCTCTACAGATTCTGTCCAGATTCCGTTGATTGAGAGGCCTGTAATTTCATTTGCCTTGTTTCTTCTGTTAATCCAACTATGGAAATAATTGGAATTAACATCGCCATCCTTGAGCCACTTCGATTTTGATTTCCGGTATAACATCTTCTTCTCTTGCCATATGGGGGCCGACGAGTTCAAGAGACGACGCGGTTTGCCATAACTTCCACTTCGTCCCAAACCCATTCGTCGTCAATTTTGTCCAAGAAATAATTCCCTCTTTCTTCTCCGATATGTTTGCTTCCACTTCACCAAAACTTTTTTCGGATCTTGACATCGGTCTTTAGCATTTTTCATTTCTCTTTCAGAACATAACCTCCCCAACCCGAGATCTCATAGCTTCCCCACTTTTTCGAGATGAACTCTTTAAAGTTGGGATGTGATAGCCAACAATTAAAGAATTTAAACGGCTTCGGACCCCAATCCTTACCCTGAAATTTAGTGTATATCGGTCTGTGATCCGACATTGTTCTTCCCAATCCTTTCAAGACAATATTTGGCCATTTGTTAAGCCAAGTATTGTTCACAAAGATCCCTGTCCAGCGACTCTTGCGAGTGCCGCTGTCGGTCTGTGAGATGTGAATAAAAAGCACCAGAAGGGCAAGTCGATAAGCTGGCTTTGGTTGATGAAGTCGTCAAAGGCAACCATATCCCTGCTATCTATCTGCTCGCTCCGTCCAATTTTTTCACTTGGGCGTCTAATTACATTGAAGTCACCCAAGACACATATGCAAGTATCCTCTTGTTGACCTATTACTGTACTAATTGTCTCCCATAGTTCCACATTCTCAGAATGTATACATGAGGCATAAATATTAATAACACAACATTGCTCACCATTACTCTTCCATGTTCCATTGACCACCAAAAAACCTCTACCATACCAAGAGCTAATCTTACAAAAAGCATCACAATTCCACATAGTAAGCATACCTTCGGATTGTCCATCAGAGTCCTTGCACACCCAAATAATTCAAGAACAACCCCGAATCGAATCGACATATTACTTTCCTCATCATTTGTCGAACTTTGTTTCCTGAATGCAAACAATATCGATGTTGTGTTTAGTGATCATTTCTCTTATTTCCTTCCTTTTCGCCTTTTTTCCTATCCCACGTGCATTAATACTCAGAAGTTTCATTGGATTATAACACAATCACCCTTCTTTGCCCTCTTTCCTTTGGTTCTCTTGATGGCCCTGTCACTTTTTCCTAATTTTTCCAACTGATCTTTCACCATCTCCTCCGTCCCTGTTCTTGTAAGTCCCAATTTGGTGCCAAATTTCATTGTTTTCTCTATCTCCTTCTTCTCCTCTTTCTCTCTGGCGCTAATTTCCAACCAATTTTCTTCAAAGCTCTTCTCCTCTGTAATTTTCTTCTTCTTTCGTCTGACTTTTACGGGTATTCTTTCTCTTGTACCTGGGTTTTCATGTGGATTTTCTTGGCTCGCCATGTGTGGCGTCGAACACGGCGATAAAGAACTCCGTGCCCTAGTAGAGCTTTGACTAAGAGAGTCTATTTCGATGGAAACGACCTGGTGGGCTGAGCACAATGAGAAGTCGCCAGAATGTTGGGGAGTGGCAGGCCCCCATTGTATATTCAGTTTGGGCCCAAAAAAATCATCTGGATCATAACTTGGGCCTGTTGGGATTATACTAGAAAGTATGTTTTTTACTTTGTATAATCAAAACTGATTTTCGGACTTATTTACTGAAATAAATTGTTTATCACTGATGCTTTAAATATTATCAAATGTTACATATATTTACTGCATAACTGTTCAATAATTCATACGTGTTACATTGTAGTTAATTTAGTGATACCAGATCACAGAAGATTAAATTAACGATCCTTTTGTAACTAAAAAGTACTCCATTCACGACCTAGATGGAAATGAACAACCCATCGTGAAAGGTTGAAGTGTAAGGCTCAGATTGGCTTGTCTTGACCAAGAGATTACACTAGTGCATGACTGATGCACTGAATAGGACCTACAGGAGGACAAATTCTTCAGAACTGAACAAGGAAGAATTAGACCTCAGTGGTTCGTTATTTCTTAATCTTCGTTCCTTAAATAGGATCACGTGTGATCGGTAACTATTGCTTTGACTTATCATGGGTAGAGAATCAACGAGATTCAATACTTTTTATCTTGGGCAATATTATTTATCACATGTGATTGCTAAGATTAATACGGAGAATCGTGTGCAAGTACGCTTGTTTGATTTGCCCCCTTGGGAGGTTCATAAGCTTTATCATACCAAATCTTGCAAGTGGAATTAGTTTCCGGTATGGATAATAATGTTGAACCGTTCCTTGACCAAGGACAAAAGATATTAATTAACGAAAAGCTATTTTCAAAGGGCTTGAATTAATTAATGGGCTGAATAATCTTAAACACGGGAAATAATAACCGGGAGCCATTTTGACTGTAATATGGGTTAAGATGGATAATGCAATATTAATTATGTAGTGGGATTAATTAATATTTATGGGCTTGAATAATATTGTGGCTCAATATTGATAATTCAAGATCCATTGAAAGGTCCAATCTTAATTCTCCTAAAGGCCCCCTGAGTAGCCCAACATATAGTCCAATAACTGAAAAAGGTGTTTAAAATAAAATAAATATTGTGAGGTCCCGATTAAAACCGATTTTGCGCGTGCGGAAGCAAACATTTCATTCAATGCATATAAAAAAGCGGGGTGAGAGGCGGTGATTCTAGATTTTTTTTTTGCTTTTAAGAATGATGTGTGTGTTTTTGCTTATAATCAAATGTATATGGCAAGTAAGAACATAAAAAGAAGAAACACACGATTTTATAGTGGTTTCGGACAACTCGCCCTACATCCACTCTTCCCCTTCATGGGGCACCAACTTAACCAACAGATGTTTCACCGAAGTTCTCACTCAAACGGGACTTATCACCCTCTAAGGATCGCCTACCCTCCTTTTCGGGGATTGCTTAGATGTTTATCGAGTTCTCACTCAAACGGGACTTATCACCCTCACGGGATCGCTTACCCTCCCTTTCGGGATTGCTAGATGTTTACCGAGTTCACACTCACCTACAAACTTAACCGACCGATTTGGGTAAGGTTTGTTTGGTTTCAACTAGGTTGAGATTTTCCTTACATTTGTTTAGCCTCAATGCTTGGGATGGGAAAATCTCTCTCTAAACTTAGGATATATCGTGGGTTCTTAGATTGGGTTCTAGAACACTCTTGAACATATTTGTATATCTATAGACTTGTGTTCTATGGTGGGAATGCTTGAATATAAGGCTCTTGGCTCAGAGCATCTTTTGCATATTCTCCACACTTAATTTGATGGAAGATCTTGTATTTATAATATGGATTTGAATGTTACCGTTGGAGAGAATCACATTCAAATCCATACTATTCTTTGTAAGTTCTGCAGCCTTTTCCAGTGGGTTGTCTTCCCTCTCATTGGTCCACGTCGGTTGATTCTAATGGTATATTCCTCGATTCCTCGCCTTGGAATCATTCAGATTCTCTCGAGTCTCGGTGTCTTCGAGACATCTTGAGTCTTGATTCTCATCCCGAGCCTTAGGTTTATCCGATTCGGCCAGACTTCTCTTGGCCGGACCTTGTCGATCGAGCATCTTGACACTTAGGTTGGTGAGTTGATTCTCAATTCGAACATCCCGACCTTCAGTCACTTTTTACTCGAAGCTATCGATTTCTTCTTTGCGATCCGATAAGCTCGACCGATCGAGATCAACACATCTTCGATCAACATCTCGGATAGCATCGGTCGATTACATTAGGTTTAGCATATCGGTTTAGCACATCCGATCTCAATCACGCCCCGATCTTGATCATCCGCGCATCTTCATATCCGATCTTGATCACGCCCGATCTCGATCGATCTCATCTATTTCTCTTCTCGATCTGCAACCTTCTCTTCCGATCTTCCGGTCGGTTTTTTTCACTTCGGTTTATGCATTCTTCGATCACCATATCACCGACTTTTCTTCCGATTATTTGATCAGTCATTCAGTCATCGATCATTTGACCTTCGATTCTTCCGATCGGTGGCTTAACTTTTCTTCTCTTCCGATTTTGCAGAAATTTCATCATTAACTCGAAACTCATCTTACTCATTTGATCTCGATCGGTCTAAATCTGCTGACCTCGTCGTCGATCTCGATCATCTTCATCTCGATTTAAATGAGTTCCCCCTCAACTTGTTATCTGTAGATTAGCTTCAAAAACACAAGTTGATAATGTTTTGGCATAATTCATCAAAACTAAAATATCCCAACAAATATTGTTGCTTATTTTTCCTAATTATTTTCGAAATTTATAGATAAGAGGGGAGAAATATTTTCTTTGAATTTTGTTATGGAATGAAGATATGTATTTTTGGAATACAAGATTATCTCATTAAATTCAAGAAATCTTCCACTTGGTTATTTATAAGGAAATTTCGAAATTTTTGAAAGATAAAGTGCAAGAAATATTTTCTTGATTTTCTTGAAAAGATATTATGGAAGATATGTATTTCTTGAAATACAAGAATATCTCATAAATTCAAGAAGATCCAAATCTTGGAATCTTGCCCAATATTTTCGAAAATATCCCATAACAAAGAGTAAGTGGGATTTTGTGGAATATTATAATTATGGGAGAAAGAATATAGGAGATATATTCAAGATTTCTTGGAGATCAAGAAAAGATTTTTCCACATTATTTTTTACCCCAAATTTCGTCCACCACCCTCTATAAATAGGGGATGAATGTTTCATTCCTAGCAACACATGAAAATTGGTTTTTGGGAAAAATATCAGCGTCGATAAAATATCAAATATTTTGTAACGTCGACAGATTGTATTTTTTTTTAAAAAGTCAATTGTGAGTAGTGTACAATTCCATGTGCTGGAAAAATTAGTAAATCCACAAAGATGGTGCAACATAATTTATTTTCCTTTTGTTACAGGTGTCCTTCCACCGGATAGTCGAACAAGGACTAAGGGAATACTTGAGAAGTTCTTTTGGTTAGTCTAATCAGCCAGATCACTATCATCCCAAGAGGTACGTTCACGTAAACTCGTAGAATTCCGCATGCGTAGGATTTACGTGAATTAATTATATGCATGATATGTTGTTGAATTATTATTTGAATTAATATAGGATTAATTCATGCTAGTAATAATTATTAGAATTAAATTTGTATTTAAATATTCATCCCGAATAGATCTGTGCAAATCATTCCCCAACAAGCATCGAGCCCCGGTTTCGCTCTCAATTTTTAAATTGTAATTTAATTACCGACATTAAATTTGAAATTGGATAGTAGAATTGCTAGATCTCTGCTTTTGCGGTATCCAATTATCATGGAATTTAATGTGTTTATTTATGTGCATATAAATTGTGGTTTTTAATTCGATTCGTTCGGATTCGTTTTGCCTGGTGAGAAAATCCACGAGTAGATTAGTATTTATTTGATTTGATCAATGTAATAGACTAGTCTAGATCTAGGTTTATTTATTTTGTAAATAAATTATAACCGGATCGGAAACGGAGGCGGAGACAAAGAATTAAAAGACGGGATCCAAAACAAGGCGTGAAGCGGCGTCGTGGCAAACGTGCTTAGCGAGGCACGCTGCTAACGCCGCGACGCTTCTGCAGGCGACGGCGTAGGGTGAGGCCGGCCGGCAGCGCAAGCGATCCAATCGGCGGACGCGGATAGCGGCGGCAACGCAGGTGACGCTTGTGCGCGCGGCGATGCCGAAGCGCTTAGCGCCTGACACGGACGGGCAAGAAAGCAGACGCGGACGGGCGACATCGAGGCGCTTTCGAAGGGCGAGCGTATTGTCTGGCGACGGACGTTGGTTTGCTTTCGAAGGGCGGCCGGATCTTGAGGTGCATCCCATTTTGCGAGCTACTTGGCATGGAGTTTCGAGATGGAGTTCTTTTCTAGACGATCGAGTGGGATAAATTCAAGACAACATTTCTTGAAGATCAAGCCAAAAAAAATCAAACCATGACAATTGGATAATTTGTGTCCAATATGTTTATTTTTTTCGCTTTTTTGATTTATTGTTGTCTTTATCTTATGCTTTATTTAATTTGTTTAAATGTGTTTGCATGAAAGTAAGCCCAATGAAAAATCTCACCTTAAAAAATTACTAAGTATGTTTAAATAATTAATTGACAATTTTATTCCGGATAATAAAATTGAATTAATTTTGACCTCCATGATTTATTTATTTGTGAATTCTTTTGGAGAAATTCCCCCCACAGGACGGTCAAAAGATAGCTTACACATGAATGAATTCCAAATGGATGATTGTGGGTTATTACTAGTGGCGACGATGACCCTCCCCACGAGGCTCGTTCAATACGAAATAATAATCTCAGATTTAATCATGGTTATTACTTAGGTATAAAATTGATATGCATATACTTCCCCAAGTCCTGTCGAATTTTATATTGGTCAAGTGAGAGCCAACTATTAATCTGGATATTAAAGGTTTGTAACTGTTCTTGTTTGTAACCTGCTTGAATGTGTTTAAATAATGACCCATCTCACGTGGCTTATTTAAACTGTTTTGAGATGTTGGTTGATGCATGTTCATATTTTTTTTGAGATTTTAATATGATGCATGTGATCGAACCTTGTGATATACTTGTGCTTATGCATATAGTTATTTATTTCAGTTCAGCATGTCGTAACCTTTTAATCCACTGCTATTATACTTAAAGTCAATAAAATAAATATGGAAACTATATAGATTGGAAACATAATTGTCCTAACTGCACAAAAGCACAAGTGAATTCTTGACACACCAAAATCAGATGAGCCAATTGACGAGTTAAAAATGCAGGACTCGTCAAATCACCTTGCGAGAGATGTCGTCGCTGAAATTGGTGGAGGGCAAACCCGTAAGGGATTAGGTCCTCAAAATTGATGGCTCATCTGAACAAACTTGAAGTTCTGAGTACAAATTATAATCTGGTGACTCAGATGAATTTGGTACTTCACTCTCTGCCCAAAAAGTTTTTGAGCATTTTGGCCTCGCTAGCTAATTTGTTGCAAGCTTTTGGTCTCCGCAGAGATGTTGATGGGGCACCAAACTCAAGTTTTTACGGCAAGTGGTCCGTCTTTATCTTCTAGGCCAATGGATGGCAAGAAGAAAAAGGTGACCAAAGGCCATAAGCAATCGATTCAATCATTGCCAAAGGCAATGATAAGATGATGAATCTTTGGTGGTGTCGAGGAAAATCCAATGAGGAAGTGCTTAAGTTGCGGTGAGAGAGGACAATAGAGGTTTGCTTTCCAACCCCAAAAGGGCGGAGAAAGAAAGGTAATTCTCACGCACTAATTGTTGAAACTTGTTTAGCGGCGATATACTTCTCATTCGTGGGTAGTTGATCACGGGATCCACTACTCATGTTTGCTTGACTTTGTTCAAACCGATCCGAACAACTTAGTGGCGATGAGATCCTCATCACACCGGGCGATGATTCTGAGTGGCGGTGAAGCGATGGGAGAAGTGCACTTGTCTTTTGAAGACAGAGTTCTAATTTTAAGAGATGTTCTTTATGTTCTCGGTTTTAGAAAAGAATTCACCTTCGTTTTTTAAAATTACATTAATAGACACTTAGTTTCTTCTAATAAGAATGAAATCATTTATTGAAATGATGAGTGTATCATTATGGGACATTGATGGAAAATCTCTATGCAATTAATCTTGCACACCACTCACGAAAAATGCATCATATAACACATCAACTATTTCCGAGAAAAGAAAAACGTTCATCATACGTGAAGCAGACACACTTTTTGGCATCTAAGATTGGGTCATATAAATCCAAAGAGGATCCAAAGGTTGGTGAAAGAGACGGTTCACTAGAGTTTCTCCAAGTTGAACCAATTCCAACACGCAAATCATGTTTGGAGGGTAAAATGACCAAGAGGGCATTTGGAGCCAGGGAATAAAGCCAAAGAAGTGTTAGAGATCATTCACACGATGTATGTGGTCCAATGTCAACCAAAGCAAGAGGAGGTTATGAGTATTTTGTCATTTTTATTGATGATTACTCAAGAATGCGGTTACATTTTCCTTATGAAGCATAAATCGAGACCTTTGAGAAATTCAAAGAATTTAATGCTCAGCCAGAGAATCATAGGGAAAAATATATCAAGTCTCTACGATCGATCGTGGAGGCGAATACCTCAAATGATGAGTTTTTGAACTACTTATTCGATGAAGGGATTGCATCCTCACCATCACACACTTTAACCCTCAACAAAACGGGGTTGCAGAGCGAAAAACGTAACTCTTTTTGGAAATGGTTAGATCTATGATGAGTTATGCGGATCTTTCCAAGTCGTTTCGGGGTCATGCCTTGAAACAACAACTTACATTCTCGAACTTGGTGCCATCCAAATCGGTTCCCAAAACTCCCAAAGAATTGTGGATCGAGTGCAAGCCTAGTATGAGACACATGAGAATTTGGGGGTGTCTGCCTAAGTGTTGGACAAAGGAAGCGAAAATCGGATCCTCGATCGAAATTAAGGTTGTTTGTAGGATACCCCGAGGAACAAAAGGGTGTATGTTCTATGGTCCTCAAGATCAAAAGGTGGTCATAAGCACCCACTTTAGATTTTTGGAAGAAGACTATATGAACGAAAAGAAGACCTGTATGAGATTACCTTAAATGAGCTAAGAGGGCAAACCTCAATGCCAATCTGTATTAGATGATATACCAAACGACACACTTTCACAAACCTAACCTCGTCAGTAGTGGGAGGGTTGTAAGATAAAACGAGAGATTCATGGGAATAGGAGAGTCCTCGATTTGATTCCCTGGACAAGACGAATCGGACCCCATGGACATATGACTAGGCAATCCAAGACAAGGATGCAGATTCTTGGCAAACAAAGAATGAAAAGCGAAAATGGGTTCTATGTTTCATAACAGAGTGTGGGAGCTAGTCGAACCACTTAATGGGGTCAAACCCATTGGTTGCAAGTGGGTATATAAGAAAAAAAGGACCGGACGGGAGGGTGGAAACCTTCAAAGCAAGACTAGTGGCGAAAGGTTATACTCAGAAAGAATGGATCGATTATGAGGAAACTTTTTGCTGTAGCCATGCTTAAGTCTATCCAGATTCTCTTATTGATTCTTCACGTATCTCGACTTTGAAATCGGCAAATGGATGTCAAGACAGGTTTTCCTTAATGGAAGTCTTGATGAAGAAATCTATATGCAACAACCCCAAGGCTTCATTGAAAAAGGCCAAGAACACCTAGTTTGTAAGCTCATGAAGTCCATTTACAGACTCAAACAGTCATCCAGAGCTTGGAACCAATGTTTTGATCATGTTATAAAGTCTTATGGGTTCGATCAAAACAAGTTTGAAAGTTATGTGTATAAAAAGTGTGTCGGAACTGCATTGGTATTCTTAGTACTATACGTAGATGACATTCTGATCATCGGGAACGATGTAAAGGTGTTATCAGACGTAAGGGCAAGGCTTTCAAAACAGTTTGATATGAAGGACTTAGGGGAAGCCGCACACATCCTTGGGATCAAGATCACTCGAGATCGCAAGAAAAAGATGAAAGGCTTATCGCAAGCTTCATACATAGACACTGTCTTAAAACGATTCAGCATGCAAGATTCTAAGAAAGGCTTCGTACCTTTCAGGCATGGAATCCATCTATCCAAGAAAATGTCCCCTAAGACATAAAATGAGATAGATGACATGAAAGGTATTCCTTATGCTTCGGCTGTCAGAAACCTTATGTATGCAATGCTGTGTACGAGACCGGATATCTGTTTTGCCATTGGCATGGTGGAAAGATATCAAAGTAACCACAAAGAAAATCGCATTGGGCCCAGCGATTAAAAACATTACAAGTATCCGAAAAGAACTCAAGATAGAATGTTAGTTTATCGGTCGAATAGTCCAATCCCCATCGGCCACTGGAACTCGGTTTCTAATCGGACATAGACTCGGAAAAATCTACCTCTGGTAGTGTGTTTTGCATGGGGGGAGGAGTCGTGACATGGAGAAGCGTCAAGCAGAAATGCGTCGTAGATTCTACCATGGAAGCCGAATATGTAGCTGCTTGCGAGACAACGAAAGAAGCGGTTTGGCTCAAGAACTTCCTAGTGGACTTAGATGTGGTTCCAAATTTGCCCAAATAGAATCATCATTTATTGTGACAATGCTTGGGCGCGATTGCAAATTCAAAGGGAACCAAGAGCCCACAAAGCCAAACAAACACATTGAAAGGAAATACCATCTTATACGAGATATCGTTAAAAGATGAGATATAGATGTGGCAAAGATAGCATCAGAAGACAACCTAGTAGATCCATTCACAAAGGGTCTGCCTTTGAATACATTCGAGAGACATGTGGAAGGAATGGGTGTCAAGATCAAGCCAATCTGCTTTGAGTATAAGTGGGAGAAATTATTAGGTTCGTGTAGGTGACATTAGATGTCACGGACTACACGAGATATGTTATAGTATACTTAAAAAGCGGACTTTGAGTATAAGTGGGAGATTGTTGGGATTATCTTTGGAAAGTATGCTTTTTTTTTTTTGTATAATCAAAACCGATTTTCTTGGACTTATTTACTTAAATAAATTGTTTATCAACGATGCTTTAAATATTATCGGATGTTACATATATTTCTTTGCATAACTGTTCAATAATTAAATGCGTGTTACATTGTAGTTAATTTAGTGATACGGATCACGGAAGATTAAATTAATAATCCCTTTGTAACTAAAAAGTACGCCATTCACGACCTAGATGGAAATGAACAACCCATCGTGAAAAAGGTTGAAGTGTAAGGCTCGATTTGACTTGTCTTGACCAAGAGATTACACTAGTGCATGATGATGCCTTTGAATAGGACCTCTGGGAGGACAAATTCTTGAGAATCAACAAGGAAGAATTAGACCTCGGTGGTTCGTTATTTCTTAATCTTCGTTCCTTAAATAGGATCGCGTGTGATCGGTAACTATTGTTTTGACTTATCATGGGTAGAGAATCAACGAGATTCAATAGTTTTTATCTTGGGCAATATTATTGGTCACACGTGATTGCTAAGATTTAATACGGAGAATCGTGTGCAAAGCACGCTTTGTTTGATTTGCCCCTTGGGAGGAGGTTCATAAGCTTTTATCATACCAAATCTTGCAAGTGGAATTAGTTTAGGTATGGATAATAATGTTGAACCGCTCCTTGACCAAGGTCAAAATATATTAATTAACGGAAAGCTATTTCAATTGGGCTTGAATTAATTAATGGGCTAGATAATCTTAAACACGAAAATAATAATCGGGAGCCATATTGATCGTAATATGAGTTAAGATGGATAATCTGATAATAATTATGTAGTGGGATTAATTAATATTTATGGGCTTGAATAATATTGTGGCTCAATATTGATAATTCAAGATCCATTGAAAGGTCCAATCTTAATTCTCCTAAAGGCCCCCTGAGTAGCCCAACATATAGTCCAATAACTGAAAAATGTGTTTAAAATAAAATAAATATTGTTGCTTATTTTTCCTAATTATTTTCGAAATTTATAGATAAGAGGGGAGAAATATTTTCTTTGAATTTTGTTATGGAATGAAGATATGTATTCTTGGAATACAAGATTATCTCATTAAATTCAAGAAATCTCCCACTTGGTTATTTATAAGGAAATTTCGAATTTTTTTAAAGATAAAGGGCAAGAAAGATTTTCTTGATTTTCTTGAAAAGATATTATGGAAGATATGTATTTCTTGAAATACAAGAATATCTCATAAATTCAAGAAGATCCAAATCTTGGAATCTTGCCCAATATTTTCGAAAATATCCCATAACAAAGAGTAAGTGGGATTTTGTGGAATATTATAATTATGGGAGAAAGAATATAGGAGATATATTCAAGATTTCTTGGAGATCAAGAAAAGATTTTCCCACATTATTTTTTACCCAAAATTTTGTCCACCACCCTCTATAAATAGAGGATGAATGTTTCATTCCCAGCAACACACGAAAATTGGTTTTTCGGAAAAATATCAGCGTCGATAAAATATCAAATATTTTGTAACGTCGACAGATTGTATTTTTTTGAAAAACGTCAATTGTGAGTAGTGTACAATTTCATGTGCTGGAAAAATTAGTAAATCCACAAAGGTGGTGCAACATAATTTATTTTCCTTTTGTTAATTGTTCACAAGTGTCCTTCCACCGGATAGTCGAACAAGGACTAAGGGAATACTTGAGAAGTTCTTTTGGTTAGTCTAATCAGCCAGATCACTGTCATCCCAAGAGGTACGTTCACGTAAACTCGTAGAATTCCGCGTGCGTATGATTTACGTGAATTAATTATATGCATGATATGTTGTTGAATTATTATTTGAATTAATATAGGATTAATTCATGCTAGTAATAATTATTAGAATTAAATTTGTATTTAAATATTCATCCCGAATAGATCTGTGCAAATCATTCCCCAACAGGGCCGTCCCTACTACCGTCAAAATTAATTCGGTTGGTCTGAGTTTGCGTGGGGTAAATAGGCCCATAATATGACTTTCGAGCCCACGAGTTGGGTTCCTCCGCTGATTTGGATTCTGCCGAATTTGAAATAAGTCCGTCTTTATGATGGGGATAATTGTCCGCCTCGGGAATATCCAACGCCGCATTAAACTGGTCGCGTGGGCCCGACACGATCTCCTGGGGCCTATCAGCGTCACACGGAGCTCCGCCCACGCTTGCATTTTTTTTGAGGTTTTCATTAGGGCACTCGAACGATTCGTCTACCCTTTCTCCGCCCTCCGCCGCCGGTTCACCGTTTGCTAACGCACCACCATCATCGTCTTTCACTTCATCTTCATCAAAGGATTCCGTCAGGCTGACATCCGAATCGTAGTCCGTTACCGATGTATTTTCTTCTTCAGAATATTCAATTGATAGACCCTCATCATCCTCGTTCATTAGATCTTCGTCCTCCTCTTTGATTCTAATATAGAATTTTCTACCGTCTATCTCAATCTCCATCGGGTTCCTAGGTATTTCTGGAAAAGACGTTCTGATCAAGATCCTAGCGAACTGTAACTTTCTTTTTTTGAGTGTATCCTCATCAACACATATCAGGGACCCATATCTTGACGATATCAGTTTGAAGAATCTCATTGACCAGGCATGAAACGGGATTTCGTACCAGTTAGTCCATATTACTCCCTTGTTACTAAAGACCTCGTCGCTCCATGGCTCAATGAACTCGAACCATTTGGAAAGACCATCCCAGACGTTAATCTCAGTCACCTCCATCAATGGTTGAAATAGGACCATATCGCCTCCGAGATATTTCACGCACGATGTGTCCACTATTTCATCTTGTACTAGGTATCCCACTTCGGTCCATGGTTGGTCGTCTTTGAGCTTGCCGATCCAACAGAATCGTAACCAACTCCTATCCTCTTCAGTAGTTGTGAATTGCATTCCTGTTGATTTGAAGGTGCGTTCCTGTGGTTTATTTCGGAACGCTTCAGCCGTAGGTTCTGAAGGATCCCTTACCGTCCATTGTTTACTCCCCATCCTTTCCACGGCGTCCACGTATGTCACTTTCTCCATCCTTAGGGCAGGTCGGAGCACATCATGTCTCAAAGGGGTTCCGTCCGCTTTCTCAGATCCCCTAGAGTACTTGGATAAATTCGTCCGTAGCTTATAACTCTCAAACCAGATTTTATTGAGCTTGTCCTCGACCTCACTACTATTGATGTCCTTCCCGAATCTAACAAAACCATATCTTTGTCCTTTTCTATTCCTCTTCTTTGGGATGAAGAGATCCCTCACCTTTTCCACTGACGACAATCTGTCGAACAGCTCCTTCCAAGTGCATTTCTCCGGGAAGTTCTGCACAAAAAAGGTTACACACATGTTGCTCTTGTCCCATACATTGCTCCAGCCGTTCTTCCTAAATACCGTCCTCTCACCTATCTGTCGGTTTGGGTTCCTATTGCCAGGTTTGTGCCTCACCGGTTGCCACTTGGAAGAAGGGTTGAAGAAGCGAGACCTAAGTTCTACCCCCTGTTCTCTCTTCGTCTCTCACGCTCTCTCTCTCTACCTCTCATCTCTCTCTATGGTTTTTCATCTATCCATTATGAATGCTTTTAGATGCATCAGTTATAATGTGTAATTTAACTCAATTTTGATTGAAAAATCTCAATTAAATTAAGTAGTAGTTCATGCGATAATATCAGTACATAAGTAATATTTCTTATTATATATTTCAATTTTGAGTAGATCTCTTATTTATAATGAAATATGCAATTTTAACTCACTTAACAAATGTTTTAATGTAAATAAATTGAATGTTTCAATAAAACAAGTTATATGTTTGAAAAAATGCTCTTGAATTGATGTTAAAACTGATGCGAAAAAGATATAAAGAACAATAATTAAACCACACAAAGATTACATGACTCACTAACAACATGTTAATTATGTCCAAAAGTGAAATATGAATACACATAATTATTAACATATTGAGTCATAAGCACAAAATTCGAAACAAAAATCAAATATTTAATTTAGTATCATTAAACTCTCTCATATTTGATCACAAATATATATTGTCTTCGTCCCATAAAATTTAGCACATTTTCTTTTTTGGTCTGTCCCATAAGACTTTGCACAAAAAAAAAATGGACACACTCTTCTCAACTTATAACTTTACAACGCACACTCTTTACCCCCATATACACTTACTATCCCGATAAAATAATTTTTTTTAATCTCTACATCGAAAAATTAGCACAAAATTTTTCGGGATGAAAGGGAGTATGAGATAATACAAAACTATTTTACTTTAATACAATCTCAACGCAACGCACCTCAACTTCATGCATATAAAACTTGGCCTACAATTCAAAAAGAAAATTTAAGAATAAGTGAAATTCTGGTCAACAGTTTAAAATGCACACACAGTGGGAGGGTACAACATCAATTTGCATAAAGTACAAACTGGTGATGCACAGAAAAGAGAAAAAAAGGTTGGGCAATGGTTTTCATTTCATCTCATTGATGCAGTTTTATATTTTTTAGCGTCCGTACCGTGAGAGCGACCATTGAAGGATGGTGGCACATGCCCCCTGTCATATGATTTTTTTATGGAACGGACGTTATTCATCGTACGATGTGATGGACGGCTCTGATCTCTCTCGTGCGCTAAACCTCTCTCACTCTCTCTCTTCTGATGATAACACAGAGAAAGAGCGCTATTTGCATAGTATCACCACAACACTACACTACTACAGGCTTTTTTTTTTTTTTTCATTACGTACGCGCTCTCTTTCTCTCTCTCCCTCTCCGTTTCTCTCTCTATCTGTTCCTCCTTCCACCTGGGGTGACTGCCACCAGGTCGACCTTGGTCGGGTGGACTATAAAATGGAAGAAAGTTACAGTCTTTAATTTTCCGTCTCTTGATTTTCTTGAAGAAATTTCAGACTCTGCGATCGGAGGAATTTGGGTTTCAGCTTCTGATAAGTGTGTCTGGCTTTTCTAGTTCAAGGGGGCTGTTGTTGAAGGCAAAGAAATGGCTTGAGTTGGGTTGCTTTTCATGGGGAATGAGGAGTTTTAACAATGATGAGATGAAATCATTTACTTTTGAGGGGGGTTTTGGTTGTGTGTTTGTGGTGGTGATTGTTGGTGAAGTGAAATGTAAGTGAGGATTTTAGATTGGAGCCCAAAATGGGTGTTGGTTTTTGGGCGTTTGTAATGAGGGTTTTTGTTTGAGCTGTGATTTTTAAAATCATTCTGTTGAAACAGTAGTTTAATCATACTAGATATTAATAAATATTTCTGCTGTGAAGTTTGTATTATTCTATGAAGCTTTCAACATCAGGGATGGGTCAGCAGGCTCATGAAGGTACCAATTATGTTTTCTCCTTTTCTTGACATGCTTTTCAATTTCTTTCTCTGGATTCAACTTTCCCTTTTCTCCTTTATAAATTTGTTTTTTAGGTCGAAGTTCCTTTGATGCATCTCTCTCAGCATGTCACTTTCGTTGAAATTTTTTGTTGTGTTATGTATGCACTTGTCCCTTTCTTGGAAGGGCTCAGTTTTAATGGATGTGGCCAAAGAAGGAGAATTCAATAAATTATTTAACTGATTGAGTTTAATTGATGGATTTGTTTATTGATTTTTGGTTATGAAAGGGGAGAACAAGTGCTTGAATTCTGAGCTATGGCATGCCTGTGCTGGTCCTTTGGTCTCTCTGCCTACGCTTGGAAGCCGTGTGGTTTACTTCCCTCAGGGTCACAGTGAGCAGGTTAATTTAAAAAAATTATACTAGTTTCAATACTTTGATTGAGATAATATAGTTGTATGGTCTCTGAAAAATCTTAACTGGAAATCCTGGGCAGGTTGCTGCTACGACTAACAAAGAAATCGATGCCCACATACCGAATTATCCAAGCTTGTCACCCCAATTGATCTGCCAACTCCACAATGTTACTATGCATGTGGGTTTTTTTCGGTAGATGTTTTTTTTGTGTCCAGTCTTGTTAACTAGCTCATTTTAATCGAATTTTTAAAAAGGAATTGGTTTTTATTTGTTGATGCTCAGGCAGATGTTGAAACCAATGAAGTATATGCTCAGATGACATTGCAACCCTTGACTCCGGTATACTTTTAATGCTATTTTACTCTATTCTTTCAATTCGAATTGATGAGCAAACTAAATGTTTATTGCTTGATGTAGCAAGAACAAAAAGATGCATATATTCCAGTGGAGCTGGGAATTCCTAGCAAGCAACCAACAAATTACTTTTGCAAGACTCTGACTGCAAGTGACACTAGTACGCATGGAGGCTTCTCAGTTCCTCGCCGTGCTGCAGAGAAAGTCTTCCCACCTCTGGTATTATTATATCTTATTGTTCAATCATGCTTAATAGAAAGCTTATTTTGAGCTGGTCTGAAGTTTCTTTGGTGCCTCAGGATTTCTCACAAACACCACCTGCTCAAGAACTTATTGCAAGGGACCTCCATGATGTTGAATGGAAGTTTAGGCATATTTTTCGGGGTAATTTCCAACCTTTGATGTATGAACCATATTAATTATTGAATTTCAATGCTTTGATTCTGTGCTTTAGTCCTTACGGTAAGCAATTGAAGTTCTATGTTAACATTGTAATTATAGTTCATTAATTTGGTATGTCCCTTTTGTCTAGTGTCAACTACTATATATTGAACACTGGATTGAAGTTGTTAAATTTTAGTACAATGTTTCGTGCCCTTGCTAATTTTTAAAACAAGGACAGCCTGTGCTACTTAATTGCATTTCCTTCTAGAGGTTGATTATTTCTTCTCCAGGAAAATAAACTGTGAAGGTCAAGATATAAAAGCTCTCTAATTTCCAAATAAGAAGCACAAACTTTAATGCAATAGTTTAAGACAGCTGTTCTAGTAGATGCATAATAATATCCATCTCAGTTAGTGTAATTTAGATCTAACAAATGGAGCTTTGCCTCCCCCAGCATGTTCTATTTATTCATGGAAGAGAACAAAGGACTAAATAGATAAATGCTACAGTGTATTTAAAAAGCGGATCGGACCGGGCGGTCGGATCAGTCCAACCGCTACCTAGCAAGGCTACCGTGGCCGCTTTGAGACGCTGTACCGCTCGACAATTGACTCGGCCACGAACCGCTCGAAACGATGAAAAGCTGTACGAACTGTTGACCGGTTGAACACATTCTGCTGATATTTTCATGCATCTCATTTGCTCTTATAATCTTTTTTTTTTTTGGTCGGACAAAGTTAGTTGTTAGTAGTTAGTACACCAAGCACCCAAATACTCCACGAAATCGCCAATCCACCTTATAACTCCCATAACTCCAATTCATTCCCAGAGGGAATCGAACCAGTCTCCCACTCAAATGAGGAGCCCAGTGGCCAGGTGGGCTAAGCCACCTGGTTTTCAGAAATTGCATTCTTACAAGGATATATTAATGACCCATGGGTTACGTAGTTAACTATTCATGCTTTATAAGGTCACTCTTTAAATTTAATATTTCCATCAATTTCAGACCCGTTGACTATTAATTATGGTGCTTCGTTGACCAGGTCAGCCCAAGCGACATTTGCTTACTACTGGCTGGAGTGTCTTTGTCAGTGCCAAACGTCTCGTTGCTGGAGATTCTGTTCTTTTTATCTGGTACAATTTAAACATAGATTTCCAGCCATTATTTTCAAAATTTTAAAAAGAAAATATATTTTAAAATGCCTCATGGATTTGGTTTTAGGAATGAGAAGAATCAGCTCTTTCTGGGCATCCGTCGTGCGACTCGACCACAAACTGTAATGCCATCATCTGTTCTTTCAAGTGACAGTATGCACATTGGACTACTTGCTGCTGCTGCTCATGCTGCTGCAACCAATAGCTGCTTCACCGTTTTCTATAACCCCAGGTGGGTAATACATTATTCTCTGAGTCCAGCACACTCACTCGTTTTTCTTAGTGTTGTGTGGGAATTTCTGACTAAACCTTCTGACATCAGGGCTAGTCCATCTGAGTTTGTCATACCTCTTTCTAAATATGCCAAAGCTGTGTATCACACACGTGTTTCTGTTGGAATGCGTTTTCGTATGCTGTTTGAAACTGAAGAATCCAGTGTTCGCAGGTATATCTGATACTTAAATTATTGGTGGGAAAACATCTGTATTTAACTTCTGTTACTGTCTTATGATATCATTTCATAGGCAATTATTACTAAACTAGAGATCAAGGTGGTATTTGTAATTTCAGAAATTTGTAGTAAATAGGTCGAACCTCCAGGATATTTTAGTAATTTACCCTTAATTATAATGTGTATCATCTGGATTTGTAGGTTCAAAGAAGATGTACATATCATTTTGGAGATGCAAATGGCACATTATGGCTTTATTCTTAATGGTTTTACTAAGACTTTCATGAATGGTTATACGAAAAGTATTTAACAACATTTAGATGGAACCATGTCATCTTCCATTACCGATGCTTTATGTTTGTCAGATTATGAGCCATTTACTTTATTGGTTTTGATGAGAGATGTTTGATGGAGAATGTGATGAGATGCATCGTTTAACCTACTTACAACTAGATATCATGTGTACTTCACAAGATCGAATAATGTGATTAAGCATGTAATATCTAACATATCCTTTGTCACATCCTTTCTCATTGCAAATCTCAGATACATGGGTACGATTACTGGCATTGGTGACTTAGATCCTGTTCGCTGGACCAATTCTCATTGGCGCTCTGTCAAGGTAATTGTCATTTCTTTAATGCGTAAAGGTTCAACCTCGTGCTAATTTTGTTTCTTTTTCACAAGCTCGCAATTTTTGATGTTCTATCTGCTTATATCACCTGCCTGAGCTTGTCTTTAAAGAAAAAGGCACATGTGATCTAAATAGTAGTCAGGAGGATAAATTGGTATACAATTAAATCAATGTTTCCTTTCTGAACTTAATGTTTTTAGTCAAAAGATGTAGTTCTATGCACAGCTTAAAGGTCCGAGATTTTGTAACAGATGGAGGATGTCACTTATTATTAAATATCTTATGTACCATGGCCCCAAACTTGGTATACACGATAAATCATATGCAAGTGAAATTTCATCCATTAATTTAAGCATCATTTGCCTTGAATTTTAGGTTGGTTGGGATGAATCAACAGCAGGCGAGAGGCAACCAAGGGTATCATTGTGGGAAATTGAGCCTTTGACAACATTTCCCATGTATCCCTCATTATTTCCTCTCAGGTTGAAACGGCCATGGTATCCTGGGGCATCATCTTTTCAAGGTATAATTATGGGAATGTATAACTGGAAATAAGACATATTTTTTAAATTATATTGGTTTTTCCTGCTCTTTACATGGTATTACAAAGTTCCTGACCCCTATCCCAGATGCTGGTAATGAGGCGATTAATGGCATGCCATGGTTGAGAGGTGAAACTGGTGACCAAGCTTTCAATCCTATGAACTTTCAGTCTGCTGGTATGTTTCCTTGGATGCAGCAGAGGCTCGATTCAACGGGTTTAAGAAACGATCTCAACCAGCAATATCAGGCGATGCTGCTGCAAAATTTCGGTGGTGGTGAGATGCTAAAACAACAACATATGCAGTTTCAACAACCCATTCACTATCTTCAACAACAGCAAGTCGGTCAGCCCACAATTTCTTCACATTCATTCCCTCTGCAAACGCAAATGCTATCTGATAATATGCAGAGACCAATGCATCATCAAGCTGAAAACCACCCCGAAGAACACCCACAAAGACATACTTATCAGGAAGCATACTTAGCCCAGCATGACCAGCTCCAACAAAGGCAGCCATCTAATGTTCCGTCCCCTTCATTTACAAAATCAGAATTTGAAAACTCAGCATCTATGGCTCATTCTAATGTGCAAAATATGTTGGGTTCATTTTGTCCTGAAGGAAGTGGTAATAATCTTTTAAATTTCTCAAGAACTGGTCAGCAAACACCGAATGAGGAGCCAACCCAACACTCGTGGGTCTCGAAATTTGGCAATTCACCAGTCAGTGGTGGTTCCAATTCCAAGATCTCACCATATTTTGGAAACGAGGCTTCAATTGAACAAGAAACGAGTAACCTGGATGTGCAGACTCAAGCTCTTTTTGGTGCAAATATTGACTCCTCCTGCCTTCTGCTCCCCACCACTGTTTCCAATATTGGTACCTCTTCGGTTCAAGACAATATGTTCAATATGCCATTAGGAGCATCTGGATACCAGAGTCCTCTATATGGCCAAGTGCAAGATTCTTCAGAAATATTACACAATACAGGACAAGTTGACCAACCAGCACCACCCAGCTCCTTTGTTAAGGTGCTAGTTAAGATATTTGTGTTCTCATTCGACTATTTCAATTGCTAAAAGGACTGGTGACAAATTTTTTTTTTCTGGTGCAGGTCTTTAAAACGGGATCTGTTGGTAGGTCACTGGACATTGCCCGATTCAGCAGCTATCAGGAGCTGATACAGGAATTGGGTCAAATGTTTGGGATTCGAGGTTTGCTTGAAGACCCACAAAGATCAGGCTGGCAGCTTGTATTCGTCGACAGGGAGAATGACGTTCTTCTCCTTGGAGACGACCCATGGGAGTATGTATTTACTACAACACCATCTTTTTTTAAATCTCATAAAATTTTCATTTTTGATGCTATCTTTTCAACAATTGCAATCTGAGGAGTTGGCATGTATTATCATGTGATTAACAGTCTGATTGACCTGACCATTTTAAATGCATATACAGGGCGTTTGTGGATAACGTCTGGTACATTAAGATCCTTTCTCCTGAAGATGTGCTAAAGCTAGGAAAACAAGACGACGAGAATCCAGTCGAAATGATGAACAGCGGGGACACTGGACTCCCGTCTCTAGGATCTCTCGAATACTGATCTCGACTTTTGGCAACTCTTGTGGTGAAAAATTACTTGTTTATGGATGTGGAACTTGGATTTAATGAATTTGTTTGTATTAATTAATTCATGCTGATGGGCATGTGTTGTATGTGATAATATTACAGGATATATTCAGATCCTTGTAATACATATCAGTTAACATTCGTTTTAGTGAACGAACATTGGACTTGTAAGATGGTGTATACCTGTATTCATTAGAATTCAGATTTCAGAATTCAGCTACTCATAACTTGCATTTTATACATATAAAAGAATGCAACACTTCTTTCCTTCTAGCCCCAAAAAATTACGTTGAAAATCGAATACCTTATCTCTTCTTTTTCTTCAGAAAGATAAAAAAAGGAAAGTATACGTTGAAAAATCGAATGCTGATTCTGTTTTAGGAAAAATCAAATCTTTGGTTGGAAGAAAAATGCATACTTTACTGCGTAAACTTGGAGTTGGCTGGCCATTTCTTTAGTGATGCAACAATTTGCAATCAAATGTTCGAGATTAAGCCGCAGAGATCTCTCTCTCATCTACAAGCATTACACAATCTCTCAATTGAAGCAAATTCAATCCCATCTATCAGTTTCCGGTCAAATTGGCGACACTTTACACATCGGAAATCTCAGCGCACGATTCGCGGTTACTGATCTCTCTTACGCTCGGGCCCTGTTGCATCGCTCGGTAAATCGCTCCGTATCCATTTGGAATACTGCAATCAGAGCTTTATCCGAAAATCACCACCCTTCTAAAGCGCTTCTTCTCTGCAAACACATGGTAAGGAGCAGTATTTTACCGGATAATTACACGTTTTCGTTTCTTTTCCTGGTTTGCGCTGAAATTTCTGATGTTGTTCCGGCGTTAATGTGCCATGGTTTAGTGATAAAATTGGGGTGGGAGCGGTATGATTACGTGCAAAACGGATTGATACATTGTTACGCTAGTTGTGAATCCATCGAATTCGCGAGGCGATTGTTTGATGAGAGCTCTAATCGGGATGTAATCACATGGACTGCTGTGATAAACGGGTATATAAAAATTGGGGAGCTTGGGCTTGCCCGGAAACTGTTTGATAAAATGCCTGACAGAAATGCAGCTTCTTGGAGCTGTATGATTAATGGGTATGCACAAACGGGGATGCCAATGGAGGCTCTGGAAATCTTTAACAACAAGCTGGTTTCTGGAATCCGGCCTAATTTTTCTGGGTTAGTCGGCGCGTTTTCTGCGTGTAGTTTTCTTGGTGAATTGGTTCAGGGAATGTGGATTCATGCATATATTGATAGGAATAGAATGGAAGTGGATGGAGTGTTGGGAACAGCACTGATTGACATGTATGCAAAATGCGGATGCATTGACATTGCTTGTGATGTTTTCGAGAAGTTGCCCTCTCGAGATGTGTTTGCTTACACGTCTTTGATCTTGGGATTGGCTAATCATGGTGAGAGCGTCAGGGCCCTCGAGTTTTTTAAACGAATGGAGGACGAGGGAGTTAGGCCGAATGAAGTCACGTTCATATGCGTCCTGACTGCTTGTAGTCGAGCTGGAATGGTGGAACGAGGGTTGAGAATTTTTGGGAGTATGAAGGATGTTTATGGAATCACTCCAAGTGCTCAGCATTACGGCTGTTTGGTGGACCTTTTGGGCCGAGCGGGGCTCGTGGAGGAGGCGAACGAGGTTGTGAGGAAGATGCCCGTTGAGGCTGATGAGTACGTGTTGGGGGCGTTGCTGAACGGTTGCAGATTTCGTGGTGATGCAAATTTGGGAAAGACGACGGTTGATGGATTGAGCGAGCGCGGCCTCGACCACAGTGGGGTCCGCGTGCTCGTCTCGAATATTTACGCCTCGTTGGACAAATGGGAGGATGTGGAGAGGGTGAGAAGGGAAATGGCAGATGGGAAGGTGAAAAAGGTTGCTGGATGTAGCTTGCTTGCCTTTTGAAGATGATGGTGTGGTTCTTGAATTTGAGTCTCATGCCCATTAGTTTGAGTTGACTTATTTCATTGGAGTATTGGGATGTACTTTTAATTAACTTGTGTCTTAAGGTTTGAAGATATTTGCCAACTTTCATTGATTACTATTTAATCAATTATCAACTATGTACTATTAAATATTAATGTATAATGTGAATTTGCTATTTTGGCGAAGAAGCTTTGCCTCGAAGTTTCTTCTTTTGAGCAAAAAATGTAAGACAGTCTAGTATAGAAAAAATTATACATGAATTTTTTTTAATTTACAACTAAATTTTGTAATTGATGAAGATAAGATAAAATTGAGTGATTTATGGTTCATTCGGCCCAAATGGTTCATGGTTCACCCGGTCCGAATAAGTCATAATTTAGGGTTCATTATTTAGTGTTTAAGACGTAAATGATTGATTTAAAACAATTTTATAGATTTTCGTATATAAAATTTTCAAACTAGAGCTACTCTAAAAAAAATCTTTGGATATCAAAACAAGATTTTAGCATATCAAATGCATTGTATAATTTAAAGGAAACATGCAATTTATTTTATTAATATATATGATTTATTTATAATAAAATTGTCATTTGTTTTGATGATACAAGTTTCAAATTGCAAAGTCCACCTAAGATGCAATTAGTTTATTTCGAGGTAAAGCGAATAAATTTTGGAGACGACCCCATTAACTTCAAACCGAAAAAGGCTACACAACTTTCACACGTAATCGATTCGGATGATGTATAAAACACAAATAGTGGGTAAATGACAAATACAAAAAACATTACTTTCTTCAATTTCAGAGGTTTTCTTCTGTGTTAAGAGAAGAATCTCAAGAGGCAGGCATGGTGGGAGTGCTATCCAACAAGATCGAAAGAGATGAACTCAAGCCCGGCGATCATATCTATTCCTGGAGGCACTCCTATCTTTACGCACACCACGGTTAATTCCCTTTTGAAACTAAAACGCACACTCGCACAAATTCTCTCTACATATATATGGATGTAATGTGTGTCTTTGGGTGTTATTGCTTGAATGTCTGGATCTCAATTGGGTTTTCTGTCCTCAATTTTATGTTTGTCGAAGTATTTTCGGTTAATTTGATCCTGTGATGGAATCCCTTTTTGGTTAGGGTGCTTGATTAGTTTCTCATATTGTTGTTTGATTAATTAGGCTGATGGGTATTACAGATGATTGCTAATTTTAATCGTTTTTGACATGTCGGATAGGGGGATGAGAAGATCCAGAGGATTTTGGGAGTTATTTTTTTCTGTGTTTGTATTTAGTCACTTTGAGAAGGCTAGGGAATGTGGAATCTGTGAAAAATAAATAAAAATCTTGACTTGACCATTTAAAATTTGAAAGATTTATCTTTTAGCATATGGTCATATCTAATTGTTCAAAAATTTTCCCCCATATTACTAGTGAAGTTTAATCGAATGCTCTACTCCTTAATATGGATATGTCGTCTATACCGTGCATTGGGCCTTCTATCGATGGTTAAGGATTTTTTCTTTTTACTTTTCAATGAAACGAAGAAAGAGTTGATGTTTTCCCTTTATGCTGTGAGAGTGTCATGTTGATGAAAAAACCAGCTTTTCTACATGATTTTCTTTTTAACTGGAATAGTTTTGTTCCTTTAGTGCCTATTAAAACATCTGCACTTTGTTGTGACCCTTAAGTGACCTCATGAAATAGAATATCTGCAAATGATGAAGATTACCCTGCTAAGCCCTTCACCACTATGAAATAGAAACTATATCACAATTTTGCAGTATTTACACAACATCAAGTTATCAACTGGTTATATACCGTAATGGTCACGTTTACCACTTCTTACTGAAGCGATGGTTCCTAAGCTACAATGGATAATTTGGCTGTGTATACTTGATGAATGTTTTTTTTTTGAACCTTTCTGATCTGTGTAATTAACTTCCACTTTTTATGCCCACAGAGAACACTTCTAATCTTATCTTTTCTACCACAATGTCAAGTTTCCTAACTTTGAACTATTAAACCTCAGGAATATACGTTGGGAATGGATGCGTGATCCATTTCACTCGTGGGGCAGGGCAGGAAATTGGTACAGGAACAGTATTGGACCGATACATTTTCAGTTCATCCCCATCTAACCCCTCGGACTCCCCCTGCCCGACATGCGGTGACCAATCAAAGCTTGACGGCGTCATGTCCTCTTGCCTCGAATGCTTTCTTTCCGGTGGAGAGCTTTATGTGTTCCAGTATGGTGTCTCTCCCGTCATTTTTCTTGCTAATGCCCGCGGTGGCACTTGTACTCTCGCTAAGGCTGATTCACCTGAAGATGCCGTCCACCGTGCTAATTATCTCCTTCAGAAAGGTTTTGGGGGCTACAACATATTCAAGAACAACTGTGAAGATTTTGCAATCTTCTGCAAAACGGGACTGCTCATCTTCACGAATATGAGTCTAGGACGGAGTGGTCAAGCAACGTCTTTTCTAGCTGCTGCTACTGCTGTGGTTTCATCACCTCTTCGCTTTATGACTACGGGCTTTGCTGGTCTTACAATAGTTGGTTGTGGGATTTATTCTATTTGTCGAATTGTCAATGATATTGGTTTACGCCGTGATGTGATGAAAATCCCTGTAGAAAGGCTTGTTATTGCCTCCATCTGCACCGAGCCTTTAATAGGAACACAAACTCAGGAGACGCTTGTTTGTGCCTCCAGCTGTGCGGAGCCTTTAATAGAAACTGAAACTGTCACTGAGAGGCTTGTTTGTGCCTCCAGCTGTGATGAGCCTTTAATAGAAACGGAAACCATTACGGAGAGGCTTGTTTGTGCCTCTAGCTGTGACGAGCCTTTAATAGAAACCGAAACCCTCACGGAGAGGCTTGTTTGTGCCTCTAGCTGTGACGAATCTTTAACAGAAACGGAAACCCTCAACGGGAGGCTTGTTACTGGAGCCAGCTGTAATGAGGCTACCACTGAAACAGAGAATCTCAAGAAAAATTTGTAGTTTCCTTATTTGAATATCTATTGAAACGTGGTGATATATTATGTAAACATTTATCTTGTAGCTTAAGTGTTTTGCTGTTGTGAATGAACAACTTTCAGCTGTAGTTGTGAAACTTGTGATACAGCTGTGTAGTTTGTCTTGCTTTTTATGTTATGATTATGATTCTTGGTTTCTATTTGATCTTAGTACATTTTTTCCTTACATTGCTGATTTGTATGTTAATTCGTGCAGCATATCATAATTCGACTGGTATTTCTGTTGTCTCTTGTTTATTCAAACATTGCATTCACACAATGACACAAACACATATTATGTGGGAAATAATTGATTTCGATATTTTTCTTTTTGAAAATGTTTTAAGATAGAACACTGGGTATGTGAAGAAATAGGTTCAATATTTTGTCAAAAAATAGTCATGTTAGTGTTTTTAAGCATAGTAGTTTACTTTCAAATTAAAGTAGGAAATATATCAACATATTCCATAATGTATATGAATAACACATGAATTGTTTTAAAAAATCAAAAAAGACTAGAATTCTGAATCTATGTGTTAAAGATTCAAAAGATTGAATATAATTGGAACATAAAAAAGTGACATAGAGAAATAGATCTGATTAAAGTACTACCTCCCTTCCTTTTCAGTCGTCCCATTTTATCTAAATAGTGTTCCTTTTCATTTATCAACTCTACTCTTTTCCATGTAAATTTGTTTACGTTCTTCCAATAATTCCCCTAATAAATAATATCAATACTCCGTATAATTAATATGCATCAATATTCAAGGATGATAGAATTGTGGATATATAAATAACTATGAGTATAAGAAAGTCTTTTGATCATTAATAAATAAATAAAAAAATTATGTGAATAGATAGAAAAAACCAATAAAAAGGAATGGTGGAGCATTGTAGTTTTAAATATTTCAATTTCAAGATGGGTTGTAATCTTATCGGATCTAATGCTATTATAAAAAGTTATCCTTAAGTAAAGGACCGAGTGAGGAAGGGTACAGGTGGACACTGCCCCCGGGATTTTTGAAAAATTTTAGGGTATTTTTAATAATATCACATTTATATTTTATATAGTATAAAAAAAATTTAATCACACATATATATTTGAATAAAATTAAGTTGTTTTACTTGAACTTGACAGTCAATTAGAAAATTTTATTGTTGACGTGAGTTTAGATGAAATTTTTTCACGGTTATTGGAATATGAGGTCTTACTCAAAAGATGGTTGCTATAATAATAATCATATTGTATTTTCATTTGTTTATTTGTTTGTTAAGTCATCATTAATCTTACACGTATCAATTAAAATTGAGGGTTTCTTAGGAGGAAGTTTATTATTCTTTCTAATTCTTACAAAATGAGTTTTTGTTTAATAGTCAACATCTACGTTAGCTATGAGCTCAAAAACCCTCAATTTTAATTGACTCGTGAACTTTGTGCATGATAAAAAATGATAATTTTTTTTATTTTTTGTGAAAATTGGAACCAAATTAAAAGTTAAATTTTTTTGGACGAAAAATAGATTGCAAGAAAAGTACAAGACCAAAAAACTTTTTTTCTCCAATTAGTCGAGCCCTCTGGTAGGAAAAAATCCTGCCTCCGTCACTGTCCTTAGTGGTCGATTGGTAAAATTGGTTATATTACCCAATATATGATACGTGTATAATCAAACACATAAAACATATAAAAAAAAAATCCTTGCTGTCAAATTGCAGTTGGACATCACATTAAAGAGATATGTACTACTATATCACGACTCTGTACAATTGTCCATTCTCGTGGAATGGATCATAAAACCAACTCAGCATCCCCATAATTTTATCTCTCTCTTTTTTGAGAGAATTTATAAATGAAAAACTTAAGTACGACTTTCTGGTGTTTGGTCTAACCGTCCAAGTAAAGATAAAACTTAAAAAAGACTGATGAACCACATAAACTTTAGGATCCTTTTCGTTATAATCTGCAAGAAAAGACTTCCATCAATATTAAATTGTAGTGAACAAATTATTCTAGTACCAGTACTTATCCACTCCCCTCCACAGAATTAAACAATGAGATAGAAGAAAAAGATAAGTAACTGAATATAAAGAGTTGAGTTAGCATCGACTTAATTAAAATAACAAGTTAGAGAAAAAAAATTAATGGCACCAAATCAAAATTATATTACATACTTTGTTAATTTGGTATTACTTATTTCGGGAAAATAGCTAAATTCACGAGCGTCCACAACCCTCGTATAAAATAGATGAGTGTTGGTACAATTTATCTCAAATCAATTAACTAAAAGGCACCATACACATTAATTTAATATATGTAATTTAAAATTTTGTGGGCAACCCTTTTCTATTTGCATATGAATAGATTGAGTTGAATTTTGTGTAAATTGATTAATATTCATGAAAATTGCATGAAAGAGTTGGTATTTATTTAAAAAGCATCAAGCCCTCAACCTGATTTATGCAAAATGAATACTTGGTAGTTGTGGGTAACTTGTTTTTTTTATTGGAAACCGAATTTATTTAGTTAGGAATGTATATGTTGATTTGTCATAAATATTTGTATCTATACATAAATATTTGTATTGATTTAAAAAAAAAAAAAGACCTTTAATCAACAAAAAATATAAAAACCAGGTGAAAATATATGATGAGGAACGATCGATCACCTTAAAAAATGAGAGCCCCAGCCATTACTGAATAATAATAAATTGTAATTGGTTCACATTCAAATCACATAAAAACATGAATGATAAAAAAAGAGTGCCTAATAATATCCCAAATAGAAGTGCCTAATACTCTCATGTAATGAAACATATATAGTCATCTTCTATACCCTTTTATTAATACGTTTTCCTTAAATAGTTTTACTTTACATTAAAATATAAAATTTGAACCGACAGGAATCCCCACATCGAGATTTCTATTGGCCTGTTTTTTATAGGTCCTGAGATTGAGTTCAAATCATATCGTGTAAAAGAAAATAAAAACTTGAGAGCGAATATCTTAATCTCCATCAATGTTTATGTTTTAGGCTATTGAAAGCATTTGTATCTAAAATTTTCCCATGTTAATTAACCTAATTAAGCTAATTAGGGTGTCTCTAAAGATTGGTCATAGTCATATTCATAAAAAGGAGCACATATAGAAAAGTCCGTGGGACGGATTCATCGAGGAAAGTGAAATTTGATTCTCATATTTTACTAAAATATATTCCAACATTTTGTTCACAGCTTAATTTTTTTTTAATAAATTCTATTATCATAATATTCACAAATCTACATAAAATATTAATATTATTTTTTATCCATACATTTATAAAAATCAACTCATCGATTTATTTTATACATAAATATTTAAAAATTTACCCCTAAAATTTTTACTCACTATTCCATTTTTTAATATATGTATCACTTCACATGTGAATAAATTAATCAGATAGAGAGAGTGCATTTTACTGGTTTTTTTTCTCTATTTTGAAAACCAAAAAGTTGCACTTCACTATTTTCTTTGTTTTATTTTTAAACACCTCTTTCTTTTCTTGCTTCCACCTTTAACTTTTTTGTTTTATGTTATTTTAACATTTATTATTTTTATGATTTTCTAATAAATATTTATTATTTTTATTATTTGTTATCATTTTGACATTCATCCTTTATCTACTAATTGTGAATCGCATCTTATTCCCATGATTGCTTTATTTTAATTTTGAATTTCTATGAAAAAATATTTATGATATTATATTTAATATAATTAAAATTTTATAATATTTTTTTTATTTAATTCATGATATTCAATCTTTTATAGACTAGGGTTAATAAATATTTATTTTATTTTATTAAATTTTTTATTTTGTTTCTCTAATTAACTTCTTCGTCGATGTCTCTGTAAGTTTTTCTTTTTTTTTTCGCCTCATCTTTTTTAGGAGAAATTCATTGAAAGATTCAGAGTTTTTTAAGGCATTTCTTGTATAATGTCACCTTTAATATATTCGACTACCAACCAAATTTTTTTCTTATTTTTTTTATATGTTTAATTTTTATATAAAATTTGCATTTGGATCTGTGTATTACGTACGCAGGGGTAAAAAGACTATGCTATTTAATTACATTAAATATTTAATTAATTTAATTTAATTATAATGAATTAAAATAATACCGTATTTCCAAAACATGTGTAATTTTAAGAATCAACTTTGCAATTAAAACATTTCAATTTAATTGTGTATTATTTAGCCACCAAGAATGAAAATGGTATACACCATTATTTTAAGAAAGAATATATAGTGAACAAGTTTCGCAGAAGAATATGTGAAATTGGTTAAAAGGTATGATTTATATCACTAAAAACTATTAATTATGATAATTAAAGGTATCTTTTTTTACTACATTAAAGATATTATTTATAATATTGAAGAGTGTGATTTATATTACAATAGAATATTAACACAATATGATATTAATAGTGATAATTGAAGAGTGTGACTTATATTATAAACGAATATTAATCGTGATAACTGTATGACTATGTTTATAAATATGAAACTAATTTTACAGTAAACAAATTTCACAAAAAATCTACTATTATTTTAATTCGTTATATAAATTTTATATTATTAAACTAAATAAATTGAATTTAATTAAATATTTAATTTAAATTTAATATCACAATTTAGTTTTAATCTATTCGTCTTTATTATACAGTTTTAACCTTTATTTTCACAAATTACTAATTCCTGGTTAAGAAAATTAAAATAAGCAAAAAATTTAACATGAAGCATGTTCATTATATTATTATTATTATTCGAGTTGGATAAATTTCCCCGACCAGACTCAGAGTTGACTCACTAAAGCCTACTCATCTTGGAGGACCCCAAACCCTTGGCCGTCTCCCTGAGCACAAACTTCTGAATTTTTCCGGTGGAGGTTTTCGGCAGCTCCTCCATGATCACCACCGTCCGCCGCACCATATACCGTGGCAGCCTCTCCCGGCAATACGCAATCACCTCACTCTCCGTCGGGTTTTCCTTTACCCCTTCCTTCAAGCTCAGAAACGAGCAAGGCGTCTCCCCCCAGAATTCGTCCGGCCGCGCCACCACCGCCGCCTCGTTCACCGCCGGATGCGTGTACAGCACCGATTCCACCTCCACGCTGCTCAAATTCTCCCCGCCGCTGATGATTACGTCCTTCGATCGGTCCTTGATTTCGACGTACCCGTCGGGGTGCATAACCCCGACGTCGCCGGTGTAAAACCACCCGTTTTTCATACATTTTCCGGTACCCTCCGGGTCTTTGAAATACCCCAACATCACACACCCGCCTCGCAATACAATTTCCCCCAATGATTTCCCATCTCTCTTCACACTTTTACACGATTCCGCCTCAATTACATCGACTTCCGTCATCCCCGGCGTCCTCACCCCCTGTCTAGACTTCAACCTCGCCCTCTCCGCCGCCGGAAACTTGTTCCAATTTTGCTTCCACGTGCAGCAAACCACCAGTCCCCCCGTCTCCGTCAACCCGTACCCGTGACTCACCACAAACCCTAGCGACTCAGTCCGGAACAGAACCGCCGCAGGCGGCGGAGCACCGGCGGTCAAAATACACACTGGCTTATCCAACGGCTTCAGATCTGGAACGCTGCAGAGCAAATTGAGCACTACCGGAGCACCGCACATGTGCGTCACGTGATGCTTCCGAATCATGGCGTAGATCGTCGATACATCAAATTTACGGAGGCAAACGTTAATTCCGCCGGCGGCAGCCATTCCCCAAGTGTAGCTCCAACCATTAGCGTGAAACATAGGCAGAGTCCATAAATAGACGGCCTCTTTTGGCACTGACCATTCAATTAACGAATCTAGGGTAACGATGAAAGTTCCCCTGTGACTGTGGACTACCCCTTTGGGGACGACGTCGTTCCGGATGTGTAATTGAGGGTCAAAGGGGCAAATTCGCTCTCCGGCCGGACCCAATCGAAATTCGAATCGCCTTTCAAAATCATCTCCTCATAGATCGCGAAAAACTCCGATTTCGAAGACGGAACTCTCAATCCTTCATCGTTATCACCTATAAATACAAGCTTAGGGCGGTCGTAATTCGGTGGGAACAAATTAATCGCTTCGATTACCAGCGATTCCGATTGGCAATCGACGAAGACGAGCTTCGATTGGGCGTGGCGGAGGATGACGGAGATGGCGCGGGCGTCGAGGCGGAGGTTGACGGAGTGGAGGACGGCGCCGGACATCGGAATTCCGAAATGGAGCTCGTACATGGCGGGAACGTTGGGGGCGACAACCGAAACGACGTCGCCGCGGTTGATGCCGAGGGATGAGAGAGAAGAGGCGATTTGCATGCACCTGCGGTAGGTTTGGGACCATGTGTAGGTGGTGGAGTTGTAGATGATTGAGGGGCAGTCGGCGTAGACGACGGCGGCTCTGTCCAGAAAGGCGAGCGGCGTGAGAGGGGCTGAATTGGGAGGGCTTGGGTTTAGTTGATCCATGAATTTGGTTCAGTAGTAATGGATAATTTTCTGAAAATTTGTTGGAGATCAGTGAAGAAGAAGATTATTTATAACCTGCAAATGCCGTGCTTCGTCAAATAATTAATATAAAAAATTTAAATTTAGGATCCGCTTTTTATTTTTTTCAAAAATTTTGATTTAATTTAAATTTAGGATCCGTTTGGTATGATTTAAAAATGATAATAATAATGAGCATATTGAGGGGTCAATCGTTAAAGATTATTAATTGCATTATTATTGTTTAGTTAGGTCATCAACAATGAGTATCATGTGAGGTGGTTAAGTGAGGGAGGTAATCAATTGCGAACAGAATGTCCTATAATACAATAGTGTAACATCTATGTAACACCAATTAGATTTTGACACGTATAATTAGGAGATATTATTCATTTCTTAATTAATTTACCTTAATTATAGTTACCAAAATAAATATTAGAAAATCTTAATTTTTTCTCATAGTATCTAAATTCAATTTTCTTTCTGTATTTTTAATGGACATCTCTCTCATCTTTTCTTTTTCATAAATCACAAATACGCATAAAATATCGATTAAAAAAAAGCCGAAACACACATCTATATTTTTTTTATAAATCAATTATATGTCTCTAAATCACAAACGTTGAGTCATGAATATGTCTCTGAATCGCAAAAGTCGAGTCATGAATTGAATCGTAAGTTTATTAAACAGTTCGATGTTTAATCTACGCAACCTAACGTCAGCTTCAATACTTGCTCATACCAACGTCGATTTTAAACCAACTAAGTAATTCAGTTTGACTCGGTTTTATATAATCCGGGTGCACCAGTATTTGCGGTCGTTTTAGAAGCGTCTGAACTTGTTATGTTAAAAAAGTCATTTTTATTTTATACAGAAAAGTGCAACTGTTAATATGAGAACATAGTTGCACTTTTTTATTTTATATAATTACACACTTCTAAAACACTATTTATGAGTCTTGCCAAGACTTGAACAAGTCTTGCGTAAACCCACTCATTCAGTTTATATCATACCGATGAGAATAAAGAGTTTCATTGTGATTATTTTTGCTGTTTTTCAAATCTTTTTTGCATGATGTGTTATTTTAATTAACTTATTATATGGTTCTTTATTGTGTGTGAATTCAATAATTAATCATAGTGTAAGGATTTAAGTGAGATGCACATAGTTGTTGATGATTAGTTATCGAATTCGAAGAACACATTGCAATGAATTGGTTGCTAACTAATATTAATTTATGAGATAAAAATCTGCACTACAAGTCAATGTTTTGGACGTTAGATGAAATCCCCATTGTCAGGTATACAAAATTAAATATAAATCTCAAAATTTCAACTCAGAATCGAGAAAAAAATATAGTCTGATGAGAGTTTTTTTTAAATAAAATAAATAGAGATATGCGTTTTTGCATAATTTTTTTCTAATGGGTAGTTTATGAGTATATATGATTCATGATCTAAAATTTTCAACTCATAATTGAGGGAAAAAAAAATACAGTGATGATTGTGTGTTTTTTTTCTATAACAAAGTGATTCAATTATTAAAAACAGAGATGCATTTCCGCATAATTTTTTTTAATCGATAGTTATGGGTATTTGTGATCTAGGGAAAACATGAGAGATATATCCATTGAAAATATAGACGTAGTAGAAGGAGAGAGCACGAGAGAATATTTGATATAAATATGGTGAGAAAAAATATATTTTTTTAAAATTTTATTTAGGTAGTTATAATTAAGGTAATTTTATAAAAATAATCTCACTCCTAACTACACGTGTCAAAATTTAATTGATGTTATAGGAAATGTTACACTATTGTGTTACAGGACATCCTGTCTGAATCAACCGCTTACTTCTATTTGTATTACTTATGTACCATAATTACCTAACAACATTAGTAGAAGTGATTTTCATTACCCACTTCCATTACCACCAATCAAGTGGATCCTTAGTCATTTTTGCCGAATAATTTAAAATTTGATCGTAAAGTTTACCATATTTTTTATTCTGATCACGTCAACTGTCATCACTACTCTAATTTGATCTGTCTTTCATTAAGTAAGAAAAACCCTCAATCAATTTCATATTTTGATTAGACCTCCACCATGAACAACAACTTCAAAATCACGAATTACATTCATTATTGTAGCTAATTTTGAGTGATTTACGTTAAAACTTATAATATTCTCTTCCTTTCACTGAACCCATTATTTTAATATTTTTTTACATTATTTTATATGCTACATCATATTTTCTGCCATTTTTTTGCCAAAATTTTCAATTTTTCAATGAAAATAATTAAAATTAAAACCAAAGGACCAAAATTAATAAAATTAAAACTTACATGATCATTTGTGAATTCGAGCAAAGTTTCAGGACCATTAGTAAATTTTTTTCTCACTTCTTTTTTGGTATTTTGTTTTTTCCTGAAAAAGCTCCTATGTGTAAATATGTAAATATATCTTATTTTTACCGTTGTAGCGTGAATGACTCAAGTGATTAGAGTCCTACTACTTGAGACCTTTAAGTTTTGGATTTAAAATATAAAAGGTCAAACAAAATTAGAACAGAGAGATTACTATTTTAGAAAGGAATTACTTTCTGTTGAAATTTTCGTAATCTCATATTGGAAAAGTTCCGCGGCTAAATTTTTTTTTTTTTTTTTGTAGTAACGCCGTTGATGTGGATAAAAATATAATCAAACCAACTAATAAAACGTGACTTGTTGTGCTTGTTCTTTATTAAAACTATAATAATCGTTGTAGTTCCGTTTTGTTGTTAATTGGGCCTTGAAGGCTCCAGTACTTTCATTTTGTTTTAAATTAGGGTCTCTTTCGTCGTCCTTTTTCTAAACATTATTAAAAGAGCTTAATTCGAAACAGTTAAAACAGTAGGTTCTTGATGCTTACAAACAGAAGACATGAGTTTTCTAGGATTTGACTTTATCATGTGTTTGAAGGGGGCAAATTTAATATTAAATGAAAGTTTATTAAAAAATATATATTATAAATGCCTAATATTAAAAAAAAAAATTAAAATTTAGGCTCCAATCCCCGGCCCCTCTAGTTAAATCCCTTGTTACATGAACCAAAGAAAGGTGAAGGATTTTGATTTAAAGAAAAAAAAAAGGTAAAGGGTTTCAAATCAAATCAAAGAGGGTACGATATTAATAAATCAATTTCTCTAGATAAAAAAGTATAAACTTGAAAAGAAACCCAAAAAATATACTTTCTCTATCTACCAATTTTATGCTACTTTGACTTTTCACGCGTTTTTGCAAGTGAATTTTGTATTAGTAATTGAAATGATAAAGTGACTTTTAAGGTTGGATATCATACCTAATCTTAAAAGTCATTTTATCATTTCTATTAGTAATACAAAATTCGCTCGCAAAAACGCGTAAATAGTCAAAGAACCTAATTTTAAAAGTCACTTTATCATTTCAACTACTAATATAAATTTCGTTCGCAAAAATGCGAGAAAAATCAAAATAGTATAAGATTGGTGGATGAATATGATATGTTTTTTTTTCTGAAAAAAGGAAAAAAAAGGTAGGAATGAAAAATCATGTCACGTGTTGTGTTACATGACTTCATGATTCATGAAGGAAATATCCAAAAAGAATAGTAAAAATACTATTTAGTCTTGTTATTTTTTATGTCCATTTTCAAATTATAGAGTCGCATCTTGATCTTGTTACGAAGCTTCCAACTTGGTTGTTTATTTGCAATCCTTTTCATGGTGTTCGGTAGAGTTTTAAAAAGTTCAAATTGATTACTTTAAACTCATTTTCGAAACACTTTTTTAAGGGTGGGTGCAGGGATGGACGCAAAATTTTTTGTTGAGGGCCAACCAATAGGCTAAGTCTTATATACTTAGTTGATTGCATTTTAAAATTATTCAACTTGATATACTAAAAGAAGTAATTTGTTTATATTGAACCGGATTATTATCAATATGAAAAAATAATTACATGATTTAGTGTAAATAAGTTGCATATTTCAATATAAAAAGTTATATGTATTAAAATATACTTATAATCGATAATAATTTTTTAAAAAAAATTGGGGGACCTCCCGGGTCCATCCCTGAGTTGGTAAATGCTGATTTGTGCCAGTGATATGAGACCGTGTTATACGAGTTTTTGTCAATTTCTTTTTTCCTTATTTTACATTGATTTTACTTAGCAAACTTGGTGATGTTGCCACTACTTTATTGTAACACTTATTTTCACACAATGCTTTCTGTTGACCGATTATGTTCGGTCGTGTGTCACAACACATAGTCTGTTTGACATCAATGTAATTCTAAGCCATGGGCATGATTTGCAGTTCGTGAATTTTTATATTCAACGTTTGATATACATATGCATATATGTATCATGTGTACATTAGAACTCAGATAGCATCAGAGAATATAGTGAGAAGACATGCACTAGGGGTAGATAGGGAGAAACTAGCAGTATTTGCATTTATATATAAAATATCTATAGGGGAGAAATTTGCATTTATTTAATTCAATTTTTCTCCATTTCCTTCTTTATGCACTAGGCATAGGTTGGGGGAATTTGCTGTATGTTATGTGTATACAATAATTGCATGGCCCAATATCACATGTTCAGCATACGGGAATCAAAAGGCCCAAGTGTGTTGGTAGCAATCTGCAAGAATTATGGGTTGTTAAATTATATATATGAGGGCCTAGAGAGAGAACTTTGGGTTGGGCTTCAGCCTCGTGGGCCTTATGCTTTTCTGATAGTTTGAAGGCACGTAAGTAATTCACCAACGTAAGTATTGAGTTACCAATTATACCCTTAGTTACAAATCATAGGTTTACACCAACCGCCGTTACGTCTCACCGCCGCCACCACCATCGCAACGGCGTCATTACAAATTTTCAGGCATAAATTTTTATTTTTATTTTTCTTCATGGTCCACCAACCAAATCAAATGCCACAATAATTTTCGGTTAAATCAATCAAACAACTGGAAAAGAAAAGAGAGACGACGAGCAACAAAGGCAAAATGAGGGAGATTAGAGTTTCTTTAATAATAACGATATAATTGGCAATTCAATATTTAGGTGGGAGCATTTACCAATGAAGGGGGCATATATAATCGGAATTTAAGTTGCATTTAAATTTGGCGCACACAGTGATCATTTTTATCACCCATGTTTTTTTTTTTTTGTTTTGTTTAATTACACTACCAAATCGCTAATCCCAACCAAAATAATATGCGAGAGAAATATAACTCGAAGTTGGAATTATATGATCGAAATTACATAAACCAAATTAGAGACATTAATTATACGTATAAGAAATCTTGAAATTAGAATGCTAATTTTTTAGCGGGAATGTGTATTTGATATGGTGCTAAAGTTTTTCCAAATGTTTAGCTATATCTCTGAGCAAATACTTTTGCAGTTTGCCGGTGGATGTCTTGGGAAGGTCTTCCTTGAACACCACCGTTCTGGGCACCATATACAGCGGCAACCTCGCCTTACAGAACTCCCTAATCTCTTTCTCCGTCGGTTTCTCAACCTCAGCCACCCCCTCCTTCAAACTGATGAACGCACACGTCGTCTCCCCCCAATACTTGTTCGGCCGCGCCACCACCGCCGCCTCGTTCACCGCCGGGTGGGTGTAAAGCACGCCCTCCACCTCCACGCTGCTCAAATTCTCCCCGCCGCAGATGATTATATCCTTGGATCTATCCTTCACTTCTAAATACCCGTCCGGGTGCATTACCCCTACATCCCCTGTATAAAACCACCCGTCTTCCCTCATACATTTCGACGTTCCTTCCGGATCTTTTAGATATCCCAGCATTGTGTGATTGCCTCTAAGCACAATTTCCCCAGTCGTTTTACCATCTCTGGCAACGCTCTCGCCGGAATCAGGATCCACCACGTCGGCATCAGAAAATCCGATTGTCCTAACGCCCTGTCTCGCTTTCAATCTAGCTCTGTCCAGCGCCGGTAGATCGTCCCATTTTTTCTGCCACGCGCACGTCACCACCGGTCCGCCTGTCTCCGTCAACCCGTACCCATGACTCACTATAAACCCCAGTGATTCCGCCCGGTGGAGCACCGCCGCAGGCGGCGGCGCTCCGGCGGTCATCACGTGGACAGGAGTCTCCAGAGGTTTGCTTGTGACGTCATTTGTTAACATGTTGAGCACCACCGGAGCGCCGCACATGTGAGTCACTTTGTGCTTTTCGATCGCTTCGTAAATCGACGGCGAATCAAGACGGCGGAGGCAGACATTGGTGCCGCCCACCGCCGCCATTCCCCAGGGGTAGCTCCACCCATTGGCGTGAAACATAGGCAACGTCCATAAATACACCGCCCGTTTCGGAACGGACCAATCGAGCAACGAATCCATCGACATCATGAAAGCCCCGCGGTGGCTGTGCACCACCCCCTTCGGGAATGAAGTGGTGCCGGAGGTGTAATTCAGGGTAATTGGATCCCACTCGCTCTCGGGTCGGATCCAATTGAACCTTGAATCACCGCTCTGCACTATGTTCTCGTACTCAAAATAGTGATCGTAATCCACCTCAACGACGTCGTTTTCGCAACCCTCATCTTCGATTAGGACCAAAATCGGGCGATTCAAATGCAGGGGAAAGAGGGAAACGGCGTCGTTGACGACGGAGGCGGATTGGACGTCCGTGAAAACGAGCTTGGCGCCGCCGTGCTGCAGTATGTTGGAGATCGCGGCGGCGTCGAGGCGGAGATTGACGTTGTTGAGTACCGCGCCGGCCATCGGGACGGCGAAATGGAGCTCGCACATGGGGGGAACATTGGGGGCGACGACGGAAACGACGTCGCCCCGTTTGATCCCCAAATTGACGATGGATGAAGCCAGTTTTAGGCATCTGACGTGGAATTGGGACCAGGTACGGGTAGTGTCATTGTAGAGAATTGCAGGGCAATCGCCGTAGACAATGGCGGCCCTTTCGAGAAAAGGCAGAGGAGTAAGTGGGGGTGAATTGGGTGCTGATATTGGTTGTACCATTGCCGTATCTGAAGGTAGTACCACTGATGAGTTGTTTGAAGAGTTGGAAACGAAGAGTGATATTTCATCTTTAAGTTTGGGTACCAAATTAGGGGGTTTGTGGCATGTAATTGCTGGTTTTTGTTTGAAGGAAGAAGAAGAAAGAAACAGAGAAATTGGGTGGGTGAGTCTAAGAGGATGCATTTCGAATGTTTACTTTGTACAACAACTCATTCAGGGCTCATTATATATATTTTAATTTTTGTCTAAAATTTGTTAACCATATACTTTTGCCTTTCAACTTTCAGTAAAATAATGATATAATATAAAAATATACTTAAATTATACCCTACATTTTGTAAATATAAATATTTATCTAATACTCCATTCTTTTTTTTTAATAGATGTCATTCTGAGGTTTTTAAGATAAATTAAGGATTTTTTTAAAAATTAATCTTAATTAATATTATTTAAATATTCTTAACAATAAATATTATTGATTGAAAATTAAACACACAACATGTTTATAGGAAATTTGAAATTACAATATTAAGGGTAAATATGATATAAAGGGGAATAAAATATCAAAATGATATCTATTTCACAAATAATTCAAAAGATTAAAACGGACATGTAAAAAAAAAAAAAAAAGAGGGAGTATATTGTTATATTTTTATTCATACTAAAAAGCTGGCGGATCCCATAAAATTATATGACAATTGTGAATAAATGTAGGGGTTGGCATGCCTGTATCATGGAGGATACATATACATATAAGATACAACCTCTAAATTACTGTCTAAAATAACAATTTTCCCTATAAAGTATTAAAAGTTAAAAATTTGTATAGATATTATGAACCTTATTTTAATATTATGAACCTTAATTTTAATTTATAGATATTTGAATCTATCCAAGATATGATAGAGGTCAAATTTAATGGGTTATAATAATGTGTTGAAACAGGTGAAATGAATCAAATAATCCAAATTTATATCATAGACGTGGTTCATGATACACCAACTCATATTGTAATATAATGTCTATAGTCTACAGTAGTGGTTTAACTGTGCGAGGGTAAAATTAGATATTAACTGTTTTGAGTTTAAGTACTAACTATATTGGAATAGTTCCTACCCTATCTATAGATAATCTACTTCTCAGGGTAATTAAATGTTTTCATTAATTAAATTCCTTAGACCATCGTACAATTGGTGGAAGATGAAAGCAAATTAAGCTATTAAAAATACAATAATAAATTACGTTATTATATTTTAGTTACGTAATACTTGCACAATTAGTAACAGTTTAGTTAATTTAACTTACAAATATACAAGTTGTTCATTATAGATTTTTCCTCTTTTCTAAGTTGAAGGTTTACATTTAATTTTTCTTTTTCAGGGAATGGTGGGAGGGGTAATTAATTCAAATCCTTTTACATATTGAAAAATATTAGAGTGGTGGGAGGGTTTAGACCTACAGTATTTAATTAATGTAATGGAATACAACAAATAAAAAATCAACACATGGAATTTGTTGACTTTAAAGGGCATTCAATAATCTTGAAATAAAGAAGAGGGTAAAATTAGAATATGCATGGATTCTAACGAATACTAATATATAGCGACGAAATCTTGTAGTACAACACGAGATGAATATTAAATTTAACATTTATGTCATGTTTACTTTTGAAAATGTGAATGAGATGGCTTATATAAGACACATATCAATATATAATTAGACATAAATAAAAATTCTTCTCACATTTGAGACTTCTTCACATGTATAAAAAGTTTTTGTCATATATATTTTTTTACCTTTTCACATCAAAACAAAAATAAACCGTAGCATAAAAGATTCTCGAAATCCCATCAAAGACATATAATTTTGATAAAACATAAACTTAACTCCTCAATATAAAATGCATATATGGGTTCGAAAAAATATAAAATGAATATATATTAAAAGTGTGAAATGGGGGAAATTCCTAAGTATTCGCATCCATAAACTTTCGTCTTCACCCACTCTAAATTATATATCTTGGGAGGATTTATTTCTTAAATCGTATAATTAATGGGAGTATAAGCTATATATAATATATATCTAGCTACTAGGATGGATAATATTTTTAGGTAACACTATCTACTATAATAGATAATATTGTCTACTATGGATACACTCATAATTTTCTAGTTGATTATATAATATTAAATTTATTTTACATTAATTTCAAAATATGATTATTTATTAAAATTATAAATGTCATACATCACAAGGTTTAATAAAGTACTTTTAAGTGAAATTTAATATTCGCATATCAATTTTTTTATCTATATATCAATAAGAGAAATTTGAAATGATTTAAAAAAAATATTATATCATAAGATTTGAATGAGGGGTCGTATAACTGTATAAGGACTTTGTTCGGCAATCCAAAAATGGATATTGAAAAATGGGAGTTGCAAAGGTCGTATCATTCTTTATTTTTTTTAAACAAAAAAGTGTATTTGCGAAAAAAAGAAATGAGTGGGAATACAAATAACATATGATTTCGTTATATATATATATATATATATATATATATATATATATATAATACTTCTTTTAATATATTAGTGATCCGATCCACTAATAAATCCGATTAATTGGTAGATGGTGATAACTGATGTATAACTTGCTAGTAGACTCTCCCCAACCTAACCCTATCCACTAAATACACAGCCTTAATAAATCATTTCTAACTCAACCATATTTCTCTTAATTTATTATAAATTATCTTTTACACATTTTACATTAAGTTATGCCAAAATAAATGTTTAAGATATAATGGGAGGGATAATATGTTTAGTTAAAAAAAAAATATGAAGGGTTCTTTTATGCACGGTCTACAAAATTGGGTTTATATATGAACCAATATAAAAGAAGGCAAGTATGGATGTATTCTTGAAGTGCTTATATTGTTGGGGGAGGGAAACATGCGTGAGACGGAACATAATTTAAGTATTTACGTTTTATTATTGAATGAGTCTCTTGTGCATTAAAGTGCATTATGCACTTATGCAATTGAATGACTCATTTAAAAAAAATACTTGACCCATAGAATATATTAGACGTGTTCTGTGTATACATGGATATGATTGAGACGAGTGCATGAATTTTAGATCCATGCACCAATTGTACATAAAAAAATTTCTTTAATATTTTATATAATTTGTGTTAAATGCATCAGACCATCTCATACGAATTTTTGTTTTTATTGGAGTAGAGTCTTTCAATCACATTTCGCCCGTTTAATATCAAGATCTCATTGGGCCAATAAAAGTGCTCCTTTACTAGTCCAACTGTGCAAAGGCCCAAAATAATTCAATGGGCCTACAATTCCGAAGACCAATGTAAAGAGGACAGATATGGACCATTTTTTTATTTTGATTTTTGAAGGAGCATAAATTCTGATATTTTCGTATCTTCTTGGTTTCCCTTCTAGACAAGACATGCTTTGCAAAAGAAAATGAAATTTCGACAAAAAAAAACCCCTCTATTATAATTTAAGAATACAATAATATGAATGGGAGTTTCGCGTCTCACTTATAAAAAAAAAAAAAATTTATTGTGCACCCGAAATGGATTTTGTTTAGAATTATTAGGAAAAATAAAAAAAATGATTATGATCATAAAGTTGAGTAATTAATTGTGGAGTAATACTCATGTGGATCATGTCTATACATAAATTCTACCATGATTAGACATAAAAATTTATTACTCCCTATTTAAAAAATATTTTATTCACAAATAATGATAATTTTTATATTTATAATTTTTATACACAAGTGATATTAAAAAAATATGGTGAACTGTAAATTTGAGTTGGTAGAAGTTTTTATTTCACAATCAGTAAACTGAATCTATTGTTCGAGACATTAAAGCCAAATCCAGCAAGACCATAGGCTGTTGGGCTTGATATTGGAATGCTGGAAATTGGGGGAAAAAAAAGAAAAAAACTACAGTGAATGCAGCAAAATTTCGTAAAAAGGAAGCGTGGTCCTTAATTCCAAGTAGGTACTGCTGGAATTTTCCAAGTCAAGTAGGAGTATATTTTAATTTTTTAAGAAATTTTTGTTTACTTATTAATATTATTTGGGTAAATAAGATGGTGTATAACTATAAACACTGCACATTATGATTAATTAAGTAACTGTAATCAATGATCTAACGACACAACAAAATCATGCGCAAGTACTAATTATATACTCGTGTATATGAAAAAGCATATCTAGGAGTCGGAGATAACTCAATATTTGAAGATATCAGAACTTTCAGTGTGACGCGTATGTTATGTTATGGGTACTCCTACAGTTGATGTGAGTTATTTAAGTTTGAATAGTGCACATGCAAATCAAATTTGAAAACTTATTTAATCCATCTAACTGTTTTTGGTGGCATAAATGCAGCTTCCCTCCTTCCTAATGAAACTCTTCATTGCTCACATTAATGGACGAACCCCTGTATATCTGCATATATACATCAACTGCATCCACAGAATCAGAGAGAGAAAGCAGCAGCAGCGTTACCATTAATGGACCATCTGAAACCAAACTCTGCAAATTCATGTCCTCTCACCACTCTCACATTCCTCCAGAGACCAGCCGACGTCTACGCCGACTGCCCTTCCGTCGTCTTCAACGACACCACCTACCTACACCTGGTCCCAGACCTACACCAGATGCCGCAAACTCGCCTCCGCCATCGCCGCCCTCGGGATCCGCCGCGGCGCCGTCGTCGACCAACATCCCTGCCATGTACGAGCTCCAATTTGCCGTACCAATGGCCGGATGCGTCCTCAACAACATCAACACGCGACTCGACGCGCGCACCGTCTCCGTCATTCTCCGCCACAGCGAATCGAGGTTGGTGTTCGTCGATCAACACCTTAGATCTGTAATCCAGGAGTCGATTGCTCTCCTTCCGGTTAATTTTCGAATTCCGATTTTAATTCTAATTGAAGACGAAATTGAAATTAAAATTGAAAAACCCTCGGTTCGAATTAGGGATCGCGATTTCCGCGATTCGTATGAGGGGATGATGAATAGGGGAGATCCAAAGTATCAATGGCGGTTACCGAGAAGCGAGTGGGATCCGATGACCTTGAATTACACATCGGGGACTACCGCTTCTCCGAAAGGGGTAGTCCATTCGCACAGATCTATTTTCATAATTGCATTCGATTCGCTAATCAATTGGTCCGTTTCAAAAGAGCCTGTTTATCTCTGGACGCTTCCGATGTTCCATTCCAACGGGTGGAGCTACACCTGGGGAATGGCGGCCGTCGGCGGTACCAACATTTGCCTCCGTAAATTCGACGCTAGGGTTGTGTACGGCGCTATTGATAGATACAAGGTCATTCACATGTGCGGCGCCCCTGTGGTGTTCACAATGTTAGCAAATTACCCCCTTGCGAAACCGCTTAAATCCCCTGTTGAGTTCATGACAGGCGGCGCGTCGCCGCCTGCCGCCGTGGTTCTGCGGACGGAGAGTTTGGGGTTTAAGGTCAGCCATGGGTACGGAGTGACTGAGGTGGCAGGGGTGGTGGTGTCCTGCGCTTGGAAATCGAAGTGGAACGATTTTCCGGCGGCGGAGAGGGCTAAATTGAAGGCGCGGTAGGGTGTACGGACGCTGGGGTTAACGGAGGCGGACGTGGTGGACCCGAAAAGTGGAGAGAGCGTGAAGAAAGATGGATTAACGATGGGGGAAATTGTGGTGAGAGGCGGGAGTTTAATGCTTGGGTATTTGAAAAACGCGGCGGCGACGGCGGAGTGTATGAGGGAGGACGGGTGGTTGTACACCGGCGACTTCGGGGTGATGCACCCCAACGGGTACCTGGAAATAAAAGACAGGTCGAAGGATGTTATTATTACTGGTGGTGAAAATGTGAGCAGCGTGGAGGTTGAATCGGTGCTGTACTCGTTTCCGGCGGTGAATGAGGCGGCGGTGGTGGCGCGGCCGGACGAGTACTGGGGGGAGACGCCGTGTGCGTTTCTGAGCTTGAAGGAAGGGGTGAGCCCGACGCCGCCGGAGTATGAGTTGATAGAGTTCTGCCGGGCGAGGCTGCCGCATTACGTGGTGCCAAAGTCGGTGGTGTTCATGGCGGAGCTGCCGAAAACTGCCACCGGAAAAGTGAAGAAGACTGCTCTCAGGGATATTGCTAACAAAATGGGGGTCATGGCTACGGCAAGTCGGATGTAGTGAAAACTGGACACTGTTTTAATTTGTTGTGTAAATTGTTCGATTCTTTACAATTAGTGATTACAGTATGAAGGAGAAAAAAAGAAAAAGAGTGATCGTACAAATTTTAAAATTGTTTTGAGTTTTTTTTTTCCTTTTGCTATGTTGATTCAGAAAACATTGTACAACAAATTCTCTGGATATCATGTAATTTCAAGTGTGACAACTTCCCTTTTTATTGATCTTCTATTGCAAATTTAGAATGTCATGTGTGTATTGTTATGGATGATGATATATAAATTATGATTTAATGATATGTCACCAGACATCCAGATTCCAGACCCGATTCAAGGCAGATGTAACGTACACAATATATAGGTATTCAGTAATTTACAGTTTAGTGGAGCAAGCTAGAAGACGTCAATGAAGTTATAAGTTCCAAGATTTTCGATAAGGGATTTATTAATGGCGTCCAACTATATTATACTAAACGTATTCGAGAGATTTTGTTCATAGTTTTTTTTTTCAAATGCACAGCACAATATTGTGTTGCATTGTATATATATATATATATATTTTTTTTTATTTTTTTTGTCTATTGCATAGGACGAACTTGTACAATACATGATTCAAATTTGCACGGATCTATCATGAACAACAAATAATTCAAACTCATTCGCTGTAATATACTCAAGAGATATGCACCTTTATAGCTATAACAACTTAATAAGGAGTAATTATTTTCACAATAAATTTCTCCAGTGCATTCGGTATATATATAGCATAATGAGATATTTGACCCTTCGATGAAATTATATGCGAGAAGCATTAACCGTCCATTAACGAGATATCTACTCCACTTTTCAAATTTAATATTAATAGAAAAATTAATATTTTTCTATTAATTTTTCAAATGTTTAAGTACAACTCGTTATCAATTAATTACAGATAATTACTTCAACCCACCCACCGGCCACCGCCTCCCCCACCAAAAAAAACATTCATTTGAAATAATTAAATGATCAAATTTGATCTACGAGTGGATCTCATGTGCACCCAAGTGCACCGTGCACTCATAATGCATTTTAAAAGCATGCAACTATACAAAACAGAAACGTGCAACTATTCCAAATAAAAGCATGCAACTATGTTCTCATACATTTTTTTGTGTAAATAAGTTGCATTTTTCAGCATAACAAGTTGCATACTTTTAAAATGCACTATGAGTGTACGGTGCACCCGGGTGCATACAAGATCTAGATCTACCAAAGAGAGTCATCACCCAGTCAACATTAAGTGTATGTATATATGTAGTATATATGAGAGTCGTCACCCAGTCAAAATTATGTGTATGTATATATGTAGTATATAAATTTTTAAGAAGCACAACAGAATATAATTCTTATTACTTTTTCAAATATATTTTAGTACTGCTTATAACATAGTGCAATATTTTAAATGAAATTTCATATGACCTTTTCAAATATATTTTAGTACTACAATTTATCCTACATTGGATAAATTCGTCAGAATATGCATGCAATGATATTTATTATTCATTTACACAAATTCATGCATGTATATGCATGCACGATTAAATGAGATACTTATCAGTCTACATATAGTACCAGATTACATAATGTGTGATGTATATATACAACACCTTAATTATTGGGAAACAAATACTTTTCATAAAGAAATGATCATGTGGTTATCCCAAAAATAGTTTTTCCAAAATGATTTATATATAAATTTTAAGTAAAACAGCGCACATGTAGAGAAACAAGGTATGCTAGAAATGAGTTAATGATATATAAAGTCCCCAACTGTGTAACCCCTCATGTTACAATATATATTGTTCCAATTGTTAATGTTGTATTAAGTCCGCAACTGTCATGTTACAGACTACAGTGGTGCATGTCTTTGAGATATATATAGAGTAATATAGTAATGTTCCATTAAATAATGAAGTGTACATCAAACATAGGCAAGAGTTGTGGAGGTTGTGCATAAATAGGATAGGTTTGGGGGGGTACGGTTTTGTTAATTCCATCAGATTCAATCCAGGATATTAGAGGTGTTACCTACCAATTCAAAAAAGAGAAAAAAACAGTTAACTTGTCTAGATGGTTTAAGTTTGGACCTTTTCTTTACCTGGGTTGGCCATTTATCTTGGGAAGAAACACTAAAACTCGAAACTTGTAGAGAGATGTAGAACTAAGTGCTTGTTTACAAACTTTAAGGGTGTTTTTTAAATACAAGTGGAGCCCAAGAAGCACTTTTTTTATTTAAAAGTTGGGTCACACATTTAACTTTGAAAATAAGTGATTATTTACTGTTGTATGGAGTTTCAAAATAGGTATTAGAAAGTGGTTGAGAAACACTTATTTTAAAAGTTGTTAGACACAATTTTTTGAAAATATAAGTGTTTCTACTCATTGAATAGAGTTTGCAAACAGGTATTAATTCTTTTACATTATTTCCATAAAACTCCTCCCCCACGTGTTGAATTTCTTAGTACTCCATCATTGGGAGAAGGCCCCTTGAGCGGAAATTTTAATATGGTTGAAGTTGCTATTAGCGAGAACCGAACCCAGAATATAGTTTGGTCATTGAGCCTTTTGGCTCTGATACCATAAAAGAATTTCACCTCTCATCTAAAAGTTGAAACTTGTAAAAAGATATGTAATAAAATCTGTTATACCTCTAAGCTAAACCTTAATGGTTGTTCGATATATATTTTAGTTTAATTTTGATATAGTTATATGATAACAAAACTTTCTAACAAGTTAATATTTTTATTAGATAAAAACTCGTACAAAATAGTCTTATACATGTGACTGGTCTTATTTAACATGTTGTATGACTCATTAGTTTATGGAACCCCTACCATTTATGTTTTAAAGGAGAATATAACTCATGTGATACTAAATTGATTTTCTTGTTGTGCATGAGAACGTTTCACACAAGACTCACCCTTATTTTTATATAAGAATAATATGTTGACAATGTTGAGTATTAAAGAATTGTTATTCTTGATGAATGTTAAATTATTTTATATTTTGTTGATGTGATTGCATGGATTCATTGAACAATCTATTGGAGTATTTATTTATTACATGCTATCATTTAATTCTTCATGTTAAATCTTATCATGTATTCATGTTAGGTGATAGTTGTTTAACTTATTTCAAAATTTAAACTTGATTTTATAATCTAGTATTTTTTTTTATCTCGTAGCCCGATAGTTAGAATCGGGCCAGCCCGTCTCGATGCGGTGCAGGAAATGCCAATGCAGAAGGCTCCATTCCGATTAGAGGCCTTAATTTTATATATTCATTATTATTATTATTATTATTATATATAATAATATAATGTAACTTAAGATGTCACAATATTAAAAAAAAATCAACTTAGGCAATCTCACCTAGCTTTGAGTTCGATATTTTGCTTTGTCTTTTCTCCTTTAATATGTCGTATGTTACACCGTTAATTAGAAATAGTAATAATGTGATTAGTTGACTTAATTTTATTTAAATAATTATGGCGCGTAAAGATATGAACTTCTCGTGGGAATATTAATTATTAATTAACTAATGTTGGAGAGGATTTTCTCTGACTTAATTCGAAGACCACCGAATGAATGAATTGTCACTTCTTCACTTGCATGCATATTACTCCCATGCAACGCCGCTCCTTAATTTCTTCTGCCCAATTATCTATTCCACTCAATATCAAAAATTATATTTTAGGAAATGTCATGTCTTTTCTGCACCGTGTAATTCAAGTGTGTTTTTAAATGTACAATTTATTTATTAAAACGTCTAATTTATTTACACTAAAAGGTTCAATTTATTCGGTGTAGAAATGATTCAATATAAATAAATTAAACGTTTCAAAAAAATAAATTATACATTTTAAAAAAGTACTTGAATTACACCGTGCACATAAAATTTTGCCTTTACGAGTCAATCCCAAGACAAAAACTCCACAGTAACAATTTGAATCCTTATTAATTTAGTACTTTGAGTTGACATGTACACCATGAAAATGCAGCACCTAAGATATATAGAATTATTCCTAAAATAGTTTTGGGCTCTTTTGTAAAACATAGCTTTGGGCTCTCTAAAGACTGGCAGATTACAAACCCAAAGCAAAACTTATTGGAAGCCAGTCTGGCCCAATATTCACTTCAAACTTTTCATACCATTTATTACATAAGGATAAGTTATATATATATAAACAAGTTTTATTGTACACTTAAGTTTTCTTTGCATATTTTAAAATAATAATCATTTCATTAAAAAAAATAATTTTATTAATATTAATTGTTTCAATAGAAAATATAATTTGTATTTTTAAATGTATACCCATCCAGCACCATTATCAATTCTAAAAGGTAAAATGCATTTTTAGGTCCCTAAATTATTACCTTTTGTTTCGAAAGGTCATTAAACTATTTTTTTATTTATTTTAAGAACCCCTGAACTATTAATTTTTATTTTGAAAGGTCCTTAAACTATTTTTTTATTTAATGAAGCTCCTGAACTATTGATTTTTGTTTCACGCGGTCCTTCTTAACTATTTTTTTAGTCATCTAACATAACCGTTAAGTAAATACACACATCATCATTCTAAAAGTTCTCAATATTGACCATTGTTTTACTTAATGATTCCGTTAGATTAGTTAGAAAATTCCGTCAAGAAGAACCACTTGAAATAAAAATTAATAGTTTAGGGACTTCATTAAATAAAAAAATAGTTTAGGGATCTTTCGAAATAAAATTTAATAGTTCAGAGAGTTGTTAAAACAAAAAAATAGTTTAAAAACCATTCGAAACAAAAGATAATAGTTTAAAGAGTTATTAAAATAAAAATAATAATTTAAAGACCTTTCGAAACAAAAAATAATAGTTTAAGGAGCTGAATATGCATTTTGTATTTCCAAAATCATGATGAGAACTTCATGATTTAAATCAGTATCATTTGACTTATTCAAATAGAGTAATGGGATTATTTGGATGCTAGAATTTGACTTTTCCTATGAGCGGGGGTTTTGAATTTGATTCCCACCGCATACGTAATAAATAATTGAAGTTGAATTTAAGGATTCCCTTTCGATCGTGAATCTCAATTATTAGTTTAATGATGACACAAAGCCTAATCTCGGAATATCACATAGAGTACTGTAAGTTATACTATAAATTCTCAGATCATGTAAATAAAACAATAAAGTCGAAAATAAAAACCCAATAAAGTCATAAATTTGGGGACCATAGTATGAAACAATAGCTAAAGTCAACAACCGTGGACTATAAATACTGTAGACGCCGTATGGAAATGTTAATTTGGATACTTAGATATAGAGATGTTAAACGGGCCGACGGGCTGGGCCGGGCTAACCGGGATTTTTCCAGGGTTAGGGCTTAGGTATCTATGACCCGTTTAACACCGGGCATTTTGGCCCGTAACCGGCTGACCCATCGGGCTTATCGGGCTGGCCCGGATATTTTATTATTGTTATTAATTTACATGGGTTTCTGGGCTAAATAGAAAAAAAATAAGAAAGAAAGAAAGATACATGGGCTGCTGCCTGCTGGGCTGAGATAGAAAAAAAATAGACTCAGGTTATTAGGAAACACACCCCTTAGCTGCCTGCTGGACAAAGTTATTTTCTTTTGGGGTTAGGGTTTCTGAATTCTGGATTTAATGCTTTGGATTTAATTACAATTTCAAAAAAAAAAAAACAAATTCAATCAATCTTTGATAGAATAAAATATATTTATTTGGTTTTCTTTGTTATTATTACTGGTTTTCTTTAAGACTTTTTTGTGAAAGATAATCTGTTCAAATAATTATAGAAAGTCGTGAGTCAATTAATTAAGTTTAGTGACATAGGAGTGCTGATTGGAATGCTTAGACGTGTTGATTCCCTTTTCATCTACCTGGACAATTTCTGTAATGTATTATATATAGCTTGTAATTACTTGTTTGTGTTCTGTAATATGCTGGGATTTTTATTTTTGAGATGCAATTGATATTATGGATTTAATATGCAATTCCAGATTATACTGTGTTATTACTTTTTTATAGTAGGATATTTTTAAAAAAATGGGGTGGCCCGCCCGTTTAGCCCTAGGCCCGCTAGGGTTAGGGTTAGGTTACGGCTCTTAATGGCCCGTTTAAAAGTGAACCGCTAAAGCCCTAACCCATTTAGGCCCGTGGCCCTGTAGAGCTGACCCTAATGGGTTAAGGCTGACCCGTTTAACATCTCTACTTAGATAGATACTCCCACTTGACATTCATGATGTCATAACAACTATCTATCCTTTTTCTCGTAAGAAATGGAGTATTATTTAATCCATATTTTTTATGTATAAAAATTAATAGTCCTGTTGATCACATCAAGGCAAAAGCACAGTTTTGATTTTTGAAGCCAATATAATTTAACCCCCAATTTCCAACCCCACTCCCCTGTATAAATCAAGCCCACGCCAAACTGTAAAAGCAACCTTTAAACCGAAGAGTGGAGAAATTTTGACAAAAAAGGAGTGAAAAAGGTATGGATCGATCCAACAGTATCACGAAGAAAACTGATGGGGACGAGAGGGAAGGAAATGGAGTACTGGAACGAGAAAAGGAGAACGAGGAAGAGACGGTGGAGAAGATATTTGAGAGCAAGGAGGTTCCGCCATGGCAGAAGCAGCTCACTTTTAGGGCATTCTTCGTCAGCTTTATTTTGGGAATTCTGTTCACTTTCATCGTTATGAAACTCAATTTGACCACTGGTATTATTCCGTCTCTCAATGTCTCCGCTGGCCTTCTCGGATTCTTCTTCGTTAAAACGTGGACGGCGTTTCTCGACAAATCTGGCCTCCTCAAGCAGCCGTTTACTCGCCAGGAGAACACTGTTATTCAGACGTGCGTCGTCGCTAGCTCCGGAATTGCTTTCAGCGGTTAGTTACTTCGATCCCTTCACACACGGATACACCCAATTTTCGTGTTGTCTTGTTTTTCAATTGTGCAATTTTGAGTAATTGTGAGCAGGTTTTTTAGATCTAGAAATCTTAATAAATTGCCTGTTTATTAACGACTCTGATCAGAATTCAGAACCGAATTATCAGTTATCACTACTTAAATTGTCATTAGAGACTAGAGAGTGAGTTGATAATCCCTTTATTTCTCTAGGATTAGGAATTTAGATTGCCTTTTGATGCAGAAATGCCTTTTTCATTTCGCATTTGGATTTAGCTTGTATTAATGATATCAAATACTTAAGTTCGTTGGTATTATAGAAATACTAGTGTCATTTAAAACAGAGGACGTGAATTTGTGAGTGATAAATGTCAAGATCCAAAAAGTAAGCATGCCATCGCGGTGGGGTTGATGGATCAAAGAATTAAAGCGTGTCAATTTGGACCACTATATTTTATTTTATTGTTCACACTCTGAAGTCGTGGACTCATGGGGCTCATGATAGTAATATTTATCCAGTCTGATAATAATAAGGTTGAACAAGCAATTATTTAAAAAAAAAAAACTTTTCCGATTGAAAAATAAATGGAAAAAAATAAACACACTTCTAGAAAGTGGAAAGATGCGTCTTTATTGCTGTCATAATCTACACTTAGGTTATAATTTTCAAGAAAATGACAATGTTTATTTCTGTTAATATTTGATCTAAGCTCCCTTTTTTTGAAGTGTCTTAATTTTTTCTTTATAAATTTTAAAATTTTCTTTTTTGTTGGAGTAGATAGTTAGCTGTCATGTGACTGTAATATGTAGGTGAGATTCTTGGTAGTATAGTTGGCCTAATTCAATGGATTTTATGGATTTCCACAAGATTCCACCATCAGTTCATGCGCCGGTTTTGCCACAGTTTATTGAGTATTTTTTTTTTTTTACTATCTTTTAAAATTCTTGGTCCTGATTTTATTTGAGTAGACCAAACAATCACTTCAAATTAAATCTATCACATGACTTTATCACAAAGCAAATGTTATCTACCTGTAATTTGGTCTAAATTCACCTAAAGAGGAAAATTACTATTTTGTAGAAAATTGGTTTATTTACATCTAAAGGAGGGAGAGTCAAACTTGAGACTTTGCTCGAGTTGAGAAATGCACATGTATTACACTTAGTTGCTAATTAATGGTCTATTTGACTTTTTTCTCTTAATCCGCTACCATAAAATATTGCATTGAGCGAAAAAGAAAAGCTAACAACAGTGATTCCCACAAACATAAAGCAAGAAAGGAAATAATTAGATAGTGACAAGTTGTATGAAATCATGTGATTGTGATAAGCATAAGATATGGATGCATCATGATCACGCCGTCTTTAATCTTTTTTTTTTCTTCTTCTTTCTTTTGGTTATGTATCTTGTCTCATCTTTAATGCATTTCCCTTTTATTTACTGATTCTTTTTAAAAGTATTTTGTTATTTTCTTTTACATAAATCAAAATTTCCCCTGTGTACTAGTAAATATTAAGAAGAAGATGGTGAAAAGAGTAAAAAAAACTGTGTTAAATTCACCATCATCGTTTAGCAGCTTTTTGCATTCAGATTGCTGTAAATTAAAATGAAGAAAAAAGAGTTGTTTAAATGTGTTAGGATTCAGCATATGGTACTTCATCACTTTGCAACATAAAAATCCAACTTCTTCGATTTCAATTATAGTCCTTCCCCTCCATATCAGGCCTTTTGCAGCAAACTCTTACATTAAGCTGAATTTTCAGGTGGTTTTGGAAGTTACCTTTTTGGTATGAGTGAAGTTGTTGCTAAACAGTCTACTGAAGCTAATGACTCTGAGAATATTAAGAATCCGGCCGTTGCATGGATGATTGGGTTTCTTTTCGTCGTTAGCTTTCTGGGGCTCTTTTCTGTTGTGCCCCTTCGGAAGGTACATCTTCGTACTCAATAATTTGGAATGAAGATAATTTATTTTCCCTTTCCTTGATTTGGTGACATTACATTAAAGCCCAGTGGTTTAACTGTATCTTTTTACAGATAATGATCATCGATTTCAAACTTACTTATCCAAGTGGCACAGCAACTGCTCATCTGATTAATAGCTTTCATATTCCTAAGGGAGCCAAGCTAGCAAAGTGAGTAATTAGTTCCTGTGTTTGATGCCGTTTATTTCCTCTAAAGTATATCATCTCATAATATCTGCTCACTCATTTGTTACAGGAAACAAGTTAAGGCTTTGGGGAAGTTCTTCTCTTTCAGCTTCTTATGGGGTTTCTTTCAATGGTTTTTCACTTTTGGAGACGATTGTGGATTCGTAAATTTTCCTACATTTGGTCTTAAAGCCTACGAGAACAAGTGAGGAACCTATAAGAATTTCACATAGAATGCCTCACTTCTAGCTATATTATTTTTCTTACCTTTTTCTGTCACCAGGTTTTACTTTGATTTCTCAGCAACATATGTTGGTGTTGGCATGATATGTCCCTATCTCATCAACATATCGTTGCTCATTGGTGCTATCCTCTCATGGGGCATAATGTGGCCACTTATAGAAACCAAGAAGGGTGATTGGTACTCTGATCCAAATCCGCACAGCCTGCATGGCTTGCAAGGTTACAAGGTAATTAATTCCTCATCATTTCTCAACTAAAGCCACTAAATCTTGTTCTTCTCAAAGTCTCATTCTCATTTACCACCTTTAGGTCTTCATAGCAATAGCCATGATCCTCGGTGATGGCCTTTACAACTTCTGCAAAGTCCTTGGCCGCACTATGTTCGGATTATACCACCAATTCCGTAAAAGAAATCCTGAACCCATCCTTCCGGTCGGTGCTCACCCCCCTCCAACTACTAATACTCTATCTTACAACGATCAACGTAGAACCCAACTTTTTTTGACCGACCAAATCCCGACATGGGTCGCCATTGTCGGGTATGTCACCATTGCAATAATATCAGCTGCAACAATCCCACACATCTTTCACCCACTAAAATGGTATTACATTGTGGTCATATATATATTTGCACCGGGTCTAGCCTTTTGCAATGCGTACGGATGTGGGCTCACCGATTGGTCATTGGCATCTACGTACGGTAAGTTGGCCATTTTCGTAATCGGGGCATGGGCAGGGTCGTCCTCTGGTGGGGTTCTTGCAGGGTTAGCAGCTTGTGGGGTCATGATGAACATCGTCTCCACAGCCTCTGACCTCACACAGGACTTCAAAACTGGGTACATGACCCTTGCATCTCCAAGATCCATGTTCGTTAGTCAGATCATTGGTACGGCTATGGGTTGCATTATCTCTCCATGCGTATTTTGGCTCTTCTACAAGGCCTTCGACGATCTTGGTGTCCCTGGTTCTCAATATTCAGCTCCTTATGCTCTGGTTTACAGGAATATGGCAATCCTGGGAGTTGACGGGTTTTCGTCTTTGCCTAAAAACTGTCTTACGCTGTGTTACGTGTTCTTTATAGCAGCTGTGGTTATCAATGGCTTCAGAGATGCAGTAGGGCCGAAATGGTCGAGATTCATTCCTCTTCCTATGGCTATGGCTATTCCGTTCTATCTTGGAGGGTATTTCACCATTGATATGTGTGTGGGTAGCTTGATTCTTTTCATTTGGGAGAGGATCGATAAGAAGAAGGCCAATGCATTTGGACCTGCGGTAGCTTCCGGATTGATCTGCGGAGATGGTATTTGGACATTGCCCAGTTCTATATTAGCTTTGACAGGTGTAAAACCTCCCATTTGCATGAAGTTTTTATCCAGGAAAGATTATGCAAAGTTAGGTTCTTAGTTCATATGTAGTAGGTGTAATCAGATCATATAAATTTCGTGGAATCATACAACGAAGATATCAATTGTATTATATGATCGATGGTACAACTTTAAGAGCAAAATGTCGTGTTTAAACTTTCTGTACAAGATTGTTTCTGTATACTAATCACATTCTTAGGCTTCTATCAACTCTCTGATGGGTTTCACCTTCACATTCTCTGACGGGATTTTAGTAAATTCAGAAAGAATGGCTCTAAACTCCTCTCCAGAGAGAGTTTCTTTCTCCATCACAACCTCCACTAACTTATCAATGGCTTCTCTGTTGTTCCTTATGTTCTTCTTTGCAACCTCGTATGCACTGTCGAGTATACGCCTTACAGAGGCGTCGATGTCTTCTGCAAGTTTCTCCGACATTTGATTCCTAGCTAGCATCCTCAAAACCAAATCACTGCTCTGCACTCCTTCATCGAGCAATGCCCACGGCCCGATTTCAGACATTCCATACGTAATCACCATCTGATCATCAACCAGCACATCGACATTACTATGTTTAATCCTATAATAAAGGTGCACTTGATGTATACAAAATTTGTCATAAAAGCATACCTTTCGGGCAATCTGAGTTACTTGCTGCAGATCTCCGGCAGCTCCAGTAGTGATTTCTGGTTCTCCGAAGATAACTTCCTCTGCTGCTCGACCTCCAAGACCTCCGACTATTCTTGCAAATAATTGCTTCCTAGAGATCAATGTTGGATCTTCTCCGGGTATGAACCATGTTAAGCCACGAGCTTGCCCTCGTGGGATCAACGTCACCTTCTGTACAGGATCATGTCCAGGAGTCAAGGTCCTGCAAGAACAAGAAACATGTTCATTAACAAGATTCAGAAGACACACATAATCCAAGCACAACAAAGTACAGAATTGAGAAATGTCTTCTACTTACGCGCAGACTGCATGCCCGATTTCATGATACGCCACCAAGATCTTGCTCTTCCCGTCGGTCATGGTGGTTCCTTCCATTCCAGCCACAATCCGGTCAATGGAATCATCGATCTCTTTCAAAGAAACCTCATTTTTCCCCCTCCTACCAGCAAGAATAGCAGCTTCGTTCATGAGGTTTGCTAAATCTGCCCCACTAAATCCTGGAGTTCTCATGGCAATAACACTGAGATCGACTTCCTTCGCTAACTTCTTGTTCCCACTATGCACCTCCAGTATTTCTTCCCTCCCTCTAACATCTGGTAACCCTACACTAACCTACTCCACACAAAAACCTGAAATCAGTCACCAAATTGAATCGAAATCCAATCAAGAACGACGAAAATAAACCAACCAACCTGTCTGTCGAATCTCCCAGGCCTAAGCAAAGCAGAATCAAGAATCTCGGGCATGTTAGTAGCAGCAATGACAATGACTCCTCTATTTCCAGTAAAACCATCCATTTCAGTTAGCAACTGATTAAGCGTTTGCTCCCTTTCGTCGTTTCCTCCGCCAATCCCCGTCCCTCTCTGCCTTCCAACAGCATCTATCTCGTCTATGAAGACGAGACAGGGCGAATTGGACTTAGCCTGGTTGAATAAGTCCCTCACTCTTGAAGCTCCAACCCCAACAAACATTTCGATGAATTCTGATCCTGAAATCGAAAAGAATGGCACTCCAGCTTCACCTGCGATCGCCTTTGCTAGCAATGTCTTTCCTGTCCCTGGAGGGCCTACTAAGAGCACCCCCTTTGGTATTTTTGCACCAACTGCTGCAAACTTCTCAGGTGTTTTTAGGAATTCAACAATTTCTTGGAAATCTTGCTTTGCTTCATCAACTCCAGCTACATCATCGAATGTTACTCCTGTGTTTGGTTCCATCTGGAACTTAGCCTTGCTCCTGCATATAATATTACCATATATTTATCATGTCTCCAATTTTTATACATTCTGCATCCTGTACTTTCTCATCCAGTAATTTTTTTCTGAATTTTGAAATGAGTGGCAAAAATAATTATGTTGGTTCAACTTATTCCATTCACCTATTTTTGTACTCCTAGATTCATGGATAAAAATGTAAAGAAGCCATTATGGTTCTAAGGAGGTGTTTGCAAGCCCAAACAAGAACTGAAAAGCACTTTTTCTTTAAGTCGAGCCCGTTTGCAAACTATATGAGAAGTCAAGCCCGTTTGCAAACTATATGAGAAAAGTAAAAGTACTTTTAAAAAAAAAAAAAAATCACTTAAAACATGTTTGCAATCACTTTTTTAAGTGCTTATAATCTATTTTGGCCAAACATAAATTTGCTACTTCTGGCTTACCGTGAAGCGCTTCTCAGTTCTCACACTCCCCTAGGCAAATAATACCCCTCAGATTTATATTAAAAAAAAACCAGCTCATTGTTCATCGAGGGAGAGAAAGACGAACCGGCGAAGAACAGATCAAAGAAGAAGAAAAATCACTCTTGACGAACTGGCGAAGAACAGACCAAAGAAGAAGAAATCACTCTTCTCTCCTCAAAATCTCTGTGAAACGAGATATATTGAAAAATATGTAGTCATTTGATACTTTTCGAGAAACTCCAAAAAAAGAGAAGGGCGAAGAACCATCCTCTGTTAGCAAAACCAATCAAAAAGTCTCGAAATCTTTGTGAAAATGGTACGCTTCTCATATTCTGTAGTTATCTTTTTTTGTTTATCCCCTTTATTCACCTTGAATTTCAGAGATTGTCTTCCAATCGAAAATCTTGTCATCTTGGTCTATCTATCACTCACAAGATGATGATTAGTAAAATATTTGTTGTGCATTACTCTGTTTTTTAGTTTCATTACGAGGCGAGAAAAACCTTGTGCTATTTAATTGCTCATCAATTAAAACTAAGCAGAGGCAAGAATCGAGATACAATGATCAGAGTGCTCGTCTTTTGCTCTAGCTCAATTTTTATCTGTATAATTAAATACGATCAATTTGTACAGAGAATTGTATAATTTAAATGCGACCAATTTGTACAGAGAATTGTATAATTTAAATACGACCAATTTTGTAAATTTTAATTAATTAAGTGATTTTTTTGCAAACCCATTTTTCTGTATCCCTTCTTTAAATCACTTTATTTTAAAACATTCCTCACTTTTCATTTTGCTAAACAAAATCTCTTAACAATACTTTTTTAGAGACACTAGTCCTTGCAAACAGGCACGAAGTGTTCTTGCATTGCTTTTTTTTAACTAGTTTAGGTGTTGTTTCCAAATTCTAAAAAATATTGGAGCATCGCTCACAACCTTTGAAAATAAGTGATTCTAAAAGCTGTTAAAAGTGACTGATTTTGAGGAGTTGTTTATGCTTTAAATTCTGAAAACTTTTTTTACAGTAAATAATTTAATTATGCAGTAAAAATACCATTATTTTCAAATATACTTTACTACAAAACTCAATTTAAGGGGGTGTTTTAAAAAACTTATAAGTGATTATAGTCACCTAGAATTGTGTGCAAAAATAATTTGGAGTGTTTTATTTCTCTTTTAATAGCTTAAATAAGCTCTCATAAGCTATAAGTTATAAGCTTCAAAAAAGTTGATTTTAGTAGCTTAACTTATTAGTCTTTTTTTAAAACTTTCAACTTTATTTGCAAATACTATCAACTTTTTTTAAAATTTTCTTACAAACACAATCAACTTCTACTATTAATCATTTTTCCCATAATTACTAATTTTAATCACTTCTTTAAAACCATAACTTCTTGCAAACACCCCCTAAATCATTTTTCCAAAAGCAGCAAATAGCTAGTCAGCATGCAAGTATAGCATTACCATATAAGATCATCGTTTCTCCAACTTGTAATTCAAACACACAATCACTATCAGGAAAAACAGAGCATATGAACAGAATATCTCACAATCCACATACCTCCCTAATCCGAAGGGCAAATTAGGGCCACCGCGGACATTCGAAGACGAACGGCTCAAAAGAAAAGATCCCAACAGTATCAACGGAAAAGCCAAGTTTCCCAACAAATCAAGAACTGCAGCATTAACTTCCATCGCATGTGCCGCGAAATCGACATTCTTCTCCTCAAACTTCCTCAAGAGTTCTTGCGGCAATCCGGGCAGTTGAACCCTAACTCTCTGGATTTTGTTCAACGCAGGATTGAATATCTCAGCAATTGCAACGGTGCCGTTTTGAAACAAATCCACCTTCTTCACTGCATCTTGATCCAAGTATTCCAGAAACCTTGAATAGGACATTCTGCTTGATGTTCCTTCAGCAGGGGCCTCTGCTGCTGTTGCTGATTTTGCGGGCTGAATCGTGGGCCGTGCTAGAAGGGTAAGCCCGGTTGAAGTAATTAGATTTCTGCGGCTAAATTTGGTTTCAGGGGTTGATTTGAGATATGGGTTGAGAGAGTGGTGATCATCTTTTGGAAATTCTTGGAATTTTGAAATGGGAATGCAGGGAGCAGAGACGAAAACAGGGGACATTCTTTTCTTGCAGAAAAAATCGATCTTGAAAGTGAGGTTTTAGTAGTTGATGAGTGTGGAGGGAATTGGGATGAAGAAAGGGAAGTTTAAATAGGAGAATGAGATGTTTCTAGTTTTGGATTATTGTCGTTCATGAAGAATCCAGAGTGGTGAATGTTGATCTTGACTTTCAACCTAAACGTTTGTTTAATTTAATCCATACACTTGGGGGCATTTTTTGAGGTACAGAAATGGAATTATTGAGGTTTAAAAAAAAATGGAATTATATTAGCCGTTAATTTGGAACATGACGAGAAAATTGTACAAATGTCACCTTTGGGCATCCACAATGGTTGGGGAGTTATAACTCCCCTCTCCTCTCCACCTCACCGCCACGTTATCATTCTTAAATAAATAACTCAATCCCACTAGCTTCCACGACCATTTAAAAGTTATAATTCATTTTGGGAGACCCACCATTCAATCATATTTTCTTTTTAATTCTTACTTTTTTATTTAATGTTTTAAAACTATGCAAAAAAAAATTAAATATTTGAATATATTAAAATTATTTTGTCTATTATTTTAAAATATCAATTAATATATTTTATAATTTGAAATAAATATTTAATACTAACACATTTTGTTAACTAATAAAGATTATTATTATTATTATTAATTAAAAGATCTATTTATTTAATTGAGACAACACATTACAACTAAAATTTTTACTATCAAGTGAAAATAAATAGAGTACAACATATTCAACATTAAGAAAATAATTCAATTAAAATAATTAAAGATTTAACTATTTTGAAACGATAAATAAACACATTATATCAATTATTGTCAGATCGAGCCCAAATATGTTCCACTAAGTCGGCACGAAGTTGGTGATGAACTTGATTGTGACGTAGCTCGGTGTTCCTCCGGAGATAATCCCTAAATTCCGGATTAGCGCCTTGTATCGGATGTGTGGGCTCATCGCCTTCATCGCAGTTCCAATTTGTAACCATGTCTCCCTCATATTCGACGATCATATTATGCAAAATAACACATGTTAACATTATGAGCTTCAATTTTTTCATGTACCAATAACGAGCTGACCCTCTAACAATTGCCCAACGTGCTTGGAGCACACCAAATGCTCGTTCGACATCCTTTCTCGCAGATTCTTGTCTTTCCTTAAATAAATTTCTCTTAGGATCAAGTGGCGTAGGAAAAGCCTTAACAAAAGTTGACCATTCCGGATAAATACCATCTGTTATATAGTAATCTTTTGTATATTGTGTTCCATTCACAGTAAAACTAACCTCCGGTGCAGAGCCTTGTAAGACGCTGTTGAATAGAGGAGACTCATTCAACACATTGATATCGTTGCGTGATCCTGCAACCCCAAAAAATGCATGCCATATCCATAGGTCTTGAGACGCAACTGCTTCAAGAACGATTGTAGGTGATCCATGACCTCTTGTAAATTGGTCTTTCCAAGCAACAAGACAATTTCGCCACACCCAGAGCATGCAGTCAAGGCTTCCTAACATGCCTGGAAAGTCATGTCTCAACTCGTGCATTTGGAGAAGACGTTGAGTGTCATTGTGATCCGGCCTTCTCAAGTAGTGAGCACCAAATACTTCAACCACAGTTTCACAAAACTTGAAAAGACACTTAATAACAGATGATTCACCCATTCGTAAGTACTCGTCAAGATTGTCAGTAGGAACTCCATAAGCCAATTGACGAATCGCTGCAGTGCACTTCTGTAGTGGTGACAACCCTTGTCTTCTGGCTGCATCGGGCCTTTGCTGAAAAAAAAGAGATCGATTACTTAATTCATTCACAATGCGAATGAATAAATCCCTTCCCATGCGAAATCTTCTTCGAAAGATGTGATTTGGATACACCGGACTTGCAGAGAAATAATCATTGAAAAGCCTAACATGTCCCTCTTCACGGTTTCTCTCGATGAATCTTCTGGTTCGTTGATTGTGCACATCGTCTTTCAAATGTTGAAGAATCGTTAACATCATTTGTTCACCAGGTGAACCGGGTTGGTCATCATATTCATCGGATTGGCTTGAACTCATGGAATATTGAGACATTTTGGAGTAAAGGTTTTTGAGAGGTTATTCTTCAAATGTATGATGTGAAGAATGTAGGATGTGAAGAACCTCACAACATATGACACGTATATATATATATATACACACCTATTACCTTGCAACGGCTAGTTTCTAACGGCTAGTTTGCAACGGCTAGTTTTTTAACGGCTAGTTTTTAAACGACTAGTTTCTAACGCTAGTTTTTAACGGCTAGTTTTTAATGAGTCGTTAACAAAATAAATATCAATTTAATACATTAATTGAAATTACATTAATTCAAATAAATCAAAATTACATAAATGATAAGTTAACATAAAAACATTGAAAAAAATACATTAATAAGATAAATATAAGACTGATTAATTATTCTATAGATTCCACCCGGCAATGATCTTCGCACACATATGTTGGTGTGCGGCACAAGAAAATTTATGAAAGGCATGCACAAGACACGAACTCGGGACTGACAAGAGGTCTTTGAGGAGGACCCAGTGGGATTGACAAGAGATCCTTAGGATAACCGTGTAACCTAAATTAAAGAGCATGACGAAAAATTTATGCATATTATTTGTGATTGACGTGAATTGTTGTGGCTAATCATTTTATTTATACGTAATATTTAGTTTAGTCAAGGTGACTTCATTGATGTAATGATTTTGCTCATACCATACATTTAACATTTTTCAAATTAAGAAGGAGTGCGGTGGAGGGACGGTGGATGTATCTTGAGGAAAATTGTTTTCATGTTGATTTATTAGTATTAACATTTAAATTTAAATTGTATTTTAAATTTTAGTCACATCTCTATGAAAATTTTTGAATCTTTAAATTCTTATTTATTTATTTTTCCGTTTTTCGCTGTAAATTCTTAGAAAATTTATGCATATTTTTGCCTACTAAAATCGGGAGGTGACATATATGCTTTTTAAAAAGTGAAATCCAATCATTTTTGTATTGCCTTTAAAAAAATAATAAGATGGAAATCACTTGAAAAAAAAAACAAATGCAAACACGACTTAATTTTTTTAATACTAGTTCCAATTTTTAAAATTTAAACCAAAGATTAGTTTCTTTAAACAATTTCAACTGTGGTTTCCAACAACAAATACAAAATTAAATAATTAAACGCATCACATTGGCATTGCTATGCTTTTAGCAACACAACAATGTATTTCTATTTATTTATTTGGTATACCCATTGTATCTGTCGGTTTTTTCTATGATACACAGCAGTATAGTGTCAAGTACCTATTTATCTTCATATCATTGGTTATATCATTGGTAGCCCTGACATGTATATTAGTATTTGTCCCATTAATATAATTTGAGTTCCTTATTTCCATTACATATTTTTTGTCCAATCAAGAATGGCTGATAGGGAATTAGTGATGCAGGCTAGTAAATGCAGCGTCACATCCGAAGTCCACTCAACATCGAAAACAAACAAACAAACATACCCCAACGCCTCCACGTATCCTTTTCGAGGTCATTTAAAGACTGGTCTTTTTCCTCCTGGATGTCCTTTGGTCTTGTCAATATTGCTACAAATATTTTGTTTCCCTCTTTGTGTTTGTGTGAGAAGATGCAATGGGCATCGTGTATAAGCAGGAACATGTTGGTAGAAGGAGCAAAGGAAGAGCTGGAAATACTGGAATTCCATCATCCAAACAAGTTCGAGTCTATGAAGTTGGAGCTCAAAGCCTTTATTTCTGAAATTGAGTCTCAAGATTTTGTGTCAAAGAGCACTTCTATGACCCCTTGCCCTTCTGCTGCTACTCAAGGTCACCATTTCTCCTTTTCCTGCTTCTGCAAATTAAAACCTAAGTTGTAGTAGTATTGTTTTCATCAAATCTTGTGTTTTTTTGTGGTGTTGTTGATGTACAGAGTCATCCAGCATGAAGAAGAGAAAGGGAAGGTGTCCTGTTGTTGAAACAGAGTTTGAAGCTTCAAATGTAAAAGATGGGAAGAGGAGGTGCAGGACTGATGCAGTGCTCCAGAGAGCTCAACTATGTCTAGACTCTTCTGTTGTATTCATAAAATTCAACACCTCAAAACTACCTTTTTCTAGACTCTTCTGCTTCCACAAAGTTGTGTTTTTTTGTCTAATTTGGTGAAGAAGAAGTAGAACAAGTTTGAGGGCTATTTCAAGATTTTGGATTTAAAAGGGAAAACACCTTTTGTTTTGAAGGCAAAAGTAAGTAGCTTCTTTTGCAAGTGTCTGCAAGCGCCAAATAGAAAGATGCATATTCTTGAATCAGATGTGTTTTTTGCAGTCAGACGAACCACAAAACAAAACCACTTACTTGAGCAAGTGACAATTCCCAAAACTAAGAATAAATGCTGCTCAATGCTTAAGGACAAAACTAGTTGATACGTACACAACATATCAAGACATAAACGTAATAAACTTGATATATCCACAATCATGAGTGAAGGGATGAAGAAATCTTTTCTAGTTTCATCTAAAGACTAGTGTTTTCACTTCAGTCTGAAATTGTGCGTATGCAATCTAAACTAATAACCTTCCCAGAATAAATGAATAGTTACATGGCTAATCAATGCATCAAAACTTTAATTGATCACCGTTATGTTGTGTCCCCCTGTCTCACCTCATCAGTGAACGGGGCGGTGCTTGTGTACAAGAGAGTTGGATGAATTTCAAAGTTGCAGGGTGAAGATCCTTTTGAGAGATGGGAAGCAAATGATTCGGTCATATCTCCACCGTGATTGCAGATATAAAGGTTGCGAGTGCAGGCACTTCCTTTCCAGTTTCCACAACTCATCTCACTCTGCCAATGCCAGTTCAACACAAGTTATGAAGATACACTAGAACGAACTAAATTTTATTAATACAAGAGGGTATATACTAAATGGAAGAGCAGACAAGCAATGTAATGCAAAGGAAAACCCGACTGAATCAGAAAGACTTGTACACAGCAGGAAATGAAAGACAAACAGTGTAATAGACCCAACTTTTTTTAGTTCACAATTTCGATGTTGCAACACCATTGCAGTTTCTGTCACACATGCATGAGTATCACCTCGTCAATGCCGCCATAAAGTCTAGTAAATTACGCCTCACTACAGAGGACTTTCAATCAGATCTCCCAAACAATACTGTTTCGCAAAACTCCATACATTACATTGAAAGCAGCTTATGTAATGGCCACCTAATTTACAACTCCCTTTTAGTTAACAAAATAAAGTGTTCATCTCAATCAATACATTCCATTTCTCTAAAAGAGCGAACCAACTACATAAATAATGTGTTGCTGCGGATTAAATCAGTTAACACAGGCCAATTCAAATGTAATGTTTACTTATACACATCCATCAAAACATACTCAGAGCCATATGCCAAGCACTAAACAAGAATAACAAAACCTTTTATAATGAGCTTTGAACAATTACCAATATCCACTTTCAAAGTTTAAATCTTTGGTTATCATAATGCACATCCATTGATATTAATCATCTACACGAGCAATTAGTGTACCTTTCTAGCTAAGATCAGCCAAGTCCTAATGAAGACTTCCAACTTCATAGTGCCACAGCACATTAGGAGCTTCAACCAATTCAATCACCTCAATCATTACACATTTCTCACGCTTAATTTCCTTCATTCCCATCCACACTCCTGCACTTATCACCCCCTCTATCCAATCCCCGCCGCTCCAAAAGAACAAGATCAAGAAGCTTCCTCCGAGTCTCATAAACCGGGTTCGATTCAATTAAACACCCCCTCTCGTACGCCTCCCTCAAAAACACAGTGTGCCTCTTTCCTTTGGTCGACAAATAGAACATCCCCGGATGGTCCAGGAACAAATCCCTTATGTTCAAATCAATCCCAAACCACTTCCTAAAATGACTAATCTTCTCCACCTCAATCATCTTCTCCACAGTCAAGCTCAAGAATTCGTGCACAATCCCCACCGCCCTTTTCTCCCTCCTCATCATCCCCATTTTACTATTCCTAGTTTCCTCCTTCCCCATCTCATCATAAGGCCCAATATACGGCAATCTCTGCCATTCTTTAACTTTAGCCTTAAAATGCTTAGTCAATCGCATCCCTGGTGGAAACCCATGTCTAAATCTATACTTAAGCTCCATTCTATCCACACTGCAATCCTCTTTACAACACTCCACTACTCTCCAATTCTCAACAGCGGGAACCAAACAATCCCTAAACTCTTTACTATCATTAAGCACTAAAAAATGAGTGTTGGGTTCGTTACCATTTTCGAGCGAGAAAACGTCGGAATTGCTCGATATAACAGAGTCCTCGAAGTTATCAGGAAGCCCCAATTCTCTCCACATTTTGAAAATTCCTCGAAGCGGCACCTTTTTGGTGAGGGACATGGATAGGAGCTTGACCAAACGCGTAATTGCAAGCGGCAATGACTGTTCTATCGCCTCGGATTCTTGGCGGAGGATTTTGAGGGAAGCTGGAGTTAGGGTGCAGAAGGGCTGGAGCTTGTCGGGGTGGTTGTAAATGTGGAAGATGTGGGGGTAATTGCGGAGGAAGGCGGCGGCGCCGTGGTTCAGGTGGAGCCGCTGAGAGAGGCGGTGGAGGAAATCGAGGGAGACGGATGGGGGTTTCGAGTTTGAAGCGAGGATTAGATCTTGGATAGCGATTACTTTGATGAGGTACTTGTATTTATCCATGAGCTTTTCGAATGTGGCGTCTCGGGCTCGAGATGCCACGTATTCGGCGGAGCTGGTTTTCGTGCGGCGGAGGCCGGCGGCGGCGACTGGGCTGAGTTTCTTTAGAATTTGGGTCGCCATTGAATAATAGTTTTTCTTTTTTGAAGAAACAAATTATATGCAGTATTTATTTTATTTGTTGTAATCCCGAAAGTACCCTTACTCTGATGATGTATATTTTTATTTTAAAATCTATTAATTCTGCGAAAACCCAAAACCTAAAAAGTACATAACCAAACGTATCGTTGCAATTCTTGGCGGGTCAATACTCGGATTGAATCAGGAACAAAATCGAGGCGTTCTGAATCGCTTTAAGGAGGCTTTGCTCGTCGACGATGGTTTGGGGCCTTTTTCCGGTGGACCCTCTTCCAGGTATTCATTAATATTGTACTCACTCACAGTTGCGTTTGAGAATTTTTTACTTTCTTTCAGTGGGGAATTTGAACGAACATCTTGTATGCATTCAGTTCAGTTGGGTTCTTGAAATACACAATCACTAAATAAGATGACGTTCCCAGAGCGCTTTTGAAAATTTTGTATCGATATAGTCATATAGGCTTGATGAAAAAATCCCATCCCTCTGTACATGGGTAAGAATAGCAGCAGTAGCTCCGAAACTGAATTGTCTTGTGAACATATTTGATATTTAAAAAAAGTGAACTTCACCAAATTTATGGTGGGTTTTAAGGCTGCTACTCCAAATTATAAAGGTGGTGGTGAAGTATTTGGTGGGCTAGCATTTGAGGCTAACTTAAAAGTCTTTGTTGATATGATTGTGTAATGTCATAACATTTACTATGGGAAATCAACTTCGTGGGCATTGAATCTTTGGTTTCTTGTTTGAGAAAGGCGATTTATGTTTAATCCACTTATTCCTTCATCTTGTCATGGTTAGTGAAGAAAGAAAAAAATAGGGTTTGGAGGGATGGTAGTTAAAACTATCTCAAAATCTTTGCCAATATGATGTATTATCATAACTTTTATTTTGGGAGAAAAAGTGTTTGATTATACATTTTCTTGAGCCAATTAAGTTTCCCAATTTTGATGCTATGGAGAGCTGAAATTATCTTTATTGTGAGGGACTTGCTTATATTGCACTAGAGATGTGAGCTTACAATATCAGTTATAGTTCCTATATAACTGTACTCTACATAGCTCTTTGGTCTGTCTAATATGTGTTTTCTGCTGTGCATTTTTTGTTGAATGGATGAGCTCTACTGATGCTTCAAGTATTTTGTACAGGTGAACACGAATACTATATTTTCAGAAAGGGAACTTACAAAGTTGGCCGAAAAGGTAATTATGTATAAATTCAATAATATTCCATAAGACTTGTTCTTCACAAGAGATCATTTTATGAAGGCTGCCTTTTAACAGTCAACTACTAAAGATCTATTGTTACTTGATTATATGTTATACTATTATGTATAATTATCTTCATTGAAAGAGTGGTCCAACAACAGTTCAGACACCTAGTTGGAAGGCGTGAATTAAAAACAATAGTGGACTTTGTACCTAGTTTACAGTTTCTTGAGTTTGGTGGATTTGTGGAACCTATTCTAATTACTACATAGCTCTTTGTTGTGCATGTGATGATGCTTAGGTGTCTAAATGAGCTTTCATAGTAGAATTGTGCTACTCATTATATAATTAATGTAAATACCGCTCTTCTAATGTGCAATTGACTTTTTCCCCCCTCTCTCCCTCTATTATACATACAACTGCTAACATGTCAAAATTTGTAGGATGTGATATAATCATTAACAAAGATAAAGGAGTTTCGAGGGTCCATGCAGAAATTATTGTAGATGAAATGATTTGCATGGATCACTTGCACAAGAGACAATCAAATAACTCGTCCAAAGTTCTGATTAGAGACTGCTCAAAATATGGAACTTTTATAAATAAGGATCTGGGTTCCAAGGAGAAGGTTCATGAATTTCCAAATAAAGAAACAATGCTGAAGGATGGGGAGCTGGTTGCATTTGGAACTGGAAATGCTAAATATAGGTAAGTTTTGTGCTGTTTCCCCTTTTTATTTCCAGATGCAGTTTTCCTGGTTTATCTATTTCCGTTTTAATCGTTGATTAACTATTCTTTTTTCAAAAAAAAAAGAAAGAAAAAATGTGGCTTCACATTTTAAAAGTTTCAACACAAATATTATCAAGTTACATGTTGTGAATATCAGTTATATGGCAGGTTTTCTTTTGTTCCCCTCGTACCTTTTGCTTCCTCATCCAATCCTTCACTGGTGAATCAACTGCAAGAGAAGATGCTGATGATTGGTAATTAGTCTTTCTGAATCATGTTTAGGTTAACTGATATGACAGAAGATATGTTACACTTTGTTGTTATTGGCCACAACATTAATATATTTAGCATGCAGGTGCCAATACTGATCGAACTTGGAATTCTAAATGCACACATATGGTCATTGATGACTCCATCTCTATCAGTGATGAGATTATTGACGCCATTGTTGCTAGAAAACCCGTTGTCAGATTTAGCTGGATAGAGGTATCCTTCATCCTTATCCCTCGATCTTTATAAGAAACCCTGTTCTTATGTGCACCTCCATCTCCCAATCGAGAGCTGTCAATACATGCATAACCTCTTACAAATACGGTATAATAGTGAATGTTTACACTCAAAATGAACTATGTTTTCATCTGCATACCTTTTATCACAACGAAAAGTGAAAAATTAGTTCATCTAAATTTATTTTATTTTTTGTTGTGAACAAAGTGTTTTATTATCACAATGGCATGTGTACCCTCCATTCAGTATATCAATCTTAAATCCCCTCTCTGTTTCAGTTATGAGCTGGATGCTTTTGAAACGAACTGTGAACATGGGATTTTTTTGTGAGAGATAGGCGCTGACTACTTTTACTTTCACTGATAAAGATAACTGGTCTATACAAATTTGCTTGCTATGTTTTTTTAGAAATGACCTTGTGTGAGTCTTCTTTGGTCTCAATTAAATACTCCCTCTGTCCATGAATAACTTTCTTGTTTCTTTTGGGCACTAAGATTAAGAAAAATAATAAAATAATAAATGGTGGGCCAAGATGGTGAGTTTGGGATGAAAAGTAAAGGAGAATAGTGACAATTTTGTAATATAGTGTAAAAAGTGAGAATAAATATATTGATAGTGGAGTGTTACTTTTTCTATTTATGGAAACAGGAAACTTATTGTTGGACGGATGAAAAAGGAAAGGGAGAAACTTATAGGTGGACGGAGGGAGTATTTATATGCTCTAAAATCTTGCATGAAATGATAATTTAATGGAGATACAACATTATGTGACAGGTTCTTCTGAAGCTTTTTGCTGTTGTTTAAGCTACTTTTTTTTTTGGTATATTGGGTTAGTGTGTCAAATTGTTATCCCTGAATTTGTTTTTATGATCTTTTTCCATTGTCAAATTTGTAAAGAACCAAATTTATCATATAATATGCTTCTTTAATGTTTTATGGACTTATAGTTACTGATTGATGACTTATGGTGTTCAGTTAATTTCAGGAAAAACTATTTGCACAGAAGTACCCAGCACTCTCTCGTGAGTATATATACTTTCTATTGACACAAATTGTAGTCACATACTTGGAGGAACCTTTCCCCCTTCCGTTTTTCTGGTTGATTAAAAAATAATATATTTCTGTATCAGCCATGCTCCAACTTTACTGTTTGAAGGAGTATCCTTCAAAGTGACTGACCCGCAATCTCGAGAACAGTGTCTAAAAGGATACTCTTTTCTGTTGGAATCAGTACACAAGGTGATTTTTTCAGCTGCCTTTAAAATCTCACATTTTTCAAACTTGTATAAACTTTCCTCTTGTTCCTGGCAGTATAAATTTAAGGAGAAGTTGCAGTTGCTTTTGGAAGTAGGCGGTGCAAACGTTGTTTATGTTGAAACTTCAGATCCATGCAGCCAGGTAGTCAAATGCTTTTCTCTTTATTTTCATCAATAAGCCTCATTAAATTTATTAACAAATAATATATTTCATGCTGTCTGCTCCAAGTTTCTGGTATGCTCAAATGACCCACATTCAATACAGAAACATTTCTTGCACTTGGAAACCCTTTTAGAAGATATTCATATAAACATTCTTACAAACATTTATATTTTTTCAATACTTGCATACTAATTCGTCATTCTTCTACTGAATGTGGTATTTGTAGAAGTTGGGAGATAATCATGTGTGTGTGGTGCCAGCTGGATCGACAAGCAGCAGTGGAAGTTTTAAAAAATACATTTCTCTGCCTAAGCTGAATGAGATGGAATTAGTTACAGCAGTTATTTCTGGACATTTAGACCCTTCGATTATGAAATCAGCACCTGGTATGTCTTTTAAACCATTAGATGGAACGTCTGAAAATATTTCTCACCAGAGAAGGGGATGCCATTTTTAGCCCCCAAAACTTCACATGTCAAAGAGCATAGACATTGTTTGAACGATTATATTTTTGCTTATATACCCTCGGTTTCATATTAATAGTCATTTTAGAGGTTAAATTTTGTTTCAAATTAATTGTTGTTTTAGTTATTTCTTCCTAATGTACCCCCATATATGATATAAAAGATCTCTTGTGTAATGAAGAATATCTTTTCCGTCACCCCTTTAATTCTTCCACTATCTCCTCTCTTTCATTAGTTTCGACAAATTCCATAATAAATATGGTTGATGGTAAATATGTCAAATTTTTGTGTTCCTTAATTTGATACAAATTCTCTAAAACGACAATTAATATGAAACGGAGGGAGTATTACTTTTAGTTGTACAATATATTGACAGCTTTCTATTAGCAATAAGGATGCAGATGAGATTGAGGATATAGACTCATTACATAATTGTGTTTTTTGCAGTGGTGGTCACATCTTCATGCTCCACAGACGAGACAGTGGTTGCAGATTCTGATGCAGAAATGGAAACTGCCACATCGGTTAGAGCACCTGCGGCAGTTAACTTAATATCGTCTGCGGAAGATGAATACGAGGCGAAGATAGCAGTCCATGACGCAGAACCTTCTGGACGAGGTCTCCAAGCACAAAATATTGTTCATATTGACTCTGGTACGCATGACAGTGGACGGAATATAGCTGCTTCACCAAGAAAAACTGAACACGACACCCAAGGATTTTTAGCTCCTAATCAACAGACCTCTAAGCCTGATTATCCTTATCCCACTGCTGTGAAATCTGACAGTGTGAATATCAGTTTGTCGAAGGACAGAGATGGCACATCTGAAAGTGAGAATCTTGATATAATATACAGCCAAAATCTAATTGTTAGAGAATCTAACATAACACAATCTGGTCATTCTTCAAGAAATGGTGCAGCTGTAGACTTCAAACGTTTTAGAAAGGTATATAGCCTGTGACACAGTTTCTTAATTGTTGGTACTAAATGATTAATTACTCATTTGATATGGATGTTTCACTAGACAAGTGCTCCATCTGGGAACAGCTTCAGCAACCTTATTCCATTTTCGAAGAACGCGTATGAGTAAGATTCGGTTCTTGCTCGTGGTGTCCGCTTCTCTAGTTTTTCTCGCATTTATAATTCTTTATGTCTAAATGCATGTCTGATCTTTCTTAGAGAGTCTGACTATGGGAATGAAGATGTGTCTGCATCCGTAAAAGAGGAGAAAAAACGGAAGCAGATGGAAGCCATTGCAGAGGACTTATTTAACAACGAAAAGGTCTGTACTTGGCCTACTTGTGTTCTTAAAACTTCATAATACACATATTTATTTACGAATGTGGTATTTTGATCCAGAAAGGAAAGCGTGGTGCCTCTGGTACTCTTCGTGGGATCTTTGCTCGTGGTTAGTCGAGAGGTACGAATATGTTGCATGTGCGTAATTGCTGTAAATTTGGTGATGAGTTGTGTATACGGATAGCCTAATACGTGTCTTGTCTTACGTCTCGTCTGTTTGTTGAGTTTGTGCACGATTGTTTACGCTATCCGTTCTTGGTGGAAAATGGGAGGTCTTAGACTGAATCATGGACTAAGTCACTCCAACTTGATCAAATTTTGAACTCGAGTTTGATTTGATAAATTCATCTATTCAGCCTGTCTCAGTTGCATATTTAAGATTCTTTACAATAAAAAGAAAATCGATAATTTGACATTACTCAAATTGAAGTTTTGATAAACTGAAGAATACCTAAGTTAGGTAAAAACCAAAACCTGGTTTATTAAGTTTAGTTGTACCGAGAAACAGTTGGGTAAAGATGCAGTATATTTATTCATTCTCAAAAATCAAGAATCAAAATACTGGTCGTTAATATAAACGTGATCAAAAGCAGAGTTTTTGGTTAATTATTTACTTGATGGGTTCACAATCACATGTTTGGTTGATCACAAAACTTTCTTTAATTATTTTGTTTTCAATAGCAACTTGCACACTTTCCTTTTTCGTCCGTCCCTTACCAACTTGCTCGCTTTAAAATGGTAAAGAATCTCACAATCTTCATCCTACAATCTCCACCCTCACAATCTACATCCTTCATCTCCTTTGAAAAGTCAATAAAACACTAATTTTTTTTTCTTAATTTGTATATAAAAGCAAGTGTGTATGTTGGTGGGAACGGATGGAGTATTTTAAAATAGTACGATTTATTTTTATGATTGAAACCAATGCTCGGATGAAGCCACCTAGTTGTGGGTAGCTTGTGTACCACATATATTATATTATATAAAAAGATATCAGTTGATCGCACTTTTTGTAGGCCGGTTAATGCCTTTTTGAATATTGAATATGATAGAGAAGTGTCATGAAAAAATATCATTTACTCGTACCCTCCTTCAAATACTTGTTACAGGTTAGACTAGAAAGGTAAATGATGTAACTTTCCTGCAATTTGTCTATTTAAGAAGCATAAAGCTTAACAATGATGAAAATTGAAATGTAAAGCATTTAATAAAGATGTAACTTAAAAAAAAAAAGTATCCATGTGTGCAAAGCGAACTATATATTTGGGCAAAGTATAAAGAGAATAAATTTGACAGAAGGAACATGTTTCAAGGTGTATAACTTATATTATTAAAGGATATTAATCATGAATATTAAAGGGTATGACTTGTTATTATATAAAGGGTATGACTACTCCATCCGTCTCAATTTTAACTGCATTATTTTCATTTAAAGTTTCCTAATCTTAACTGCACATTTCCTTAAATGGAAATACTCATTTTATTACTTTATCACATAAAATATTAATAAGCAACTCTTTCTATTCCAAATTACCCATCATTTTATCATTTTATCACATAAAATATTAATAAATAATTCTTTCTACCCTAACACTTTATCACTTTTTCATTTTTTCTTAAACTCCGAGCAGACAGGAAACCACTAGTTAAGATTGGGACGAAGGGAATATTAGTTATATGATATCCAAAAGATCAAATCTATAAATATGAAATTTATTTTACAGTGAACAACTTTTATGGGTGAGATATTCATATATTTGAGATGTTTTAAAGAGAATAACATATATACATGCATATATATACACATATGTATTTATCCTCAACAATTATTTTCTTTTAAATTACTATAATCCCGGCTGTAACTAATTTCTACTTTCGATCGCTATATATATTCGCATCATCACTATATATAAATTTGTATATTTAATAAATTTATTTAAATTGCACGATGCATGAAAGACTGACTCCGATTTAGATTAGTAGTGTCACTAACGATGAATATTGAAATTTACAGATCACTAAAATATCATTTAGTATATGAGCGTACCACTTAGATGAAGGTGAAATAGTGTGAAAGTGTATACAAAACCTTGGGGATGGCAGCTGAAAAAACACTGAACGCCACAAAAGTCAAATTTGGTTAAATCAGCATCATAAAAGCAGTTTATCAAACACATTACTAATACTATTATTAAAGTCCTCTGTAATCTGAAATAAGCGTGTGTTTTTACTTGGTCTACGGACGCGTCGGACCACCACTTTTTATTTAATCTCAATTAATCGAAGCTTCTGAAATTTTTCAATGATTATATATGATAATTTTCATTTTTTAACTAAATGAAACTCAGATTTCTGCAAGTAATTTCTACAGTTTAACTTAAATTCAATTGAACTAAGCTCAATTGATGTTCGACTGGAAACAAATTTAACTTAAATTCAAAATAAACTTAAATAAAAGACAAAGTCTAACATGAAAAAACTTTAATTTACAATTAAATTCTGTAATTGATGAATGTAAGATAAATTTGAGTGGTTCATAGTTCACCCGGCCCGAATAGGTCATATTTAGTGTTTAATGTGTAAATTGTTGATTTATGTCAATTTTATAAATTTTCGTAAATGAAAATTTTCACACTAGACCTACTCTAAATAAAAACCTTATAGCTAGATAAAAAGTTAAGTAATTAAGCATTAATATGCTGAGTTTGATCCTATTTGTTTACATCAGCTGAATAAATTCAAATAATTAGCATATATGACTTGCGAGTTGCGATATTTCAACAATTGGGGCTTCTTTGTATACAAGTCGTTACAAAATAACTTTAAAAAAAAAAAATACGAAGCGTTAACACAAAATCGTGACCGGATCAAGAATTTAACTAAAATTTATTAGCACCTTGCATAATTCCTCAAGCAAAATTAAATAATAATAAAAAAATGCAGTTTATCAAACTGCAAACACGCCGTTCATATTATTTGGCTACAAAGAACTAGACCTTCCCAAATCTCACTTTAAATTAATAATACTTTTAAGTCTAATTAAGAGAATACATGTGATGTGTACTCCCATATCATAATAATAATAATAACTTAAAGACAACGACTCATCACCCTCTATTTTCATGAAGTCAAATAAAGGAAACTTCAACAACAAAACCATTACATACATATCATGACTTTTTCAGATAACACCTACACGCACTACACACACTTCTCTACCCATTTTTCACCTATATAACCACTAACATTTCTCCAAACAAAAAAGACCATCTCTTCAAACACAAAATGGCAGATCACCAAAGAATCCACCCTGTCCAAGACCCTGATCAAGCGGCCGCTCCGCCGTCGAAAACCACCACGCCCCTCGTCGGACGAGGCTCGTTCCGATCAGATAACGGCGACCCCGAAAGGCAGCAGCCGGGGCCGCCGCGCCGGACAATCCCATATGCTCCAACAAAAGCTCCAAAGAGGAAGAGAAGTTGCTTTGTAAAGTGCTTATGTTGGACATTAGCACTAATCTTCATATTGATTGTGATTATTGCAATCTTGGCTGCAGTAGTATACTTTGTTTTCCAACCAAAAGTGCCAAAATACTCTGTAGATGCAATGAGGATAACACAATTCAGCCTTGGCAATGACAACAATTTATCTGCCACATTTAATGTGGATTTAACAGCAAGAAATCCAAACAAGAAGATTGGGATATATTATGAGGGTGGAAGCCATTTGAGTGTTTGGTACACAGGTACAAAATTATGTGAAGGGTCATTGCCTAAGTTTTATCAGGGCCACCGCAACACCACCGTGCTCAGCCTGGCCCTGGCGGGCCAGACGAGGGATGCTTCCGGTCTGCTGCAGTCGATGCAGGCGCAGCAGCAGGCGGGAAACATCCCGTTGAATCTGAGGGCGAAAGTGCCGGTGAGGATCAAACTTGGCAAGTTGAAGCTCATGAAATGGAAGTTCTTGGTGAAGTGTAGGCTGAATGTTGATAGTTTGATTGCCAATAATGCCATCAGGATCAGGAATAGCAGTTGTAAATTTAGGTTTAGGTTATGATTTGATCATCTTATACTAGTAGTACACTATACATACATGATTTGGTTATTGTGTTATTACTTTTTATTTTTTTTGAATCATTTTTTGATGATCTTGTAATAAATGGAGGGGTTTACTCCAATGGTTTGCTTACTATATATATATTACTGATTTTTATTTTTTAATCTTCATTCTTCTGTTGTCTTCTATTTCATGTTATGTTACATTTAACACGCAATATGGTTGCTTCATGAAACAAAAGTATAGCCCCACTAATATTCTCCTTTGACCCGCAAGTTTCTTATACCAGTTAAAGAAATTAAAATCATTGCACTATAAGTAATCAAAATTGGAAGTAACATCCATACTCTGAGTATTTGAGAAGAAAACATTTCATTTTAAAATACAAAATCTAATATTAATATCTCAGAGAAATAAGAACCTCTCAATAATCACAAATAACACACAAAGTCAGTGTAATTGCGTTCTATTTGTTGCTGTTTGCAAGTCTAACTTAGCTTGAGAAATTGGAAGATCAATCAACATGCGTAGGCAAAACAAAAAATAATGGTAAAATATAGTTTTTATACAAAATGTCGAATGACTTCCTCATTTTCTTTGTGGCCTGCTTTTCTAGCTGGTAAAGTTCGTTTCTTACAACCAAGCTCAACAGTCTTGAGGCATTACACACATTTTCAAAATGGTGCTTATCAATGGATGACTGGTTTCAAAGGATGAGCTCGAAGCTTTGACAAGTCCAAGCTTGCATCGAGCTCTTCATCTAGTTCTCCAACAATGCTTCTACAAACGTAAAAGAGAACCAATCAGATTGTGGAATTGAATAAACAAGAATAATGAGCCTAGTTGCTGGTAATTTGAAAATATAAGGAATATCATACATGTTATCACCCCGAATGATGTAGAGGCCCAACACGAGTTGCTGCACACCCTCCTAGAAATGAGAAGAATCAACCAAAAAAGGTGATTGAAAAATTTCACCCTTGGTGTTAACTTTGAAATTGAAGAAGTTCGTAATATGATGTATAACGAATGAAAAGCTCAATTAGTACAGAGTAAGGAAAATAAAAAAGGTTTGAATGAATGAAAAGACGACGTTACACGGTCATATCCCATAAGCAACATTATTTGATCAGTATATAATTGGTTAACCAGTGTTTACAGTTACAAGTTAATCACTAGTAAGAGATGATACCTTGGTGGAGTAAACCCGTTCATGAGACTCATCGAGAATTATGTTTGTAGCCTGATCGAAACCCTTAAGAACTCCCTGCATGAGAGATCACGTTTTCAGTAAAACATACCCTAAATGAAAAGTTCGTTAGTTTTTTTCAAGTATGAAGCTCACCACTATATTTCGCCCATCATTTGTGATAACTGATATTTGTTCTGAGGATAACAACACAAGAAAAAGCTGTTACTGGCAGAAAAATACATCTTAAAAACATCTGGAACTTTCAAAGTAAAGCTGTAACAGATGGGAGCACTTTTGACTTTTTGGCATTAAAGCTTCAAGCATGTATGAATGGGGTCAGCTATACGAATTCATTTACCAAAACTACCAGCACAAGTGTGTTTAGCAAGCAGATTTATGACAGAATTTGCCACATTGCTAACCTACTACCTTCATTTAGTAGTCGCTATCTTGTTCCTATACTTAAAGCAAAGAGGTCTTAATGGCACTTACACAATATTTAACTCATAATAATTTAAAAGAGGTTGTGGCATATTCAGAGTTCATAGACGATTTCCCCTTAGTCTACTAAATTATGCCCTTAGTTTTCTACTTAGCAAAAAAAAAAATTGAAGGCAGGTGACATAATTACTCCAAGTCCAAAAGAGACAACATCAAAGACTATGATGTATGAACTCTGTGCAGTCAAAATAACTAAATTCAAAACAACCTATTATTATGAGACAAAAGGGATTAACAAATGATTCAGAAAATCTGGTAACTTATTTAAATAGGATCAGAGTTGCGTACGATCAACAAGAGTCTCAAGTCCAGCCTCAGTTGCCATCTTCTTATTGTAATCTAAAGGAGCAACAAGGTCAACTTATGCAAATGATGGGCTGCCGTTAAGGAAATCTGTTCAAATGAAGATGAAATCATAGTCAATTAGCTACCGATAAATGTTCCGGTACACTAGCATATATCAGTAAAATAAGGGAGACACCCAATTGCACATTGCAGGGTGGTAAAAACAGGGGAACTTATACACATCCAAAAAGCATGAAGGAATATTCTGAAATAACATCTATGCATATATTCTGCAAAATGATCAAAAGTAAATTATGAAGGAGTTAGGTCACACCAATATAGAAATGATACTGGACTGTTTTCTTGCAGTTACCAGACAAAAATATTAGGGATAAACAAGGTATTACTAAAAGCATTGCGTCTACAATAAAAAAATGAACCCAATTGAGTCAATTTTTCGTCTAACATGTTGCTTATGGTCAAAGTACTACCGTCTACGTACTAAATAAAGTATTGATACAATTGAGGCCTTCACAGAGTTTGTCAATTCACTGAATAAGGTTAATTGATGGAAAAAAGCTCTACGTAGTTCTCACTGCCATGAAATGATTGAGAAACGATTCACTAACAGAAAAATGACTTACCGCATTTTAATCAAGAATCGTAGTCAATGGTTATTCTACTTTACTAAAGGTGTGCATTATTTCAGAATTTATACACCATAAGAAAAAACGTAATCGTTCCAGAAGAATCCGCAGGAATTCTAGCTTCTGGAAGCCGGAAAATGAAAGAAAATAACACACAGACAGAAAGAAGGAAAGGAAATAGCAAGACTTACGCTTCAAGTTCGTTCACGCACAGTTCCCCCTTTCGATTCTTGTTCTTGCCCTAATTAGGGCATTCATACCCAAATTTTGTATACTAATAATTAATTAGATGAATGAGACAGATGGGTACAAATGCGTATGGGCTTTGACAAATTTGGATGGGCTTTAGTAGAATATATTTGGACCAAGATCATACTCAATTCATTAAAAAGGAAAACCAAGACCATACTCAATTCATTAAAAAGGAAAATGCCCATGAGTTTTTTTTTTTTTTTGTCCGGTTAATTAGATTATAATTTTATTTATTAAAGAAGAACAACAATTAATTTAACAAAATGGATATCTCAAATTACTCGTGATTCACCCTATATTTTTCTTATTTTTAAATTACACTGTAAAAGTACACATATGTAGTGTTTTCAAAAGAAATAAATACTATCTCCGTCCTATTTTTTATTATCCGATTACTATAGACACAGATATTAAGAAAAAGTAGGAGCTAATAATATTAAATGGTGTAAAGTGGGTAAAGTGAGTTTGGTGGAGGGAAATAATAATATTAAATTGTGTAAAGTGAGTTTGGTGGAGAGAAATAATAGTATTAAATAGTATTGAAAATTGTTTTATTTCCTTTTTAGGAAATAACCAAATAAAATTAGGACGACTAGTTACGGAAAGTGGAGGAGAGAGTTGTTTGATAGGGAATTAAACTCTTTTAACAACCTTTTATGCTTGATTAACAGGAAAAATCTACTAAGTGACAAGTTGGATAGCTAGAGATGGAAGATGGACAGAACCAGAAGGTACACGACCAATTCATCATACAAAACCTTAGCTGAACTTGGCGACGAAGATGCACTTCAAGGTGAAAGCTTGCAAGCTATTTCGATGGCGTGGGGTAAACTAGCACCCCTGAAGGTCTCGCCAAGGGCGTATCTACGTTGGGGCTGGGACGGGCTATAGCCCGTCCCAATTTTTTGATTTTTTTTATATATATATTTAATATTGTAAAATATTTAATATTTTAAAATTATTTATAAATTTAATATTTTCTATATACCAAGCTTCATCTATTGAAATTGGTGAATAAGTTAGTTGTTATTTTCAAGCATTAATTAATATAATCTTCTCGATTCATATTTAAAAATTTCATGTAGAGAAATTTTGAGATATATTTAATTCCTATTTTTATGCATAAGAAAAATATTGTTTTCTCTTTCTCTTCATTATTTATGTGACTTTGCTTATATATTTAACATTCAACCTTCACGTTTAGATTTTCCACTACATAAAATTGACACTTCACCACCAAGTTACATCCATTTTGCACTTCGAGTAACACTCATGTGAATCATGTTCACACATGAACTCTATCATCGTTATGTGTAAAACCTATCACTGTTATGCACAAAAACTTTCACTATTTAAAAATATAAAATATTTTCTAAACAGTGATTGATTTTGTTCATAACAGTGACATTTTTTATACATAACAGTGAGAGTTTTTGTATGTAACAGTGATACTTAAATAATCGAGTCCATAGCATGAACCAGATCTATACAAGTTTTTGTCTTGCACTTCATGCTTTAAACGAAAAAAAATCAAATGTAATATGTAGAACACATTTTATGTAAAAAAAAAAAAAAAGTTTAAGCTTTTATTTTTTTTTATTATATTTATCTCAGTCCGTCCTATATTTTGATCCTGGTTCTGCCATTGGGTCTCGGCTACAACATGGAGGCTATTATGCAACAGACTCCCTATAAAGGATAACCTGGTGAGGCGTAATATGTTGCCCCCCTCCACTAATTGCAAGTGCCCTCTTTGTGGAGAACATCCAGAATCTGCAGTGCATCTTTTTATCCTTTACTCGGTCTCTCGTGACATTTGGTACAACCGTTATGCTTGGCTTGGTACACCGATTGCCATCCCAAATCAGGTTACACAACACTTTCCTTTTCACTCCACTCTTCTGAATCGGAAAAAAATTGCTATTGGTATTTTGAAATGTGTGATCTGGTTGATTTAGAAAACTATAAATAAGCTTATCTTTAACGGAGAAAGCTTTAATGTTGATAATATTGTTGAAGAAATGAAAGGGTGGGTATGTAGTTGATGTCAGGTGAAGAATTTGATCCCAAAAAATTACCCCTATCCAGTATGGCTCCAAAACCCGAGATCAGCCCTTGATTGTTAAGTTTTTTGGCGTTTTCTTACGTAATTATTTACTTGTAAATACGGATTCAGTGACTAATTTTATGTCATTTGAGTTATAATTTAATATACATCTTTTTGTCCAATAATAAAAAAAAAACATACACACACTTGTAGCCTTCTTAAACTAAGCATGTATTTGCAACCTATTTACGTTTAAAAAATAAAAAGGAAAACTTGCCTACAATATGCGAGTGATTTGACAACGGATATCTGTTTCTGTTGCGCGCACGACTGTTGACACTTTATCACCACATACAAATCAAGGGGGAAAACGGGCTTTATCCAAATGAAAAATACATATAATTTCCGAGAAAATGGCGTGGCATTGCTGCTGCACTTCCCTCGCCGCCGCCACTTCTGCCGCTGTACTTCCCACCATTAACGCCGCCGTGAGAAATCCGGATAATTTCACCTTTACTCTCAGAAAACTGAATGTGCAATCGATTGGGAAACCTATCATTCGAAATGTTTCGTCCAGATTCACGACGAGAATCAAATCCACAGAAAGAGAACTAAAAAGTGATTCTTCGTCGTCTGACGAGATCGATTGCATAGGCACTGGTTTGAACGTTGAATGCGTGGTCACTCCTACTGATGATTTATCGAAGAACCCTAACCAAGGGAGCGAGGAATCTAGTGAAACGACGTCGGATTTGTTGGAATTGGGAGGGGCAGCGTTGGAATGGGGCCTTCTGATATCGCCCTTCTTCTTCTGGGGCACGGCCATGGTGGCGATGAAGGAAGTTCTTCCCAAGGCTGGGCCCTTTTTTGTGGCGACGTTTCGGCTTATTCCGGCAGGGTTATTGTTGATCGGCTTCGCGGCTTCCAGAGGACGGGGTTTACCTTCTGGATTCAAAGCTTGGCTATCTATCTCAGCATTTGCCCTAATTGACGCTTCTTGTTTTCAGGTCCCTCTTTTGTGTGTGATATATTTTGTATGTGGGAACTGTATTGATGAAACTAGTGTGGTTTCTTTTTCAATCTTATTTTGACTGATGGTGAGCAGGGTTTTCTTGCTGAAGGATTGTCAAGAACAACAGCTGGTCTCGGCAGTGTATGTTAACTAACTAAACTTTTCTACTATGCTTATGTTGTATGGCTACTTTACTTGGTGTGTATGCATTCACAGCCTTCAAAATGGTGACGGAAAATGATTGGACCACTTTGATTGAATTGTTTATTGAAATTTCATGACAGAACCCCAAATTTCTGAACTGCATCTGTGGAGGTCGATTCTAGGGTGTATACTAAATTAAAAGAAACAGTGAGCTTTAATGATAGTCGGTAGAAAAAAGTGATCACACTATTGAATGCTTCAGTCCAAATACTTAACCATGTTCCAATTTTAGCCTGTGGCTTATAGAGGTGCAACAGTTTAAGCTTAGAATAACCACAGAAGGGGGATTCTGGAAAGAAATTCATTCAAATATTATGTTACTAAGATGTATTCCTCATCAGGTTTAGGTTTGTGTGGTTGTACCCTTGCGAGTAATGAAGATAATATATAGCTGTTCGTATGTTTTTCTCTATGCAACTAGTAGTAGAGCTACTTTATTATTACTTTTTTGTGAACTTCACTGTTCATTGAAATTTCACAAGATAATGGACAATATGTTGCAGGTAATAATAGATTCACAACCTCTGACTGTGGCAATTCTTGCATCCTTATTATTTGGAGAGTCAATAGGGTACATTGGAGCTGCTGGACTTGTACTTGGTGTTGCAGGACTTGCACTTCTTGAGGTAATAATATTGAAATGAGAATATGGATTCTCATTCTTCCTACTGAACTGTACGTAGGCTCTGCAAATCCAGCCCTGTTGAGCTGTGGAGTCTATTGTTGAAGTTGAATTTTTATTTCGTATTCAGATCTTTGGTGATACTAAGTTCTTGTCATATCTGCAGAAGGAATGGTTCATATAATTTATGCACAACAAACTCAATTGAGGACTTTCCTGCAGGCACCTGCTCTTGCTTTTGATGCAAATAACTTCTCCTTGTGGGGAAGTGGGGAGTGGTGGATGCTTCTTGCTGCTCAAAGTATGGCCATCGGCACTGTGATGGTTCGTTGGGTCTCCAAATACTCAGATCCTGTTATGGCAACTGGATGGGTAAGATAGTAACTTGTTATATGATTATGAGCATCAGATTATGAAAATGTAGATAGTTGGGCTAAATTAGATCGTATTACAGCACATGGTTATCGGTGGTGTCCCTCTCATGGCCATCTCCATTCTTAATCATGATCCTGCTCTCTCGAGTTTTAACGAGCTTACGACAAGTGATGTTCTGGCACTTCTTTATACCTCCATTTTCGGAAGTGCAATCAGCTATGGTGTCTTCTTCTACAATGCTACAAGAGGTAAGCTTTGCAGTTTTCCTTTTTCAGCTGTTTAATGCTTATGCTTGATGCTGGACTTGACTGGTTGGCTTAAAATGAAACAGGTAGCTTGACAAAGCTCAGCTCTCTCACATTTTTAACTCCTGTGTTTGCATCAGTTTTTGGGTAAGAAAAATCTAATAGGATCAAAATTTCTGAATACATTTCTGAATTTGTGGCGTTTCTGAATACTTTTCTCTCTTTAACTGCAGTTTCATCTATCTTGGTGAGACCTTCAGCCCAGTGCAACTGGTTGGAGCACTCATAACGGTTGCAGCTATATATATGGTTAACTACAAAAATGAGGCAGAATGAAAGGTGATTCGTGTATGGTTGCAGTACGTTGCCAAACAACCTTTTTAGTCGGAAAATGGCATTGCCTCCTGTGGATCTGATCCAAAAGGAGTACATACTACAAAAAGGAGGTTCAAATACGAGGGATACACCGGGAAATTTGTTTCTCTTTATGTATCAATAGATCCAGAACATATATCTAAGCCTTATTTTTTCTGTGTTTTTACACATCTTTAAGATGAAAGGTGAAGGATATATAGCTGTATACACAATTCTCTCTCTGTGTATATATATGAGGAGAGAGATTGCATTTCTCATTCTCTTCAACATACATTTGGATGTATTGTCCCTCTCATCTCTGTCTATGTATATGCTGTATAAACTTGAACTCGGTATATACCCTGTGCATGTATTGTCCATCTTAGCATGCATAATAAATATGAAATGTCATTTTCCATATTAATCGTTATCAATTTTGTAAGATACAGAAACAACAAATTTGAACCGACATTATTCAAAAATAGCAAAAGCATTTGTTAGACCAACAATGGGATTGCAGTAGTGGTTGCCAAAGTTAGCAACACACTTAGAAATATACGACATGAAGATAAAAAGAAACACTGGTTAACAAGAAAAGAACCATTGTATCAACAGCCAACTAAAATGAACTAAAGAGGTTGCAAGTTTGCAACCATGAAATAACATCCTTAAAATGAGATCAAACTTGAAATGCAATCATGCTTATCTTGAACCAGAATCTCGACCCGCCAATCTTCCCCTCCCAATTCCGATCGGTTGATGATCAAACTCCCTTTTCTTCGCAGCAATCACTTTCTTTCCACCATCATCACACGCCGTATGCCTCTGAAATTCGATTGGGCTCACATTGTTAGACCTACTCACTGATCTTGAAGAAGACGTCCACCTATCAGTTCGATTCAGCAGAATTGGGCTCCCAACAAGAAGACGACGCCCACTGTTGTTGACTACTAACAAAGCTGTTGCTCCCCGAAGATTCTTGCTCTTCCAAGTCGTCATCCTCTCCCAACGTCCCCCTCCTAACCGTCACATATTTATGAAAGCTCGGTTGCATCAAATCATCACCAACAACCACCTCAGATTCTAAAACGGGGTCCTTGATCCCTGGTTTCATTTTCCTGATAGGAATAGGATCAGTGATTGAATTTGGCTTTGAATTTCGATCAGTTACAGTGGTGGAGAGATTGGAGCCAATGCTGGAGTTGAGATCAGCAACTGCTTCGAGGATCGAGTTTGCTTTAGAAACACAGGGTGGGAGAGAAAAGGGGGCTGGAGTTGTGTTTTTCTGGTGAAAAATGTGGATGTCTTCTAGCAGTAATGCTGTGTAGGATGTGTTGGGATTTGTTAAAGTTTCTGGGGTGATGTCTAGGTCCCGCGAAAGACGAGAGGATCGGCTTCTTGTGAGTCCATTAGTTTTCAGGTTTTCAGGCCCTGAAGATATCACATTCATAGCAACATTTGTTTGATTGCTGCTGAAAATTCTGTTCTCAGATCCTTGTACTGTTTTGATTTCAGAATTTGGTTTCTGAATTGGAGCCTAAAAGAGGGTTTATTCATTAGTTTCGAGATCAAATTAAAAAACAATGTGCAGCGCATACGGTTCAATTATAAAACATGAAAGCACATATGCTCATTGCTTAATTGCGGCTTAGAAGCAAGACTTATAACAGGCACAAGCTTAAACAATATGCAGATGAACACTCAGTAAACTTGAAAAAGGAATCACCCAAAATACCAGAAGCAAAAAGTTAATCTTGTGTAAACCAGTTCACGGTGCACCTGTTTTGTAACTAATACCTTATAGTAAAATAACTAATACCTTTTAATGAAACAACTAATACTGCTGCAAACCATATATATAAGTATTTTGAATTAAGAATTCACACGCACCTGTGAAATGATATTGGTGTCAATTTCACCAAGAGGATTCCTTCTGAAAGGAAAAATGTCGGCTTTCCTCGAATTGCTTCGACTCAGCGTCGTCGGTTGCTGAGTCGTACTCGCATTCTGATTCTCATTCGAACCTCTTGCCCTCGCCGGAGACCGTGCTCGAGGAGATGCTGCAGTTCGTGTACCATCTCCTCCCACATTTCTCATCACTTGGATCCTTTTAACCGCCGTCGCCGTAGCAGGCTCAGCGCCGCCGGAGACGGTGGCTGGAACCGAGACCATCTTCCCCGGCCTAGCATTAGCATTTCCTGCGGATGAATTCGAATTAGTGGCGGTAATCGGAGATTCAGATCTCCTACCGGGAGATCTGCTAACCCTCCTTCCCCCGCCGCTTCCGCCCCTCTCTCGACTGCCGGACCGCTGCTGCGCCGCCTGATCTTTCTCCCTTTCCCTGCTAGGAGTCCTCCGCCGCCCCTGAGACTGACGCCGCTCTCTGCGGCGGTTCTCCCTCTCCCTGGCCACCGCGTCGTCATTTCCATCGATTAAAACGTCGGATTTCCCGTTCTCGTGGTCGAAATCGTAACTCCTTTTCGATCCAGAGTACTTTCTTCCTCCATTTTCCGACGAAATCGCAGCTTTTCGGGTGGAAGAGCTCCGACTCAGCCTACCACATTGAATCAAAATTGCGTCCACTTCTTCCTTCGTACAACTTGAAGTCCTCACCGGCGCTCCTCCGCCGCCGATTACTCCACCACCACTCTCATTAATAGAATTTACAATTTTACCCTTTTCAACGAATTCGGTTTCCCCCTTTTCCTCATCCGGTTTCTGCCGCTCGATTTCGTGGCTTCTCCGGTGTTTGATTATGAAAATCTCTTTCTTAACAACGGTTTCTTCTTCTGTTTTCTTTTTCTCCGGCTGGATCTCGGATTTGAGTTTCTCCGGCGGTTTCGGAACCTCCACCGGCAAAGAAGAAGCGCACGCGCTCTTCTTGCTCAAACAGCTACCCATTTTATACTCAAATCGAAGATAGCAAAATTGGTAACAATATGAAGAAATCCAGATTGGGGAAATTTAATTCGAATAAATTCAAAAATAATGAAGGGGAAAAAGATAAGGGGGCAAAAGGGAATGGGTACAGTGTTCAAGAAAACCACTCGATTATTATAACTTTTTGTAGCTGAATTGAATTGAAGAAAGAGACACCAATTTCAAATTTTGACAGGCGGGCATTCAATGTAGCCGTTACGAAAATTGCAGGACATTTTTTTTAACATTTTTAAAATTTTAAATAAAAAGGATAAAACATTGATGTCAGGTTACCTACTACTGTTTTGATGCTATAAAATATTGTTTCCTCATTTTTATTTATTATGGAAATGAAGAAACGAATCTTGATCCATATTTGAATCAGGAATAACGGTAAGTTTAATGTGTTTTTCAAATTTTGAGGTTAATTCATGCGTATTGTGTTGTTGGGAATTTTTGAAGATTCAAACTTGGTTCGATGATAATTTTGACCAGTGTTTCTGTATACTTCTCTCTTTTTTATTTATTATTTTATTTTTATAATTTAATAGATAATCTTATTGGTCTTGTACAGTTGTTTGCAATTTCAATTGAACCATAATAGGAATGTTACGTGCGACACACTGTACTGAATCACTCTTCATGAATTATGTAGGCCGGACTCAATTTAAAAAGTATATTGATCAATCAATGCTTACTTACTCCATGGATTCGTACTCCCAAAAAATGGAAAAGTGTTACTTTTGGTAAGGTTAAAATCTATACGTGGTTAATGCTTTTCTTTTTCTAAACACAAAATCATATTTATAAATTATAAGTAGTATACACCACGCATATTATAATGTTATTACGTATATATAGAATATATCGATATATAATAAAGCATAATTTGAACAAGAGGTAAGGGATCCATCCGCATGTAGTTTTTTCCCATAAGTATGGAGTGAATGAAAATTTCATATAATCAAACCGTTATATTTTAAATAAAAGAATTATGTTTTAAAGCAAATTAAGGTTAAATAATGTAATGCCGTAAAAAAAAGGGTTAAATATTTTAATGAAGGTCTATTGTTGATAGCTAGTAAATTAGATTAATTATGTGGAATATTGCTTTTGTGGTAACTAGTTAATCAAACAATGAGAGTTCAAAGGATTGAACTCTGAAAGATTTAAAGATTGAAAGCAGTAAATAAAGTGCACGAGACTAGGGCAAAATATTTGCCTATTGTATTGATATTTTTCGAACCGTTTTTGGGTTTTAAGTGCCCATATTTATACTACATAGGAGAGTGCATTTCAATCTCTGTTTTTCTTATCGGGACATCAAATGGTCAAACTTCCATTTAATGCCTGGTATTTCATTTATCATTAATTTCTGACATCTCCTGAGAGCTCTTAAAAGCTCCCCTTAGTTAACAGCGTGACACTTGGCAAGTCCTTGAATCATTTGCCATAGTTCTCTGATCTTTTCCCAAACTATATAACCCATGTTGTCGTCGTGTAGCTCAAGCTATTGACTTAGCCATATTTGGAGGGTTTTTCTAACTTAGTATCGCACTGCGACATTAACTCTCTTATGTACAAGCGAGCTCCTAGCGGACATCCTGTTGTACCTTCCAGATGAGTTTGTATAAGAGATCTCTTAGTGAGCGAGCTCAAAGAGAGCACATTGAGCGAGCTCACAGTGAACTAGTTTGTGAGCCCTATGAGAGCTCCATGAGGAGCTCGTGATGAGCTAGAGCTCCATGAGGAGCTCATAAAGAGCTATTCTGAGCGACCTCATAACGAGCTCTTGGCCCTTGTTGTTTTCTCAAGAATTTCTAAGAGCTCAATAAGAGCTCTGCGAGCGAGCTACTTGGGAGTGGTGACATCAGCCCTTTCCGGGTGAGCTAGAGCACATCTCACGTGTGAGCGAGCTTGGAAAACCTTGTAGAGCTGAGAATCATTGTAGAACTAGGCGAGCTCGGACCGATTATTTGATTGGGCTCCTACATTAATAGATGAGATATTAATGGGTTGGGGCCGAATTAATAATGATACAACATCTATCTCATACATGAATTTATTGAGATACATGTGGATTATACTTTCTGGCTAATATAATCCGTATGTATAATCCGCATGGATCTCAATAGAAATTGTCTTCTTATACATAAGATTGATCCCTCTATATTTTAAAATATAAAAGATAAATTTTGATTATGTGAATAATGATATAAGTATTAGAAGATAAAATTTGTTGATTATAAGATTAATTTAATGACAATTTTATTTGCCATTTAGAAAGAGTAGTAGAATAGTAGAATGCACCAAAAGTAAGAAAGAGGACAGTTTTCTAGAAAAAAAGAAGAGCGAATTATGTTTTGTAGATGGGTAACAGGAGAATAGATACTACTCCAATGGACAGAATGAAACGAAACAAGAGAATGATGATTTTGAACTTGCACAATTGGTTTACTGAAAGTGACTTTTGATTTTGAATTGTCTTTCTCCAACAGATACTAGGCGTTAAATAGAAGAGTTCAAAATAATTAGAAATAGGTTATTGTTCAAGTGGTCCAACATTTATAATATATTGATCCAGAAGATTTGATGATTTAAGTTTTAATAGCTTCAACTTTTTCTTTCTTAAAGAAACTTCAAACTTTTAAATAAGTTGATTATTGAATATTTTAATTCCACATAAAACGTCAATCGAATAAAATATAATTTTAAGTGTTACAAGATAATTATCGAAGTTCGATCAATTAAAAAATAACTCAATTAAATCAATTCCTTGCAAATACCCCTTTAATGCATAATTTTTTGCGTTATTGATCTACTTTTAAGAAAAATATGTTTCAAAAAAAATAATTGTAATATATTTTATGTATAGAATACTCGGATGTTTAATCCTAGTAAGACCGTGAGCTTTATTGCCATTGGATTAGGTGATATCGTGCGATAATTTAGAGTTCTTTTTTTTCCCTAATTTAAAGGGAGAGACGTTCCTACAAATGGCAAGTTGGACTGGACCACCGCCGAATGACGGATTTTTATGGGCTGTGCGGGCCGGCCCATTTCACATTACATGTAAGAAAAACCGAGAAATTGACTAGAATAGTAGAAAATCCAGAAGCTGTTTTTTTATTGATGCATAAGTAAAGGGGGAACAAGGTAAGAAAACTTCCTATTTGCTGCCTGGTCTTGCGTTGTGTAAGAACCAAGAACTAAAACAGTTCCTAGTACACCATAACAGAGCTGTTTAACAAGGACGTCATCGCCGTTCTTGTTATGCAGCAAGAATATGCACTCCACATGAAATTGTGCAAAACATAAGCCCAAAAATTGCCAAGAAACCAAATTTCCTGCAATACATGAACAGGTTAGCAAGTTATGATTGTAGATAGAATGCTTAGTAGTCTATTAATGATATATCTCCAATTTCATCCTTCATTTTGCATTTGGAACAATAACAATCAACTCATACATAGTGTGTTGGTTAGGTGCATGTTTAGTAGTGTATGTGTAATCAAAGAAAGAAGAATGATGACGTATACAACTCACCCGATGGACAGACGTTTCTGAGGATCACCGGTGGAGTAGCCTTTGAAATAGAAGAAACGGGTAACCGTGTACAAAACTCCGAGTGATGCACAAATCAGAGGGTGCATAAGGCCTCCCAACATCATCAGCATGAAAAACATGGGCATCATTTCCAGTGAATTCTGGTGTCCTCTCTGCACCAACAAAGGTTCAACTACTATTGCCAAATGCCAAATTCTTCTACTATGGAGTATATCACATGTATAGAATGACAACATCATACTGTATATTGATAGTAATGACATACAAGAGGTTTTGCCAATAGCTTTCTTTATCAATTACACATCCCATTTTCCTACTGAAATAATATCATCTCATCTAAGAGTCCGAACTTGTTGAGAGATTGGATTCTCAACTCCATCAAGGGGAGGAGGCACACCTAGTGAATAATTTAATATGCGTGGAGTTGTTTTTAGCGAGATTTGGATTTAGACCTTTGACTCCGATACCATAAAATAAATTCGTCTTATTTAGAAGTCCAAAACTTGCAAATTGGTGTGGAATTCAAATTAACCTATGCCATAAATAACACATCTCCTTTTCAAATTCTTCTCACGGACTCTTCTCTAATGAAACCTTACAACATTCAAGTGGGATTCAAATTACCTTATGCCATAAATAACAGTGAAAATAGTACAATTGTAAACACTAGCAACTAAATTAGATCCCAAAAAAGAGGAACAAATTTATAAAATATTCAAGTGACAAGCGAATGAAAAAACAGAACGTAAGGCAGAAAGTGGGTAGAAGATGTGACGTACCTGGACACAGTTAAAGATGTTGGCGTTTTTGTTATCAGCTTCATTGGCGTACATGGTGGGATAAGGCACGCCGTATCTGCGTTTCAAAATCACATAAATATTAAAATACAAAATTCAGATTCAATTTACATAAGATTTAATTGTAATCGAGAAAATGGAAGGGGAATTTACTTCTTGCGAGCTCCGCCTACTGCAAAAGACATAAAGGAATTGAGGAAACAGTAAACAACGAGAACTAGAACCACGTATCCATACTCTTTGGGTAGTGATTCCACCACCGCCATTGCTGCTTAATTTCTTGTGATTAGTAGTAGATCTGTTGCAGATATTGGATATTTTTATCAACAAACAAACACACCGCTGTTATAACCGCCTTCTTCGTTTCTATTCCTATTCTAATTCTTGTGGCGGTGATTTCAATACCTAGCTGCCCCAAGTGCTAACCGTCTTAATTGACTTATTTATTTATTTCTCCTATTTTTCATTTCAATAATCATAAACTTTGATAATCTGTTTTATAATTGTTATTTCGCTTTATATTTCAAAATTTGAATATGTGACACATAAAATAATAAAAAATAATCCAACTAAATCATCATATTCTGAAATCCTTTTGGATTCATAGTTAAAAATTCAATGAAATACTAATAAAATACAAAAAAAAAAATAGAATAAGGGTTCCCAACCTCAAAAAAATTCCCTCCTATTTGGAATTATTATATAGTAATAACTACATACTTATTTGGAATTATTATATAATGGACAAAGTCTCATGACTGGTGCACGGTTTTAAGATCAGTGTACTCATCACAATCCTACACATGTATTCATAGAACATGTCTAATATATTCAATGGGTCAATTATTTTTCTAAATGAATCATTCTGTTGCATGAATGCACGATGCACTTGGATGCACAAAATACTCATTCTACATAACAACTAAATAAGTCATCTCTAGCTGGCGTATACACAAGGACTGCAATTACTCACTACTTATTTCCTTTGCTGCATTTCTCATAATATTCTTCTCCAATTGAACTATCATGAGTTCTAAAATTAATTATTATTTTTGTTTTCAACTAGGTCTATACAAAAAAATACACGAAGAAGCTTGTCTAATCCGATAAATATGGATCGTGTGATGTGTTCAAGATCGGATTTGGATCCTCTGCAGTACTTTACGGTGTATTTTTCACTGTGCACCGTTAGATCACACACGCACACACACCCACACGGGTTTGTGTGATCTAATGATGCATAGTGAAAAATGCACCATAAAGTACTGCAGAGGATTCAAATTCATCCAAGATCTTTATAAAGACATAAAATTGAGAGAAGCCCGGGTCATATATGGGCTTAAGCCCAATTGACATATATGATGACATTGACACTCCAATTTACATTAATTTTCTTTAAATTTATTGTGGGGAAATTAGTAGTCAATTATTCAATTTGCAAAAATAATTAATGCCGCTGGGCGATAGGTGGGTACTGTCACACTGACTGGATAGGCGGTGCATCTTAATTGGTCCATCAATAACTACCTAAAAAAAAATTAGTCATTTCATTTTTCGGTTTATTTTAATTTGGGTATATTTGTTTTGGGATTGCGGATAGACTTAGGACTTTGCGCTCTCTGTCTCATACGAATTTGAAATTTTAAATCTGATTTTCAAATCCTACATTCAATCCACACCTACAAATACCTATAAAATTTATTATTACTCTTCCAATACATCACACCTTATACACTTTCTTACTCTTCTCAATATAATATAATAACACAACATCAATCACTATTAAACATTGATTTGACATAAAGTTAAATCTTACCCTACTCAAATCTCAAAACAAACACATACATTTATTATTCATCAAGGATCATAAATCTCTAGATTCTAAAACATTGACTTGCTCCACACACTTAAATCTCAAAACAAACGCACCCTTAAGTATTTGCTTTTCATATACTTTAATATCCCCATTAATTGACAAAATAAAAATTTCAAGCAATAACAAATAATTAAGACAAATTAAGACAAATTTTGGTGTGCGCCATTTGCACCAATTTAGAATTGATGCAATTAGATTTTAATTCAATTTTTTCAATTCTTTTTTTTCTCGGACCCGGCCCAAGTGGTTCATGGTTCACTCGGCTCGAGTGGTTTATGGTTCACCCCACCTGAATGGATCATGATTTAGGGTTCATGATTTTGAATTTAGGATGCAGTGTTTAGAATTTATGATTTATTCAAATTAAAATTGAATTCAATTCCACCAATTGCACATTCACACAAGAACCCCTCAATAATTAATGAACAAAAATTAAGAAAAAGGTCGAACTATTTGCATCACAAAATTATTAAATCCATCCATCGCGCACTTAAACATGGTAAAACTCATTAAAAGGGTAAAAACTCCTCAAAAGTCAAAACAAATTTATAGTATCCCACAACAAAATCCTTTTATGCTTTTCTGAGTAATATTTTTCATTTTAAACCTATTATTCTTTTAATATAGTATCCTGTAAATTGTACAAGAGCTAAGAAAAATAAAGGGCTAGCTTATGATCTAAGTGATAGCATTTGAAAATTATAAGAATGGTTTACATGATAGTATATATGTAATAGTACTAGTATAAATTTTATAGTCGCAAATAGTTGTGTCCAATAAAAATAAAATTGTAGGAAAGCACACATTTATATAACGGGGAACAAGAGTGTTTTCCCAAATGAATTCAATACAAATTACAGGTCATAATAGACTTGTGTAAGTAAGAAGAACATATATTTAAAAGGTGCGGCAGCCAACCCCCCCACCTACATCCATTAATGGTCTTTAATTGATTCTTTTTCTCTATTATTTGAACTCAACCAATAGAACTCATCTTTATTAATTTCCAGTTTCACAATTTCAAACACATAGGAAATAGGAAATAGGAAATAGGAAATAGGAAATAGGAATAGGAATAGGATATGGAGGATTACATAATCAAAACGATTGTGTGTGCAGTAATATTTTGGTCCACGCTTTTTTTGGTAATAAGAAATCTGGTGTTTCCAAAACGATCTTTCGATTTTTGCAACCGCATTGTTTCAACGCTGCATGCTTCTCTTGCTGTACTGTTCAAGATTGGAGTTGCCCTATTTGCCCTTAGCTTCAAAGCCTTCTCCTGATCAGGTATAATTGGGAATTTGGAATCTTAGAAAAAACACACACACGTGTTTTAAGAAAGTGATTTTATTTAGTGATTGTGAGAATTTTTTATTTAATAGGTATAAAATAAATGTTATGTTTGGTAAAAGATTTGAATGGAGTAAATTACTAGTGAAAAGTGTTTGCTCTTTTCAGTGATTATAAATCATTTGTTCTCTCCATTTCAATTATATAGGCTGTTTAGGTTTTGCATATAGATTAAGAACTTTTATTAAAAAGGTAAATTAGATAATTAAAAAATCTATTATAGTCCCTATATAATTTTTTTTATCGATATTATAGTCCTATTTAATTATGGTTATAGTTTACAACATTATTAATTTAATAAACTAATTAGAAAAAGTTAAACTATAGAAATATAAGTCCATATATTTAGTAGAATTATAAAATTATAAAAAAAATAAGTCTATATAATCGGAACAAAAGGAGTATAATTTTTCAAAAACACCCCAATCAACTTTTTAGGTGGATTAATTTCTTTACATTTTAGGGGGTGATCAAACAAGAGGTGCAACATGATAAAAGAAAGCTAAAAATTTGAAAAATATATTTTATGAGTTTAATTTAAAGTGCAGGTCTCCTGTAAAACTTGTTCTTAATATGAAATTTATCGACTGATACTGCTACACTTGTAAATTGAGATCATAACACTAAATATTATAAGTATCAATTTATAAGTGTAATGGTATCAATTTCATAGCATGAATAAGTTTCATATGAGAGTTTGTGTAATTTAAACGACGAGTATTAATAATTGAGATGGATGAACAGATGCAAACGCTAGCAATAACAATAGGATATCTGATATATGATTTGGGGTGCTGCCAATTTGAGAAGGAAGTGAAGCTTGATAACGCAATTCATCATATAGTCAGCATTGTTGGCCTCATTGCTGGACTTTCTTATCAAAGGGTACATTTCTTTTCTGATGCTCTTTTTATGAATATTTTTTGTTAATTTAGGTAAATATTTTAATTTTGTTGCAATATTAAAAATATAGTGTGGATCAGAAATGGTGGCATCCTTGTGGATTACAGAAATGTCAAGCCCATTTCTCCACTTAAGGGAGCTTCTGAAAGAGCTGGGATACAAGGCTACAAAATTCAATCTTTCGCCGTTGATGTTAGTCTATGCTTTTCTTTTATATGATTAATATATAGAATTTATTTTGAGATTAATAAAAGGGTACGTGAGTGAGATTATTTTGCTATATTATTATAGAAATTACTCTCATATAAATATTTCAAATGTTAAATGTCTTTCATTTATGCCCAATATTACTAATTTTATTTGGTTTGCAGATTGCTTTTGCAATGATCTTCACTTTTGCTAGGATGGTAATTCGGCCATATCTCACTTATGTCGTTCTATCTACCTCCAATCCTCTTCTCATGAAGGTAATTAATTTAACCATATCTATATACATCTGGATTCAGTGACCAATGTCTTCTGGAAAACAATTTCTAAAATGCTGTCTATCTATACAGATTTTAAATTTCACTTGCTTCCTAATTAAAATATGGGTTAATTTTATATAAATACACGAGTTTTATGTCAAGTATTAATTTGATGACCTTTAGAATTATAGTGAAAAAGTTCAATCTTTGATGCTGTTGCAAATCGATATGTGTGTTTTTTTTCCCTCCGATCGGTGACAGATGATGTGGTTCGCTAGACTTGTCATGTAGAATTACATTATTAAACCGTGAGTTCTTTATAAAAAAAATGTAGCAAAAAAAACCATGTAATTTTACGTGACAAGTCCGACGAACCATGTCATCTGTCACCAGTCAATTTGCAACAACATCAAAGATTGAACTTTTTTTACTATACTTATAAAGATAGTGATTAAATTGATATTTGACCTAAAAATTATGTATTAATTCAGAATTAACCCTTAAAATAACAAGACATTTAATTTCATTTTTTTTATAATGATAAATAACTGGGAAAATAACTTTGTGTTTTCATTTCTTTTTTTTTCTTTTTTTTTGTGGGGGTCAGTCAATGGCTTTGGGGATACAAATAGTAAGTGCATTTTGGGTCTACAAGATTGCAAGGATGATGACGTACAAACTGGGTAGAAAATCCTCATCCATCAAAACCCAATGATATTTGCTTTTTCTGCTCCCAACCAAAAATGTACAAGGACAAGAATATGATTTGTAATTTTTTCATTGATGATGCAACAAAAATGTACAACAACATTATCATTATTGATGCAAGGAGGTGGAAGAACCTCGTTATATTGTTCCTACTAAACATGAGATGAAGTTCTAACATACAACATAATACAAAGACTTAAGCAATAAGCATGTGCACTCCAAACGATATCGTGCAAATCATAAGACCGAGCAGGCCCACGAAACAGTATTTCCTGCATCAGAGATTCGAAGAATATGTCAAACATAATTGTTATCTGCTGTGAAAAAGCAATGTCTGAAGTCTGGTCCCGAGTTGAGTCTCAAAAAATTGAAAGGCTTAGTAGAAAGAGTTCAAAATGAGAGCGATGAGTTTCAAATCTATCATAGAATGAATAAACTCGATTCGTGAGACCTCAATTAATTTGTGGACATGGATTCCAAATCCGTCCTCCAAACCTTATAATAAAAATGCAACCACAATGTACCCCGAAGACACGTTTAAAAACAAAGGTTATGGTCAAGCAGAAAACCAAAATGGTGTGAACAATCTATTGCATGTTACCAACAAAGAGTTGATGCCTTAATCATTGGAAAATAGAGAAATTATAATAAGAGACAGAATTCAGTACAACTTCCATTCAAACTTAGGTTGTCTGTCTTACCCTAAACATATCAGCAAATGTGTTCATCTAGTAGCTCTTGCAACTTAATAAACCCTACGGGCATAACATAAATCAAAGTCTATTCGATGAATTAGAAAATATTAACATCACTTTACAGAGATGTTTATTTCACATTCAAGAAAACATTTATGTTCCTGTTTTATTGAACTCCATCCGCCAAGAGTATGTCTAACGTCTTAATACCACTCTCCTAGAAATACATCTTTTAAATAGTGTTCCGTATATCTCCTCGGCTGTATTTTCTGCTAGATTTTGAGAGAACCCTATGAAATGGTCTAATCAGCTTCGGCGATCTACCTAGTTTACTTCATTTCATCAATAAAAGAAAAGAAAACTTCTCCCCTTTAATTTTAGTATCCTTTTGTGTAGATACCTTTCAAGAAAAACAGTAATACACTAAACACAATAAGTTACTGACGGGTGTTGATTCATACTGCCAGGCGAATAGTTTTCAAATGTTTGCACAAACAAAAATTAGCCATATGAACCAAAATAGGCAGTCAAAGGCATGAGCTGAGTTTTCTTTTCCTTCCTTAGACTATCTATGATCAAGAAAGTGAAAATCGAATAATGGCAAAGTGACGCAGAAACTAACCCGATTGTGAAACGGATTTTTGGATCACCAGTGGAGTAACCTGTGAAATAGAAGTACCGTCCAACGGTGTACACAACTCCGAGTAACGCACAAATCAGAGGGTGCCTAATTCCTCCCAAAATCATCAGCATGAAATACATGGGCATCATTTCCAGTGAATTCTGGTGACCCCTCTGCACCCACAAAGTTCATAATTCATAATTGTGGCCACTCATTAACTTTTAGCACCATCAATTACATGACATGTACAAAAGAAAACATAAACCCCAAATCAAATTATACAGTAAATAACTAAGGGGTTAAGCCCCAATTCAAACTGGAACAGATCATAGAGGCTACAGCAGCATTTACACCAATAAAATCCCAATAAATGCAACAAAACTATGCAATCAACAAAGCGCATAATGGCAATACAAGAACCCAAACAGTAATTAGAAAATGAAAAAAAGGGAAATAGGCAAAACTGGACACAATTAAAGAGCTTAGCATCCTTGTTTTCAGCTTCAATCGCGTACATGGTGGGATAAAATACCTTATACCTAGCCTCAAAATCACACAAAATACGAAATTACATTAGGGCTTTCAATCAAAAGCACAGAAGCAAAAATAAAAATCGAGAAAAATTACTTCTTCCGAGCTGTCCCCACTTGCTTAGACATCCAGAGATTGAGGAAGCAGTAAGCAACAAGAACAAGAACGACATATCCGAACTCCTTCGGGAGTAATTCCACTCCAGCCATGTTTTTTTACTTTCAGATTGATGAGATTTAGCAATATTCAGTGAATTGGGGAAAGAAATGCAGGTATTTAAAATTTGCGGTGGATGAAATCACATCACCAAGTTGCGAATATTATAATGGAGTATTCGAGTGAAATCTCTTGGTTTCAGCTACCAAAGCTTTTGCCCCAAGTTTGCATCAAGATGGGATTTGACTTTGGATTATTCATTATTCTGGAGTATTCTGGAACCTATTACTTAACTCATATTCTATCTTTAGTCGAACTTGCGATCTCAAAATTGAATGCTAAGGTAAGGTACTTGTTCTTGGATTTCAAAAGCAACAATAATGACTTACAAAATTAAGAGTAATAACTATAATAAAAAACAAAAGTTGGAATGAAAATTACAACGAAACAAATTATGGATATTAAAAAAATTTAACTGTATGATAATAACAATTTTCTACTTTTAAGATCAGTAAATGTCAAGTTGCTTTGCTGAATCTTCGAGCATGAATAATTGGAAGGATGCAAACTAGAGTTAAGGTGATACTTTTGTCGATAAACAAACACATCTCGAGTAGTACTTACGAATTGACGTGACTTTCTCAAATGTATAGAAATGTTCGTTTTTAAACGAGACGCTAGGGGTGTGAAGAATTCGGTGAAAATTGAATTAACCGATTGAATCAAACCGAATTTTGTAATTTGGTTCGGTTATTTGATTTTCAGTTCGGTTACGGTTTCTAATCTTATAAAATTTCGGTTTTCGGTTCGGTTCGGTGACGGACAAAAACTGAATAACTGAAATATAATTATTAAATATATAATAATATTTTTTTTTTGCATGATTAATTGATTACACTGCGTTCGCGTGTACTCGGTAGGACTTTTATTTAATGATCTTGTGGATTGTTGTTATTTAGTACATGAAATTTATGGATTGTATTTTTCTATTGAAAATTTTATGTTATTTTTATTCATGTATGACTTAAAAAGTCAAAAAAATCACAAAATTTCGGTCGGTTCGGTTAAAAATCGAACCGAAAATTTCGCTTCGGTTACATTTCGGTTTTCACGATTATTCGGTTAGTTCGGTTATCAATAATAAAATTTTAATTTGGTTCGATTTTGTTTATTCGGTTCGATTCGGTGACCAAACCGATCAATGCTCACCCCTACGAGACGCACATCAACTGTTAACACACCGTCAAATTGAAATGAAAATCCAATGAATTATGCCCAGATTCGTTGTTATTCAAATTGTTAGCTTGATACACATGGGCCAAATTCATTTTCCACTCTCCAGGTAATAAGTGCTCTGTTGGGTTTATTGAGCACCAAATGATGATTTATAATATAAATATGGTAGGAATAATAAAAAATGAAAATGCACAAAATAAAGAAGTAGTTTACAACAACTGAAGTATTACTTTTCAGTAAAATAAATATTATTTTTCAGCAATCTAATCTTCGCACTCATGAAATAATTTAATTCTGCACGAACAACTTCTGGAAGTCTTCGATCCTTGCACGTACCAAACAACAGCAGCACGAGCAAATAGAAAATAAACAAATATTAGAAAAACTCACAAAAGTCGAGTCAAGGTGGAACCTTTCCCCGCAAAATGAAATACGCTTCGATGGTGCTCTCAATTTGACGTATCATTTCCAAAGGTAAAACGACTTTCGTCTTTACACATGCAGCTCCGCAACGTGTAAAGCTCCGATGAACTGAAACGACACAAGAACTGAACTGCACTACTATATGCAGATGCACACACGAACTATTTATGCTGATGAATGATAAATATTTTTGCAGGATTTTTCCAAGTATTTTTCAAGTGTTTTGTCAAGTTCTTTCAAGTGTTTCAAGTATGTCCAACAAAAAAAATGCATGCCATATTTATAGGGAATTGCCTCCAAGTGGAGAGCCAAGAAATTGATTGGCACATTCAAGGCTAGCATAAGTTACAAAATTAATGGCATTCAAATAGTCATTTGTAACTTTCATGAGTTACACCTGATTTGAAACGTCCACGAAAAATAAACATCCGGACGTTCAGATTCGTCCAAATTTAAATTCAAATATGTAGCAGGAAGAAAGACACGTTATAACGTTTCAACTTAGTGAGATTCTCACTTACCAAAATTTTTTTTTTGAGATTACAAATATACTATAATCATCTTCTCAGAGAGTAGACCGTTTCTATATCCTTTAAATTATTCAAAATTAAATTGTACGCCCCTCATTTAATTAATTAGTGATGAGTGTCTCATAATCTCACTAAACACCAATTAAATTAATTTAATTGATCAAATCAATTTTTCCCAACATGCTCCTCAGCCAGTTAACTTGAATTACACTATCTCATTCCTGTTAATAAGGAGCTTAACCAACATATAATAAAATGTGAAACAATTAACTTACTTTCATATTTTTCAACACTTTATTTAGTAAAGTAAATCTCGACACACTAACATGGTATTAATGTTTCATTATTCGAAATTTAATTTTAAAAATTATAAAATTACCACGATCATCTAATTTAATTGTAAATCCGTTTAATTAAAAAAAAATTAAACACTCGAATAATGGTCAAACTCAAGTGCCATACACCCCCAACTAATGAGCAATTAAATACTATTTATTTGCCATTTCATTGGTTTAAAAACCAACTTTCTATCAATTAGCAACTACAGTGTAGTTAAAGGGGAAGCAAGTGTTAATAAAGTAGTTGAAGATATAAATGAGTGACCTATTAGTCTATTACGTGTATAAATGAGGACGTAAGTATATTAAAAAAACTCGTAAAGATTTTTTTATTAATAACCTATATCGTGAAAGAAATACAGAATGTAAAACGTAGTAACAATTCCAATTTCAACGTTGTAGAAATAGCATTACTAGAAAGTTTAAAATTTATCTCATTTTTAATAACAGTTAAATAATCATTGACAACAACCCATTATTTATTAGTATCCAATATATCTTCTCTAGAAAAGTTCAAAGTCAAGCGGACACTCTGTTTTATTACTTGGTCATTGCATTAACTTCTACTTTTTCTGTATATTTGCTTGGCGAGTAAACTATTTTAATATCATTATCGACTTTCGAAACTATTTCTAATATTATAATTGACTTCTAAAATAGGATTGTGACTTGTAAGGCAATTTAATACCTGGGCCGGACCTCCATCTTGATATTTGGGCCTCAATTTCTAAACCCGATGAGACTAGAGAACATAAGCCCAAGACTCATAAAATACATATAATGAGACGAGGACTGTCGAATAAATTACAAAAAATCTCAAGCAGGATTTAATAAATAATTGTTTTTTTCTTCATTACAAATTCCCCCTCAAGAATTTAGGTCTAAAATCTTACCTTCACGAAAAGGTTGAAATGAATTTTACAATCTTTGATTGAGCCCTTTCCTTCTCTTCTGGACCATCAAGATCGCCAATATAGTCATGATACTCCTGTGATTCATTGAGTAGTGAAAATGAGTATGAAATAAGAGCAGTACAAAATTGATGCGAATATTAATATTTTATGAACTCCTAGAAATATATATTTTTTGGACAGACCACCAATACGTAAATTCAATTCAATAAAAAAAAAAGATTCAATAAACAATGGGCATTAATTTAATTTAATTTCAACAGAGAAGACCAACATATTTTAACAATGTTAGATTAGCAAAAGATTCACATAAACACAAACAGAATTCATAAGAGCCTAAAGTGGAATTGCTATTTTTGATAATAAGTTGAGAGGCTAATACCTGAAGAATATCCTTAACATCCTTCCTACTTAACTTTTGCTGCTTCAATAACAGTTCAATTCTTGCTCTCATCCGAGGGTGCCTAAAAACGAGAATTCCAGCAATTAAAAATCAAAGACTAGAAAGAGATAACAGAAGAAATCAGACCAGTTACTTTGACATATAAGATGGCAGGACTTACTCAGAGGTCCAAAGATGGCCCAGAATAACAGCGATTAACTGCATAAGCACAGAATAAATCAACCGGGAGAATCAGTACGTACAAACTTAAATAGCTAAAAAGTACTAATAACCAAGAAAAAGTAAAGCTGCACATGCCTGAAGTGTATAGAGCCCAGAGTCTAGCTTCCGGTGGTACTTCTCCTCTTCATCAATCTGCAACAGCAGTAAATATAAAATGAGACTGTAAAATTTTCTTTTACGTTTTTCCGAATGCAATAGTGAAAGGAGAGAAGATTCTAGACATCACTTAACCTCAAGATCGTCAAGCTCTAACTGACTTAACCGCTCATCTTCTGCTTTCACTCTATTAGAGTATCTATAAATTATAGCAGAAACAAAAGGGGTCAGAACAACATCAGTCTCAATAAAGCAGTGTATATCCAAATGAAAGTTGGGCAAGATAAATGACCTCATGTAAAGTTCCATTAGCCGGTCTATCTTTTCACATTCATTTTCCACAAATTTACTTAACAATCTCTCTCTTCTAGAACCCCTCGAAATTCCACCTGATGTGCAATACAAATTGGTATCAGTATAATCTCATTATCAATCCATAAAATGCTGTAGAAGATGTTTCCAGGGGAACAAAATATGAGCCAGAATTTCCATTGATGAATGTATACAAATTAGTGCATAAAGACTTCTGAGAATAAAGATTAGAAACATCAAGGATTACAAGGCATATTATCAAATCCTATCACAAACAAAAATAAGGCTATCCAACTCAATGCAGGAACAAAAACAATATGACGAAATTATGTGCTAGCCTGAATCATAGGATTACGGATAAATAGTTATTCGAATATAATTCACTTAATGTTCTAAGAAACTGAAACCCCGGCCAAACTGACTGAGGCAGGAGCACATCATATAATTCCTTCAGAACTAGAAAGTCAGGAATAAGATGAAAAATCAGAGTGAATTCCAAATACAAAATGCATAAATTCATACCACCACAATGTTACAGTTTCCTTGTATCTATCTATATCAATTATCAAGGAGTAAAGATAAAAACATAATCCAAAAAAAAAACGTAATCCAAAAGGAACTTGCCTGCTTACCAAATAGTGATGCAATAAGTGAAATGAGACGTTCTTCGAATTCTTCCAAGGAACGTTTTTTCTTGTTCTTCTTGCTGAGAGGTAGCTAACCAACAATAACTTCAAAAGTTTAGCCACAAAGGTAGACACGTATGATAGAAAAATAGCACTTACTGATACATCTTAAAGCCAGAACTCTAATCATTAATAACAGAAATTATCAAACAATACACAGAGGCCCATGATAATAGGGCAGAACATCACTTGCAGTGTCAATTGCGCGGTTTAACCTGTTAAGGTTAATGAATTTGATAAACAAAAGGAGCATGTAATCGAACCTAGAGAGAATTAAAAGTGATCTATGAAAGAGAAAACACACATGCTCTCAATATGTTTAACCAGGTGCTGTTTAAGAGAAAGGGGAGTGAACTTGCCTTACCCATAAAAGCAGGAAATGCAGTTTTCAGCCCCATCACATCAATAAAGCGCTCACAAGCAGGTGGATAATTCGTCATGGCAAAGTCCAATGCCCTGATAGCAGACCCATAACACAGTTTCTTCTGATTCATAATAATGATCATCAATTCCACCCCTTCCGCCTTCACAAACCTCTCCTTATTCTCCAACGGCATTAACAAGCAACACAAGCAGTCGAACAAATTTTCAACCATCTCCTCTTCGTCTCCCGTTTTCGGGTCCTTAGACTTGTACATTGCCACAGCCTGTAACAGAGTATCCACACCATTCATTTGACCAAACCTCTTCTGATTCGCAGCACTATTCTGCAACAAAATTGCCAGAATCTCCGAAGCATACTGCTTATTACTATCAAACTCGCGTATTTTAATCCTGGCCAGAAGCCATTTCAATAGCTTGGTCTTCTCGCAAACGAGCTCGGACACAGAAGGCCTGACCTCGATAAGGTTCTCAATGGTGGACAATGTATTATAAATCGCGGCCGATTCATCGGGGTCGGAGTCGTTTAACCTAGCTAAATTCTGAACCAGCAATTCTACTGCGCTATTCTCAACAAGGGCGTCGACGAGAACCTGCGCCGATTCATCGTTATCCTCGACAACATCGGCGTCGGTGAGGTCCTGCAATAGGGTGACGGCGTCAATGGCGATATCCGTATTATCGTGATTGAGAAGTCCGGTGATTGAATTGACGGTACCGAGGCTGACAAGATCGGGGTAAAGCTCCGGCGCTCCGGCGAGAATTTTGAGCTTCTCGAGCTCGTCGTGGAGCTCGAGTTCGGAGTCGGCGAACTTATCCGGGTTGTCCGGGTACTTCAGGCGGGCGGCGGTGTTGGCGTTGAGGCGGCGCTCTAAGGCGAGAGCGAGCTTTTTTAGGGTTTTAAGGTCGAGAGTTTCGATAGCGTTATGTTGGGATTTCTCGAGCGCTTCAAGGAGAGAGAGGTCGATGCTATCGACGGAAGGAGGAAGGGACGACGGAGGCGGAGAGGCGGAGCGCTTTCGTTTTTGCGGTGGAGGGAGGTCCATTACGTCGTCGGTTCAGGTTCAGCTTAGTTTTCCGGCCGGGGAGTGGTTATTGTGCCCTAAATTGATTTGTTGAAGAGTTATGGGTTTAGATGGATCGCAGGAAATTAATTGGGCTTTGATATTTGATAGATGGGCCCAATAAGACGAAGCCCATTCGCATTTTACTTGTATATTTCAGTTTTCGAAAGCATTTTCTTCTATATAGTCATTTGGTTTAGGGATCGTGCTGGTCTAAATTATTATTCCTATAAAGATTTGTATGAACATTTAAAATGAAAAAAAAGATTTGTACAGAGATGCATCTATGCATTTAAAAAGGAAAACGAAGATTTGCGGTGGTTCCCTTCATTATATAATCAACACTGTTAGCCCCGCGAATTTCGTGGACTGAATTTTTTTTTCATGTAAAATAATTAATAATATTTTAATTTTTTATTATTATTTAGTCATATTTTTTATGATTAAATAATTTGTAATTTATAAAATATTAAAAATGAATATAATTTAAATATGCAATTATAATTTTATGTGTTATTATATTTGATGACTCTATAAACGACACTCATATAAAAAAATCAACATCTATTTTCTAAGTGAAAAATATTTATATTTAAATATGACATATAATTTTATTTAAATATAATCCTATAAATTTTTTAGATTGTATAGAATTTAAATAAATCTCATAATCCGATAATATAAACCTACATTATTTCAGAGTCAAATATACTAATGATCTCCATTTTGCATAACTCGCGAGATTTTAAAAAAAATTATATATTTTTATATACTTCAAACATTTATTTAATTTGATTAATTTAATTTTATTGTATTCATTCATATTTATTACTACTCTTAAAGTATACCTATGATTTATATTTTTAAACATTTATGTGATGTATGTTTCTATTAATTTATTATTCTAAATTAATATAATACATGTTTTAAACATAAAATATTTGCAATTTCATATCATGTTGATTCAATATTTATTGTATTTTCATTGTTAAGTAATTATCCTCGTATAATACAATTCACCTATAAAAAAAATCAATATATTAATAGTATTTTAAAGATTTTACGTTATACTAATTATTATAATTAAGGTATATCATACACTCGTAGTATAATATAAATAAATTATTATGTCATTAGCAGTTTAAGAAACGACAATTAATTATGCATAATATATTGGTAAGATTTTTTTAAAAAAATTATAAATATTTTAAATGGTATGATTGACTACAATAAAATAATTTAAAACGTAAAACTTTTTTCAATTTTATATATTTGACTTCTCTAATTAATTTAATTTGAATTAAACATCACATTTACTTATGCTTTTAGAGCAGACTTGACCGATACTTTATAGAAAATAAGTTAAAATCAACTAACATCAATTATATATTAATGAGTTACTATATATGTGTGTATTTCACCAAATGCCTATACAAAATACTATTTCCATTTTTTAAAAATAATTCAAATATTCAAAAGTTAAGAGGACATTTTATTTAAACAAAAAGATATTATATTTTTCCGTTAAAGTCATATGTTAACCATGTCAAAATTATTGTAATGTAATTGTAGCCAGATTTTTTTTTATAAATTGTTTATTTGTATTATGTTTTAGATCAATTCAATTAGACATCTAAAGATGACCCAGTTTTAGCACAAATACTTAATTAGTCTAAAAATTAGAAGTTTTGAATTTAACATAAATCATTAATTACCTAAATTATTCTCTTATAACGAATATCAGACTTTTGAGGTACGAATACATATTTACTAATTTTTTTTTTTAATGTTATCATTTTATATAAGATTTATATATCTATTGTGTATATATATATATATATATATATATATATATATATATATTTGATAATTTACAAAACAAACTTAGTATTAATCTAATGATCGCAAAATATCATCAATTGATATGACATATACAATTCTTTGTATATTTAGGTCAAGTTTGACATGATAAATTTTGTAAATAAATTTAATATAAAATATGTTTTAACTTTAAAAAAAAATAGAACATAAAATATTGTATGATTTAATAAAATTATGTAAAAGGTTAATAAATAAAAAAAATTATAATTTAATAAAGATGTATTGTACAAATTAATTTTTCACTTAATTTTCATTATCTCAGCTTTTTTATATACTATTATAGTTTATATTTTATTTAGATATTGAGTGATAGTTTTATTAATATGCATTATTGCATTAATTAAGCAATTCTTTTATTTAAGGTTATATAATATACTAATTTTTTTAACTCTTTAATTAAATTAAACTTGTAATTAAGGATAAATAAATCATATTGTAGTACTTATAACCAATAAATACAATAAAATTCATCCAAAAGTATATAGATTTTTTCGTATTGTTCATGCACCTAACACTTTTAAAGAATATACTGCTAATAAATAAATTAACTGTTCCTCTTAATTTGTACATTCAAATATCTTGTCCGAAAAAAATGCATTTGTTTGTCTAATGATCAGATGATTTGCATTTATTAATATTTTGGCTCACGTACATTGTTTAAAATATTTAAATAAATTTGATAGAGAAAATGATGTTTCATTAGTCGATACATATCTTCCATAAAAAAAATGTTGTATCTAATTAAATATAGTTTGACCTTTTATGTTTGGTAATTAATTTAAAATCAATTATTATTATTAAAACATGAAATATAGCTAAACCTATATATAGAAATAAATATTCACCTGCAAAAAATTATTGTTTAGGTCTTGTATGCACCCGGGTGCACCGTGTATTCATAATGCATTTTAGAAACGTGCAACTTGTTATGCTTAAAAGTGTAACTTATTTACATAGAAAAATGCAACTGTTAATATGGGAACATAATTGCATGTTTTTGTTTTATATAATTGCACGTTTCTAAAATGCCCTATGAGTGCACGGTGCACCCGGGTGCACATGAGACCTACTCAAAATTATTTGCTACCATGATATATTCTAGTCAATAAATTCTAAAAACATTCAATAAATTCCGCAATCTAAAAGATATATTTATAATTAAATTTTGAACGTATTGTAATTTAAGTATTAATCATTGCAATAATAAAAAATTTCTTATTACACTTTTAAATTTATAAATTGTACCTAAACAATCACTTTTGAAGATTTGGTCAACTAATCAATTTCCACAAATTTCGTTATGTAATAAGTATATTTTTTACGACATCAAATTAATCATTTTAAGTACGCGATTTATATCTCTTAATTAAACATAAATATCTAAGATTTTGGAATTCGTTGCATTTACATTTACTAATTGTACATTACTAATAAATTTTGTAATTTTTATATCAAGTTTAATTATACCAATTTATATTTTCAATTAAAAAGATCATGTAATTATGCGAAATAGGAATCTTAGTTCATCATGAATGAGATAACTTGACAATCATGTTAAAGGAGTGTACGTTTAACACTAAATATTACAAATGTGAAAAAAATGTAACATTAAATTATGGATATTTCAATTAAAAAAGTAATACTATCCACGAAAAAACCAATACTATAAGAACTAATCATAATAACATAATATATTCATTTTACTTCTTTAATTAAATTTGCAATTAAAGATAAATAAATTATGGTACTTATGTACCAATAAGTCCAATAAATTTTTTGACGAAAAACTACATATAATTTTTCGTAATGTTCATGCCCCCGATACTTTTCAAGAATATACTGCTACTAAATAGTTTAATTGCTCCAGTTAATTTGTACATTTAAATAACTATCCAAAAAAAATCATTATTTTGTCTAAAAATCAGATGATTTACATTTACGAATACTTTAATACACGAACATTATTTAAAATATTTAAATAAATTAGACATACAAAATTATATTTTTCAGTACATATCTTCCATCAAAAAAATATTGCATCTAATTAAATATAGTTTGACTTTGTATATTTGGTAGTAATTTATAATCAATTATCATTAATTATATATTAAATATAATTGACTGGTCTTGCATCTTTTTACAAAATAACATAATGAGGGTGTTTGAAAGAATATATAAGTGATTATAGTCACCTAGAATTGTGTGGATAAACAATTTGGAGTGTTTTATTTTTCTTATATTAGATTAAATAAGCTCTTAAAAGTCATTATAAGCTAAAAGTTGAAAAGTTGGTGATTTTTGGTAGCTTATTAGCATATTTTAAGTATTATTAACTTTTTTTGCAAAGACTATCAACTTTTTATTTTTATTTTTTTACAAACACCGTCAATTTACATTATTAATCAATTTTCTCATAATCACTAATTTTAATAACTTTTTCAAAAGAATATTTTTTTTTGAAAACACCCCTAATATATATAAGAAAAAGTCTTTAATTATATTGAAAATTTTCTTCACCATCAAACAGTCAAAAAAGATGTGCATGAAAATATTTCATTATACGTTCATTTCAATATTGAGTTTGAAAAATTACATAATATATAGTAGAGAAATTCCTATAAAAAACATAAATATAGTATATAAATTATTATTTTTTAACTTAGATCTACCAAAAATTTCAAATACATATTTTTGAACTGATCGCATCTTTTTATTTTCATACATTTAGAATGTATGATTTACGGATCTAATATGACGTTGGATATAATATTAAATCATATTTTTTGAATTTAGATCTAATCAAAGATAATTAATGAAGATTGATATACTCCAAATAAAGATATATTTATATTCTGGATAAATATATTATAAATAATTTATTATTAGTTATTATAATTAAATGGACTTTGACTTTATATTTTTTGTAAATATATTATTAATTAAAATATTATATTACACCATAAAAAATAAATCAAACTTGAAATAAACATTAAAATATAGTGGTTGAAGGATCATCATTACTTACATTAAAAAAAGTACATTAATCTATATCTAAAACGAAAATTTATGAACTTTTTACAATGATCTTCGCATTAGATGCGATATACATATAATATTGTTCTCATCTTCATAGTAGAAAACACACAACCTTAGTGCATTCATTTTTTTTAATCATAATTCAGTAATTTAATTGCACGATTTTGTATAACCTCAGATTATAGTAATTTATATTTTGGGTAAATATATTGTAAATCAGCTATCATTAATTATTATAATTAAATGGACCTTGACTTTATATTTTTAATAAATATATTATCAATTAAGTATCATTAATTACACATTCTATTTAATTAAAGCAATAATATTGATATACAAATAATAATTACACTATTATTTCATATAGTATTAATATTCACTATGCAAAAGTGTCAGATATTGAAATAATCTAAACAGCGTAATGAATTTCGTGCATTTTATTTTTTTAAATCATAATTCAAGAATTTAATTGCACGATTTTATATCACCCCAGAGTATAGTAGTTTATATTTTTTTTGTAAATATATTGTAAATCAGTTATCATTAATTATTATAATTAAATGAACCTTGACTTTATATTTTTGGTAAATATATTATTAATAAATTATCATTAATTACACATTCTATTTAATTAAAGCAAGAATATTGATATACAAATAAAATCACACTATTTTATATAGTTTTAGTATTCACTATGCAAAAGTATCAGATATTGAAATAATCTAAACAGAGTGACGAATTTCGTTTGACAAATATTACACCAAAAAATAAAAAACCAAACTTGAAATATTTTATCAAATTAACACTAAAATACAATGGTTGAAGGATCATCATTACTTACATTAAAAAAAGTACATTACTCTAAATCTTAAACGAAAATTTATGAACATTTTACAGTTATTTTCGCATTAGATCGATACACATGTAATCTTGTTCTCATCTTCATAGTAGAAAACACATAACCTTCATGCATTCATTTTCACATAATCATCTTCTGATATCTCATAATTTTCTCCATATGTAGAATAAATTGAATAATTTAGATCACCTGTATAAAAATTAAAATATTAGAATGAAATGAAATAATAATGAATTCAAATAAGAATCAAGAAATATCGGAAGAAATCTGTAAACATGATCAACTTTAAACTACATAATGAATCAAAAGAATTACCAGAAAAAAAAATAAAGAGAGAGAGAGAACAATGATAATCTCTGAGGAAGAATAGGTTTTCGAGAATGAATAAAAAATGAAAGAGAGATGTCACAATTTATAGGAAATAGAAAATAAAATCAACGGTTGAGATCAAAACAACACTCTAAATGAATGAGATTAGAGAGATTAAAAATAGAGCCCCAAGGCTTTGTCACATCACCTGCCACATCATTTTATCATTTGACACATTATCTTAGAAATGTTTTGCATTACAGAGATTATAGATAGATATATTAAACACAAAATTTATGCCAATGTGTAGAATTACGTATGTGTCCTTGTGCTTAGGATTTTCTAGCAACGATTTATTTCAAAATAAAAAATCAATTTACAACATTCTAGCAATGGCGTACATCACTAGTACATATCTGTTTTGTGTGTTTCTAAATTTTGCAAAAAAGGATCAACTTCAGATTTCCTCCATTATCACACACTAAAACGCGCAGTAGAGAAAACTGTGAAGGAACTAGAAATGGCAGGGCAGAAAAGGGTCCTCTTGCTGTGCGGAGACTATGTCGAAGATTACGAGGTGAAGTAACTTTTTCTTTAGAAAAAATATTTGAGCTGGCGATTGCGCTAACTGGATTGTAATTAATTTCGTTATCAGGTGATGGTTCCATTTCAAGCGTTGCTGGGATATGGGCTTTCCGTTGACGCCGTTTGTCCCGGTAAGAAAGCCGGTGACATTTGTCGCACTGCAATCCACGATTCTCTTGACCACCAGGTTTTTACCACATCCAATTTATGAAATTATTGTTTGATTTGGCTGTATTTAAAATGTTACTAGCCCAAGGTTTTCTGTTCAAGCTCTCCTCTTTGTAGTTAGCATTGCCTCAGTGGTCAAATTTTAGTGCAAGTGTTGTGATTATCTTTGTTTAATCTTTTTTTTCTGTATTGAGCTATTAGAAAGAAAAGGGACTGATGTCTGTCTTAATAACATACCATCTCAGGAGCAATTCTTGAACTTGACTTTTGAAATGCTTGTTATTTCTCGATCCCATTTTAGATTCAAAGTTGTTGGAAAAGTTTCATATTGTGGTTGCTGTCACTTTGTATGCGGAAAAGTAAAATTAGAGTGCTCTGATTCTCTGAAATGCAATGCAGAATTCTTTCAGAGATTGAGAAATAGATGAGGGTAACATAACAATGGGTAGATGCACCAATTTCGAACTTTTAAAACAAATTTGCACTATAACACTATTTCGTATTTTCGATCACATATGTGCTCTGTCTACACAACATATCATATGAGAGGAATCGAGATGCAACAGTTCCAGTAGGGTGAGCACTTATCTATTGTACCTCACTTCTTTTGTAGGCTTATAAAATCTTGTTTTATGTTCTGGTCTAACTTTCTTTTGATTGAATCCTTTTTCTCTCCATTCCAATAACTAGCAAGTATGACTGAGGGGGTGTTTGCAAAAACTTATAAGTGATTATAGTCACCTAGAATTGTGTGCATAAGCAATTTGGAGTGTTTTATTTCTCTTTTAGTAGCTTAAATAAGCTCTCGTGAGCTATAAGCTAGAAGCTTTAAAAATGATGCTTTTAGTAGCTTATTTGTTTTTTTAAAAAACTTTTTAACTTTTTTTGCAAACACTATCAACTTTTCTTTGAATTTTTTTACAAACACCATCAACTTCTACTATTAATCATTTTTCTCATAATCACTAATTCTAATCACTTCTTTAAAATCATAAGTTTTTGCAAACACCCCCTGAGATTAGCTGATTATTTTCTTTCTTCTTTTTCTGCTAGTTTTTCGCACTCAGTTAGTTATAATACCTTTTCTTGTGGTTTTTGGGCATTATATGTTCTTTCCTCACAAATGGATGCAGACATATTCAGAGTCAAGGGGACATAATTTTGCTCTCAATGCTACTTTTGATGAAGTAGATGCCATCAAATATGATGGGCTGGTCATACCAGGTGGACGTGCTCCAGAATATCTTGCGATGAATGAATCCGTTGTAGAATTGGTTAAAAAGTTTGGTGATTTGCAAAAGCCAATTGCATCCATTTGTCATGGACAATTGATCTTAGCTGCAGCTGATTTGGTTAAAGGCAGAAAATGCACTGCTTATCCAGCTGTTAAACCTGCACTTGTTGCTGCTGGGGCCCATTGGGTAGAACCTGAGACCATGGCTTTCTGCACCATTGATGGAAACCTCATAACTGGAGCTACATACGAAGGGCATCCTGAGTTCATTCGGCTTTTTATCAAGGCACTTGGAGCGAAGATATCTGGTTCTGGCAAGAGAATACTATTTCTTTGTGGAGTAAGTTCCTATTATTTAGTTTCAAGTTCGAGTCTCTAAACTAGAAAAAACTTTTCTTAGGATTTACTTTCTTATTCTATTGGCTTGGTAAGAACTATGATTGATTTGCAGAAATTGGGGTATTATTTTCATTGTTGTATTTGTTTAGCATTCATAAATTCATTAAATGACCTCATACAATGCATCTCTACTATTAGCTTTATAACTATCTGTTAGGGATATAAGCTAGGGAGCCCTAACTTAACCCAAAACCATGGTCAAAGGTTAAGGATTGACTCCCATTTATATACCCTTCCACACTTTCATGTGGAACCGATGTGGGATCGTAACAATCGACCCCCCTTAAAGCCGGACGTCCACGGACGGCACACTCCGGGTGGCAACCCGCCCACATTCGAGGTGGCAACCACTGGGCCCACCATCGGGTAGCCCCATTCCGCTGCCCGCCCGAGTTTTCCCACAGACGGCGCCAATTGTTAGGAATATAAGCTAGGGAGCCCTAACTTAACCCAAAACCTTGGTCAAAGGATAAGGATTGACTCCCACTTATATACTCTTCCACACTTTCATGTGGAACCGATGTGGGATCGTAACACTTCTTTATCAATGTTCTTCTGAGGAGCAACCTTTCAAATTTTCTATAATAAATATATTTACATATTAGAAGTGTCCCGCCTAACTTCCCGTCTTATTTTCTGGCTATTCTTGCAATCCAGTTAAAAGATAGCGGAGACTTAAGTGACATGAATGGTGAAGCCATGATATAACATGCCAAAAAGTCTCATGCTTTCTAGTAACAAAGACATGGTTTTACTGTTGGGGAACATGAAAGATATTTGTTTACTATGAGTGGATGATTGCAGTATTTACAGAAACGTGTTCAATTATTAAGTAAAAACACTATATGTCCATATCCAATCAGGACAAGTGAGAGAAGATAATCTTAGTGCTACACCCATACAATGGACACTTTTTTCAAGTTTGAAGATGGTGTTTTGCTCTTTTGAATTTATAAATGAAATATGTATATGTTTAATGTACGAAATAATTTAATGGTGCAAATTTTGGAGATTTCTAAAGGTTTATTCTTGTGGAGCAGGACTACATGGAGGATTACGAGGTGATGGTTCCGTTTCAGTCTCTTGAAGCTCTCGAGTGTCATGTTGACGCTGTTTGCCCCAACAAATATGTGGGGGATATATGCCCCACAGCTGTCCATGACTTCGAAGGCGACCAAACTTACAGTGAGAAACCGGGGCATAACTTTACTTTGACAGCTGATTTCAACACTGTGGACCCCACAAGCTATGATGGACTTGTCATACCCGGGGGTCGTGCTCCCGAGTATTTAGCCCTGAATGACAAGGTTATTCAACTGGTAAAGGAATTTATGGGATCGGGGAAACCAGTAGCTTCCATCTGCCATGGACAACAGATTTTATCTGCTGCAGGAGTTTTGAAGGTACCCTCTGCCTGTTTTTGTAGCATATCTCTTGTAAATTGCAAAATTGGTCCCGTATCTATTGGGTGTCAGTTATTTTAGTCTCGTACGATTTAATTTTCTTAATAAAAATGATTCAATTTTAGTCCTATACAGATATTGACAAGGTTGCAGGATTTTTGCATGTTAGCTGCCAGATTTCCATGTAGCAACCAGACTAATGACTTGGCGTCTTTTATGTGGCATAATGAGACTCCAACACATTAATGTCAATTAAAAAAAATCACAAATCAATTATCATCCCAAAACAAAAAATTGTCAATGTATGACTAAATTGCATGGTTTTAAACGTTATAGGACTTAGTTGAATAAATTGATTCGTAAGGGACTAAAATCGATCGCCAACACCCAATAGCTACGAGACCTATTTCGCAATTTACTCTTTACTTCACAAATTCGGCTGATTCATATTTGGTATAAAATGATTGCAGGGTAAGAAGTGTACTGCATACCCTGCAGTGAAACTGAATGTTGTTCTGGGCGGGGGTACGTGGTTAGAGCCTGAACCAATTCACCGCTGCTTTACTGACGGAAATCTGGTTACCGGAGCAGCCTGGCCAGGTCATCCTGAATTTGTAGCTCAATTCATGGTGCTTCTTGGCCTGAGTGTTTCCTTCTAAGGCAGTGTTTGCAACGACTACTCAATAGTGAGAATCACTTTTAGAATCTAAAATCTGTGAGGAAGCTGCTTTAAAAGAAAAGTGATTCTGGTCACTTAATTTGAGTTTGTGAACACCCTCTAAGCATGTTTTTCGTGTTATGTGATGGACCATTTACATGCATGACCTTTCTATATGTAATCACATATATGTTTGGATTTGGAGGTTGAGTTTGGATAAACAGGTACGTTTTTTTTTCCTTAGAAAGCTTGTATTATGATTATTTTGCTTGATATTTTTAAATTTTAATTACAAATTGCAAGCAAAAATATCATGAGTGATTTTATGTCACACATATAAAATTACTAGGATTCTAGTAATTAGACTTGTAAGATAATTATGATGTAAACTAATTTCTCTAATGTAGAGAACTAAGTTCTGTATGAAGTTGTGAGCCCATTATTCCTGAGATTGGGCTTCAAATAACTTGTTGCTTCATTATTTTTCAAAGGTACATCGAGGATGTTTCTAAAATAATTTACTTTAGAATATGTCAAGAACGATTATTAGTGCTGTCATACTTTTTTTTAGTCATCATATTAATATAATAAACACTACAATTACAACATCTTAAACAAGTTAGAAGCTCATGGTCTATATACACAATCATTTTAATAGCTTTATTTCATAATAACATCTAGGTGCGTGTATAAACTAAATTATTTTTAATCAAATTTTACACCCTCTAGGTTGACTTGGAACTTTTGTTGATGCTACTAAATTATTGGTTAGATTCTTCTAATTTTATTTGAAATGAAATTGTTAATTATCACATAATTTTTTTTTACAAAGATGTATAATTTATTACAATGTATTACTTTTACCACATGACACATATTTTTTCATCTTATCGATCGAAACCACAACAACACCTTTTCCAATCCAAGCGTGAGGACGGGTCGCTCTTTTGCAGCATTTTCGAACATAATCGATACTCCACACTAAAGTTTCATCCTCTCGAACTCAGGACCTATTGGTCTAAGTAGTGGTGCTCTAATCACTTGACCTAAGCCACTTTGACTAATTATCACATAATCATTCATGCACTTATGCTTGATCTGTGAAATACAATCACAATAATAACCTTGAAATCTGAAAATATGCTGTGTACTTTATAACTACTAATTTTATGGTTGTTTTCCTTAATATATGTTAAGAAAATAATATCTCTATAAATTCGAGCGTTTCAGATGATGCATCAAAGTTTTTGCCTTAAATATATAATTAAACTAATTCACACCTCTCCAATAAAATTCATTGAATACCCAATTACAATTTTGAGGCAGATATAGGGCGGTGCCAACCCCTATTGTTTTAAAATTGTTAATCTTTCGTATCAATCAGCTTCGTAAATGCTATTTCTTCTTTATTTTGCTGAATCATCCCATCCCCTCTAATTTTGACAATTTATTTTAATATGTGTGGATTGTACATACGTAAATGCTATTTCTTCTTTATTTTGCTGAATCATCGAAATAATAATAAAACTTACGCTACAAGCTGTAAATTAATTCCATACCAATTCTGGCTTCATTCCAAAACTGTGTATACCAATGTAAGATCACTACCATATATAGAATTTATTGTGATTACAGAAATAAAATTTTAACAGATCATGGCACTCTTAAGATTATTATAATTACATCTCGGTTTAAAGTTATTAAAATAACTACTACCCGAGTGTATTGTACTTAAAAGAGTGTTGAGTAGGTCTACAGTACAAATTTGTATAGATACAAACCAATCAATTTAGAAAATTAATTAATTTGCGAGTCTAAGATGACCCGATCAAGCGAGTCAATGATGGGTTGGATAAAGTGAAATTGAGTCTCAATTGGAATTTGTATATATGCAAACTTTATCCTAGACTTTGTCAAGAGTGTTTTATTTTTCTTTTATTCTCAAAAGTTATAGGCTAAAAGATGAAAGGGGTGTTTTTAGTAGTAGCTTATGAACTTTTCTTAAATACTATTCACTCTTTTTGGCAGAATTGTTAATTTATCTTTGATTCTTTTTATATTTTTACTGTTAATCAATTTTCACGTAACTAGTAATTTTAATCCATTTCTCAAAAATTACAATTTTTGCAAGAGTTGGTATGTTGTGAAACTTGTTCATCGTGAAATTAATTTTTTTCTTTACAGGCATACTCTTTAGTAATATAATTTACACCCTTTAATAATATAAGTCGTATTCTTCAGTTATCACTACAATACTCTATGCTATAATATAAATTACACTCTTCACTTCTATGAGTAATATCTTTTACAGTAAAAAATTACACTATTTATAGTAAAAAGTCACACTCTTTAATAATATAAATCACTACTTAATCAGTTTCACCGTGAAATTTGTTCACCTTATATTTTGTAAATTTTGCAAACATCCCCTTTTTATGGCAAATAAAATCATTTCGTCAATAAAGATATTATAGAATATTCTCTTAAACATTTTAAGAGTCGATATCCAAGGCAACCTCAGCCCTAGCTCTCCTTACGTGGACGTGGATGGATAAGAATGCTAACGAAATCGTGGCCCTCATTTTAGCGAGGAACTAAAACCAAATTAAATTTATTTGCATTAATTATGAGAAACTTATTTGCAATACGTTGCTTGAATGCAAATCATGAAATATATAAGCACGTGAAATTAAGGTGAGAATTGGATTAACTTAAATACCCTACGTTGTTCACTCAACATTAAGTTCTTTTTAGAAATAAATTGAAAAAATAGGGGTGTTGGCTATTATAATAAATTACTAGCACTAGCCAGGTTCTCATATCTTCTGTTGGGGGATTTGGACTGAATTAGTTGCATTTAACTTGCTAATCTATTTAATTAATGTTGTGCAACTTTAGTTCCAATTGTTGTAGGTGAATTATAAAGGAAAAAAATAGATTAAACAACCTAATTTCTATATTTTAACTTATTAGTAGGAGTCACATTTTCTTTATTTAGCATTTATAATTAGGCTTTAAGTCTTCAGATATCTTGGCCAAGACCGCCAAGACTTATAAATAAGATTTTAAATCTCGCAGATTGTTATCTTTGAAAAAAATGTGACTTATTTACACCTTAAAAAAAGAATTGTTAATATGGGAATATAGTTGACGTTCGCTTTGAATTAGTTGCGTTTACATTTTTGTATAGTTCTTGCTTCTAAAATCACTGTGGAATAAGAGTCTTGTGACAATGCTGTGATCTTACGGAGACCCACTCTTATAATTATAACATGTTGTATTTTAGTGTTATTAAAAATATATAAATAAAATTAGAATATACTAACGAACTAATGAAGAAAATTGAAAGGAAAGTGTATATCAGCTTTTCACTTTGGCAATGAAATCTTTTCGCATGAGGAAGTGACTTTATATTTGAATAAATAACTAAAAAAGACAAAGCATCTACTAAAGTCAACTGCTCTAATGAAAAAGAAAATATTTTTAACCAAAATAAACCGGCGAGAAAACTCAATTCCCTAGAGAAAGGAATAAAAAAAGAATCAAATTATTCAAGCAACCAAAATGATAGGTCATACTTAGGATTAGGGTTGAAAATCAAATCAACCTATTTAATATATATTCAATTTAAGATTATTAGTTAAAAGTTTGTTTAAGTTTGGTTCAAAGTAAATTTTAAAAAAATTGAACATGCTTTTATGTTCAATATAATGTAAAGCTAAACTCGAACTCGATAAGTGAAACAGATAAATAAGTGTAAAAATATCAAACTACTCGATAATATTTCAAACAAGTTGAACAATTGTTGTGTACAAAAATATTCGGATTATGATTAAGATGTGGCTTATCGATCTTAGTAACACAAACAATAAATTAGATGAGCGGATTGTATTTATGTTTTAAGGTTGAGTTTTTAGGTGAATAAGTGTTGAGAAATAAATTTGCAAGAGGTTTGGTAGACTCATAAATTCTCATTTCTTGGTCATAAATGACCTCTATTTATAGTGTTTGAGATAGTGGCGCTCACTCTCTCGGATTACAAATCTATAGGGCCGAAAGTAGCCCTGGTTAGCATTAAATGTTACAAGATTGACGTGATCTGCCCTGGAGGTCGTTGGAGGTCGCCCAGTATAAAAATGACCTCACTTCCCAGATTTGCACCTCGATCGAGGTAATTCCCGGATTTACTGGAGAATAGCCGCTTTTGTACTCTGACACGCCGGTTTGCTTCGTCCTGTTGAAATTTAGAGGCACGTAAACACGTAATACATGCGCAGCGAAAATAAACAGTTCACCAACAACGAATAATTAATTGCATAATCAAATACGAGTAAACGTAAACAGAATTCTTACAGTAATTCGTAAATCGTTTTCTCTACCAGTGATGTTGATAGCGTAGGCCACGTTTGGCCTCGTGCAAGTCATGACATACATGATTGACTCAATTGCATATGCATATGGGACATCTTTCATGTGCTTGATATTAGCTTCAACAGAAGGACAATCCTTCGTTGACAGCTTTATCCCATGATTTGCAGGTAGAGACCCTCTCTTAGAGTTCTCTATTGCAAAACGCTTCAACACCTTGTCTACATAGGTGGACTGTGACAGCCTCAACATCCTCTTGGATCTATCACTGTGGATCTTGGATCTATCATTGTGGATCTTGATCCCTAAGATGTAGCAGGCTTCACAAAGATCCTTCACCATGAAGTCTTCGATAACTAATCTTCAACGGACTGCATTAACGGGATATTGTTTCCCAAAATCAATATGTCATTGACATACACGATTATGAAAATAATATTCTTCCCGTTGTATTTACAATAAACACAAGGATCTTCCGAATTTCTGATGAAGTCAAAAGACTTGATAGCTTCATCAAATCGGATATTCCAACTCCTAGAAGCTTGCTTCAATCCATGGATGGATCTCTTCAGCTTGCATACTAGATTAGAATTTGGCTTAGATGTAAAACCTTCCGGTTGAGTCATAAACACTTCCTTATCAATGTTTCCATTGAGGAAAGTTGTTTTGACATCCATCTGCCAAATCTCAAAATCATAGTGTGCTGCTATCGCAAGTAAAATTCGAATGGACTTGATCTTTGCAATTGGTGAGAAGGTCTCATCATAGTCAGTGCCTTCGCGTTGACTATTACCCTTCGCCACCAACCTAGCTTTGTAGGTTTGTACTTTGCCATTTGCAAATGGGTCCAGCCCTTTTAGGCAACTCAACCAAGTCCCAGACTTGATTGGTGTACATGTTGGGATTATACTGAAAAGTATGTTTTTTACTTTGTATAATCGAAACCCAATTTTCGAACTTATTTACTTGAAATAAATTGTTTATCAATTGATGCTTTAAATATGATTTAATGTTATATATATTTCTTTGCATAACTGTTCAATAATTCAAATGCGTGTTACTCAGTAGTTAATTTAGTGATACCGGATCACATAAGATTAAATTAACGGTCCGCTTGTAACTAAAAAAGTCGCCATTCATTTACCCTAGATGGAAATGAACAACCATCGCGAAAGGTTGAGGTGTAAAGGCTCGGATTGGTTTGTCTTGACCAAGAGATTACACTAGTGCATGACTGATCTTATTGAATAAGACCTACATGAGGATAAATTCTTCATAACCTAACAAGGAAGAATTAAACCTCGATCGGTTAGTTGTTTCTTAACCTTCGTCCCCTTAAATAGAATCACGTGGGATTGGTAACTATTGCTTTGACTTATCATGGGTAGCGAATCGGAGAGATTCAATACTTTTTATCTTGGGCAATATTATTGGTCACATGTGATTGCTAAGATTTAATCTGAAGAATCGTGTGCAAAAGTCGCTTGCTTGATTTGCCCTTGGGAGGTTCATAAGCTTTATCATACCAAATCTTGCAAGTGGAATTTGTTTCCTAGATGGATAATAATGTTGAACCGTTCTACCAAGGGCAAAAAGATATTAATTAACGGAAAGCTATTTCAATTGGCTTGAATTAATTAATGGGCTAGATAATCTTAAACACGGGAAATAATGACCGGAGCCATATTGACCGTAATATGGGTTAAGATGGATAGTCTTGATATTAATTATGTAGTGGGATTAATTAATATTTATGGGCTTGAATTATATTGTGGCTCAATATTAGATATTCTAGATCCATTAGAAGGTCCAATCTTAATTCTCCTAAAAGGCCCCCGAGTAGCCCAACATATAGTCCAATAACCAAAAATGTGATTAAAATAAAATAAATATTGTTGCTTAATATTTTCTCTAATTTTCGAAAATTATGGATAAAAAAAAGGAGAAAGTTTTTCTTTGAATTTTGTTATGGAATGAAGATATGTATTCTTGGAATACAAAATTATCTCATTAAATTCAAGAAATCTCCCACTTAGTTATACATAGTGAAATTTTCAAATTTTGAAATATAATTAGGCAAGAAAGATTTTCTTGATTTTCTTGAAAAGATATTATGGAAGATATGTATTTCTTGAAATACAAGAATATCTCATAAATTCAAGAAGATCCAAATCTTGGAATCTTGCACTTAATATTTTTGAAAAATCTCCATAAAATAGAGGAGGTGGATTTTTGTGGAATATTTTAATTATGGGAAAAAAATATATATGTAATATATTCAAGATTTCTTACCAAGAAAAAGTCTTTTCCCACATTGAAAAAACACAAAAATTTCGTTCACCCTCTCCTATAAATAGGGATGATTAGTTCATTCCCAAGACAATTCCATGTCTTTGGAAATATTAGCAAATCCACATGTGGTGCAACAAAGTTTATTTTTTTTCTTTTTTGTTAATTGTTCATGAGTATCCTTCCAATCGGATTGTCGAAGCAAGGGGCTAAGGAATACTTGGGAAGTCCTTTTTGGTTAGTCCGTCCGACCAAAGCCAACGCCATCCCGAGAGGTGCGCTCACGTAAACCCGTAGATTCCGCGACGCGTGGGTTTTACGTGGCTTTTTATATGCATGATATGTTGTTGCAATTATTATTTGAATTAATATAGGATTAATTCATGCTAGTAATAATTAATGAATTAAATTTGTATTTAAATATTCACCCCGAATAGATCTGTGCAACTCATTCCCCAACAGTACATCGAGTCCATCTCGATTTCATAACCATGCCACTTCCCGAATCAATATCTAATATTGTTTTGGAGTAAGTATTAGGATCGTTCTTATCCCAGATGTCCACATTAATGAGTTCCTCCAAGAGGTAACTCTATCTAATGGGCGGATTACGATTCCTAATTGACTTCACGGTTGTGGTTGTCTTTACATTCTGATCGTGAAAAATTTTGTGGTGCATCGATTCATCAATGTCCGAAGAGTCCTCAAGAGCTACACTTCCAAATGCATCTTGGGGAGTTTGAACCATGTTGCTCTCATTCACCCACAGGTTCTTGCCTTTGGCAAGCCTACTCCAATCGCCTCCCAATCGGGTGAAAAGACGATCACCTAGTGAAAGACTCCCACCGTGAAAAGTCATTGAATGCTCCCACCGATTCCTTGTCATGTTGCTTTGACAAGATATCGATCTCTTTGTTAATTTGTGGTTCTTGAATTTCTTCAAGTTCTATCGATTTTACGACCTTCCTTAAAGACATAGTCTTCTTCGAGAACTTTGTCCGCTTAGAAACAATCAATCACGATTATTTCTCGGGTAGATAGAAGTAATATCCTTTAGTTTCTTAAGATATCCCACAAAAGTAACATTTTTCACCTTGGATTCCAACTTGTTTGGTAAGCATCCTTTTCACAATCACGGGGCAACCCCATATTTAATATGTGTAAAAGTTGGCTTCTTCCCATAGCATAGTTCATATGGTGTATGCTCAACCGATTCAGATGAAATTTTATTCAGAATGTAAATTGAGGTTTTATAACGATATCCCATAAGAATGTTGGAAGACAGAAAAAAGCTCCTCATGGACCTCACCATGTCTAACGGGGGTTTGGTTTCTCCTCTCCGGATACACCGTTCATCGAGGTGTTAAATTGTGATCCATTATTCTTGGATTCCATGTAACTTCAAGTAATCAATGAATTCATGGCTAAAGTACACCTCCTCGATCTGATCGAAGAGTTTTGATACTCTTACCAAGTTGCTTCTCTACTTCAGCTTTGTACTCGTTGAATTTCTCAAAAGATTCGGATTTGTGTTTCATAAGATACACCGTGTCCGTATCTGAAAAAATCATCGATAAAAAGTGATGAAATGGCAAGTGACCCGTAGATAGAGTAAACAATGGTCCACATCGTCATTGTGGATCAACTCTAGAACTTCTTTGGCATGCATCTCTTTCTTAGAAAATGGTCTATTGATCATCTTGCCCATGAGATAAGATTCACAATCTCACAGTCGAATGGGGTTAAGTAGTTTAACTTTCTTAACCTTGCAATTCTTTTCTCGTTTACATGATCAAGTTCTACAATGCCATAAGTGAGTCGGGATTTCATGATTACTAAGTTTGAGTCTTTTATTTTGTATATTAAGAACATCATATCCATAATGCAACAAATACATGTTGCGAGTAATAGAAAAAAACTAAATGACAATCATTAAGTTCTAATCTAAAACCAAAGGGTAAGTCTAACACATAAGTCCCCACACGTTCAAGCAACTCTTTATGCGTTTCACGTGAAGATGACTTCACCCGCCTAATTGTTCCCCTATGACATATTCAACCTTTCACATTAGTGCAAATGTGAGAGCCACATCGTGTACTCAATACCAAGCCATTAAGACTATTAGTGGACATTTTTATCTTAATAACAAACATACACGTTTCTAGTCTTTAAGAAAAGACTAGTGTCTTTTTTTCAAAGAACCAAACCTTACATTCCTTCTTCTTCCCATTTTTCTCTACTTACAAGAGAAAGACACATCCTCATTTTTCGGGCCTTTCTTTTGAACACCATCTTAGTGATAGTGAACTCAAAAGTCTTGAGCACGCCAGAAGTTTCGCACGCCAGATCCGGTTTTATTCATATTGTAGTTCACAATGAAACTAAAATATGAATTTTTCCTTTAACATAGATGGAAACGCGTCGATCCGTTAGCCAAATGCCTAAATCACCAAGTTTCTCAATTATGTCTATCATCATTAAGACATGAGATGAAATTTTCTTTCTTTAGCTAACCCAAGATCCAACAATGATCTCTCATCACTTCATAAATCTCGAAAAATTCGAATCAAATAGATCCTTCAGATCTTTGGAGCATCTAAAAGCGAGATCCATTTTCTCACGTTGCTTATGTATATCGGGAGTCATGCCGAAAGCAATATCACACAAATGAGCCCGGAAACATCCTTTGATGCTTTTTCTCGAGTCCCAAACAAAACGTGGGTTAAAGACCAAACTTTTAAAATAAACCATAGACGTTCTAACACGCGACTCAATCTTTTTTGCCATAAAGACCAAACACATGTTTTTAAACCAATTCAAAAAAAATTTTAGCCAATTTAGTTTGTTTTCAAAACACATCTTTAATCATTATACATTTCAACTAACCATTTTAAATAAAATAAAATTAAATTAAAACACATAATTTTATGATCAATATTCAAAGAATCAAAATAAACATTTTTCTTTTGTGTTTATTTTTGTCTCCATTATTTTCACATATTCAAAATCCAATTTTAAAGAATTAAATTTATATCTAATATAAATTATAATGGACTAGATCCACATTCCTACTATCATAATCCAATGTCCATCATTACAATAAAGATAACCCAGTAGGGCTCCAAACCAATTACAAAAATTGCATTCTAGTTTGTCGAACCTAGTTCGACCGATGTCACTTACCCTTTGTTCCCACAGCCCTTAACTAAACAAAGTTAAGTTGGTTCTGACCAATCATCGACAACATTTCATGTCCCTATAAAAGTCCCCATGTAGATCCGATCAAAAGACGAGGGTCTTTAAGATCTTGATTTGAACGAAATTCCATTTTTTCTTTTTAATTTTGATGGAAGATCGTTTCAATTTAAATCGAAAAACCATATTTTATTGAGAAACGCTTTAAAAGCAGGAATCAAGATTAATTCTTAATCGAGATCCAACACGTTAATCTACATCACATTTGAAAGCGATTATCGGGATCTACCCAAACACGATTTATATCGATTAACATTTATATTGCGACCGCCTTCCCCAAACAATACGCCGATAATTGCGCGTCCACGCCCCCAAACAATTATAATGCGGACGTAAAATAAATTAACAGAATATTAAAACACGTTAACCAAGTGAGAATTAATAATTCGTTTAATTCTTTAAACCATAATTTTAAAATCAAGTTTTAATCATTATATTCAATCGCAAACTTTGCGAGTCGCCGCCCATCGGAGTGAAACAGAACAGGGGGCCTTGACCCAGCACCGCCGCCTAGCGGTTTTAACGCGAGGTCTTAGGGTCGTGGCCGCCGCGTAGCAGTGCGGGTCCTCGCGGTTACCGCGAGGTGCGTCGGCATGACGCCGCCTCAAGCGGTGCACCCGGGTCATCGCCGTTAGCTGCGCAGAGCTCCGCATGGAATGGGGTTTCATTGAAACCAGGTGACGCAATATTGGGAAAGAAGAAGGTGGGATAACAAAAGGGCACACGGTCGGTGGATTCCAAATCCAAATAAATTGACTTTATTGGCTTTTCAATCCCAACGATTTTGTGATGCGTAGCAACACCCCAATAAAGTTGAATAAGTATTACCAATTGTTTGTCAACAGTATTGGAAAAACCAAGACCCCACAAATCAAAAGCTGTAAATCCGAATTGTTTATAAAACTATATAAACAAATTTATACTATGCAATTAATCAAGAGCCTCAGTTCTGATACCACTGTTGAAATTTAGAGGCACGTAAATAAGTAATACATGCGCAGCGAAAATAAACAATTCACCAACAACGAATAATTAATTGCATAATCAAATACGAGTAAATGTAAACAAAATTCTTACAGTAATTCGTATACCGTTTTATCTACTATGGTATCCATGTAATCCCCAATTACGAACTTGCACGGATTTTTCAGTGTTAAATCCCGAGATGAATTTGCTAGGAAAATTCTAACTCTAGATCTTATGGAGAATAATGAATTAACTTTGTTTGTGAATTCCCAAGAGCCTGTATATAGGGAGACCCAACTTAAATCTTAAGTTAACCTGATTGGGAAATAAAAACCCTAATCTTTATTTAAATAAATCTCTACGATTTATTTCCTCATATAAAATCTCTACGGATTTAATTCCCATGTATATCAAATCTCTACGGATTTGAGTCCGTATATATTAAATCCTATTATAATATTTCAAATATTATTATTGAGAATCTTGTTTAATTAAATTTATTTTAATTAAACATTAATAATAATTAATTCCAAATTAATCTATTATTAATTAATTCTCCATAAATTAAATATTAAATCCAATTTAACATTTAATCAACCAACTATAATCGATAAAAAGAACTACTTGTTGTGTGTGACGTAGGCCCTCATATATCGAAATTAGTCAAACTAATGGTCTTAATTGAACCCTGACAATAAACCAAACATTCTCATATATATGAGGCGTTGCTAAGAGAAACGCAACTACCAGAATCAAACATGGGTTATTACGATTTTCTCCTTTCATTCGCGAATACTCGATTAGTCTTGAACATGATGAAGTGTCTATTCAAATAACATAATCAATTTATCTCTAATCATTAATTGATCATGTATGTCACACTTAGCCACAAAGTCTAAATTGACGTGCATCGGCCGATGACTTAGATCCAATTATGATGAGAAGATGAGTATTCTCTCTAAATCCACTTTGAGGAATGAATCTTATTCTTGGATACCACGCAAATGTACTTCGTGATGAATCCAATCCAAACCATATCTACCCATGGAAGGGTGCAAGAGTCGGTCATGGTCAAAGTTCATCATCCCACACATGTCGTGCGTCCCACTAACCGAGACACCCGTAGACACATATAGTAGAACTACATCAAACGGTTGCTCGGATGGGTATACCAATACCCTCTAAGGTATTTGTGTATCCATCATGAGATACCTAGTATCTCGTAGTAAGTGAGATCTTACTACACTTTCTAAGAAAGACGATTCGCACATCAATCTCCATTGCATCATCGATATCCCATTCTCGATGATCCTTGATCGGGGTTGTTTGAGAATCATGCTTAAGTCATCTGAGTTCTCACAACCTCAATGACAGCAAACGGTTGCAAATAGTGGAACTACATCAAACGGTTGCTCGGATGGGTATACCAATACCCTCTAAGGTATTTGTGTATCCATCATGAGATACCTAGTATCTCGTAGTAAGTGAGATCTTACTACACTCTCTAAGAGTATGATGCAGATCGCACATCAATCTCCATTGCATCATCGATATCCCATTCTCGATGATCCTTGATCGGAGTTGTTTGAGAATCATGCTTAAGTCATCTGAGTTCTCACAACGTCAATGACAGCAATGACTCGTGGGAACACTTGTATGAACAAATGCAAACAATCAAACATAATATTCAAACAAGTGCATTGTCATACATTAATATTAAATGAACTATAATATTCAAACTGGGTATCATTGAGTATTATGTTCTTACAATAGATTGTCTCTAGGACACTAACACTAACACGTCCTTGGCTGGATTTTGTCCGGATTAATCCCCTTTGAGGAATGATCGCCTACACCTACTGTCTGACACATGTCTCATCACCATTAATGCGCGGACCTCGTATAATTGCGAGGTCGACGAGCTCGCGCCTTACCCAAGTTTCTTTACTATCTCGTTACTGTCCATCTCCATCAGCGATTCATACCTATTGTAGTTCTATAGAGGGCCGATGCTAAATGGGCTTTGGCCCATCTCGCGTGATGTGCCCACAATAACAACTATCCGTTTTATTCGGTTCGACTCATTACGACCCTAGGTATATTGCTCCCAAACAACAAGATGTTTCAAATAAATTTAATTTAAATAGTTTTAAGCTCTAATATTTCGTAACATATTTTATTATATTTAAGAAAATGTTTGAACCGACATTTAAAATGATCAAACTTGGAGAAATCTATCAAAGTAAAATTTAGCATGAGGAATGAAATGAAACTTTATTTTGAGGAATGACTTATTCCCATGGGCCATTTGATTCACAAGTCTGGATGAATTAAGGTGGTGTTTACAACTTCTAATGAGGGGATCAATTTTTTTTTTTAAGTTGGCCTTCACAATTTATGACTTTTAGTAGTGTTTTTCACTATTCACTATAACTTTCAAACACGCTAGTGAAATCGAGTAAAATTAGAGTGATGGATTTGAATTGTTTAAATTAAGATAGGTGTTTGGATTATAGGATTTCAACTCATAATTATATACTAAAAAATTAATATAAAGATTAAAATGTTAATTCGGTCAATCTCACCTTTCATATAAAATAAACATATCCCTCCCTATAAAATATTAAATATATTTTTGTATCAATTTTAAAACATATTCTAAACCATCATCCCAAAAATCAAACGATCAATTACGTGATATTAAAATATTAATACCAGCCTTTCTTTATTAATTTTGGTACCCAACCGGCCCATAATATATGAAGTTGTCTGTGTGATCTTAATAATACTTCCTCCGTCTCAATCTTGTTTGGTAGTTTACTGTGAGTTTAGAGTTTAAGAAATAGTTATTTATTAGTATATTACTCCCCTTATTCCAAAAGAATTTCAGACACTTTATTTTTTTTTTGTCCGCTCTTACCAATTTCAGACTTAAAATAACAAAGAATCTCACAATCTACACCTTCCATCCTTTTTAAAAAGTCAATAAAACACCAAAAAATTATTTTTTCTTTATATGTGTGTCATTTTTAAGATGTAAATTGCTAATAGGCGGAGATAATATGTGATAAAGTGTTGGCTTAAAAAGAATTGTTTATTAATATTTTATTTAATAAAATTGAAATTTCTATTTAAAAAAATGTGAAATTAAAATTAGGACGCCTTTAAATAGAAAGAATACAGTCAATGTTGGAACGGAAGGAATAATAATATGTTATTCTACCGCAGGGCGCCTTATTTAGTAAACTAGAAAAGGATAAAACTTGGCAGAAATAGTTTAATGCGATGAATAAGAAAATAATACTGGGAAGGAATAGTTCTTATCCGCACGCTTTTTCATGATACCTATACTTTCCACTCTTTCACGCGCGCATATTGCCTGCACCGACCTAAATAATCTTACCTATTCGTTTAGTCACTTCATCCCAAAAATATAAATTTATTGGACTTTTTACGTAGATTAAGAAATTATATTAAAAAAATAAATTAAATAAATTAAAATTTTATTATATCCCTATTATATCTTTATTTAATGATTGTTATAGTTTTTAATATAATTAATATATAAAATTATATTAATAAATTAATTAAAAAAAATTACTTTATGTAGAAATAAGTTTATGTATTTTAGATATTAAAAAATATATATATATATATATATTTAAAACGGAGGGAGTATTTAATAATAGTACTCACTTCATTGCAATTTGTATACTTCTTTTTTAAGGTTGTTACTCAATAACATGTACCCTTTATATTATTTATAATTTTACATAAAATATTAGTATTATTTTTAAAGTCACATACATACGCAACATAGCGCATTTATATATTTTATATATAAAAATTTATAAAATTATCTTTTAAAATTTTACTTATTATTCTTCACTTTTTTATTTTATGTGTTAAATTAATGGCATAAATAATAAATATGAGATGGGAAGTATTTAAAAAATAAGAAATGCTAGTATTTTTAAAATAAATTAAATGAGATCTTTTTGTCCATGGTCTTACATAATCTTTTCATTGTCATGATACAATAGATTTCATATACACCACATGCATCATATAATTTATGCGTATTACTAAAATATATAATTTATTGTGATAAAAATTTTAATTTATTTACACTGAAGTATATAATTTATATTATTGAAAACAAAATGCAAATTTTAATAAAAGAATCTATATATCTTAAAGTTAAATTTAAATTGCGTTGTGTACATAATAATGATTGGAAGACCTCGCCTTTGTTTTAAATGGTAAAATGCTCGATAAAGTTGTTGATTAGAAAAGTTGCTGATAGTAATAATAGTATATGAATGATTAGAAAAGTTGCTAATAGGAAATTGGTTAAAAAAAGGTCTCTAAAATAATATGAAAAGACTCCTAAAAATTTATTGCATTTAATTAAACTATAACCTACAAATTTAATGATAGTAATAATAGTATATGGCTAATCAGATCGTGCTAATTAGGAATAATCTTAGACCATCTTATTACATTAATTTATCCAGGTTACTTTTTTTTGTCGGTAAAAGGCAATTATATTAATAACTCAAAAGGGTATAATTGTATATGCATGGCTAATCAAATCGTGCTAATTAAGAATCAATCTTAGACATCTCATACGCAATTTTATAATTAATAATAAAAATGAGTATTAAACAGTCTGATAAATAAAACGAACTACAAAATTAGCATAAATTAAAATTTATTCTCTTAAAAATTATTAAATCCTATAATGCTAAAATTATATTTTATCTCACAAACTTCTTTCTTGTGAGTATATACTTTTGCTACTGTACAGGCATCACACGATATAATTTGTTTTAAAAATGATATTTCACTATATGTTTTATAATCTAGATTAATGACATGTTGAATGGACAAAAATATCTAATGGACCATCATAATTCTAGGTCCATGTGTTAAAGATTTAAGAAAATAAATAATTCTGAAATACAAAAAAGTGGCACAGAGAACCTAAACTGTACCGGCATTGCTATTATTAAACTCGGTGAGTGCAGGCCACGCGCCAACTAGAGAGACTAGGCATGAAACAAGTTTCTATTTTTATCATTCACATTGGGGCGGGTACGGGGGGTGCGTTTAGGCCCATAGCCCATAGGAATGGATACATAAATAAATGAGGAAACCGGATAACTCCGAATCTCAAATGTACCTACCAAATCTTCTAGGTTTTCATCAATAATTATTACTCTTTCAACAATTCATTAAAGAGGCACATGAGACGGTCTCACGGTAAAATGAAATATAAGTTGAACATTAACGATTTTAACACTTTAAGAAGAATGAATGTAATTTGAGCTAAATTATACCCCGCCTCATATGAATTTTCGTCTTCATTAAATTCACAATCCCACAAAAAAAAAAAAAAAACATTTCCTCTATTTAAAAAATAAATGATATTTTACCATCATATTCTTGTTTTAGTACTTTCTTTAACCTTTCTTCCAAATTTTTACCCTTTTAAAAAACATATTCCCTTCTTCCCGATCATGTTTGCATAATTACTGTGTGCTCGAAGTTTAAAAAAAAAATATTTATTAATATTTTATATGATAAAGTGATAAAGTGTTAGGACTATAAACTATAAAGAGTTATTTATTAGTATTTTATATGATAAAATAGATTTTCATTTAAGCAAATGTGTAAACAAGATTCAGATGCCCTAAATGAAAAATAGGGTAAACAAGATCGGGATGGAGGGCATATCATTATTTATAACTTACTTTCTTAATTAATTCCACCACCAAAAATTAAAAAACCACTTATTTTTAAACAATTCTTTTTCTACTCATTAGTCATTCCTCTAGCCATTTAAAGATAAGATACCTAACAATAATCAAATACTGATAGACACGATTTCGTATTTATCACGAACACCCTTTTCATAAGTACTGAAATTGAAAATGAAATTATAATAAAATACTATAATCATGAATTTATATATAGTCCTTACCCTTATCCATTCACCCTACCTCTGTTGTCCACGTATCCATATCAATCACCCCAACTCTGCATTTATACCCAAAAAAAAGTTGAACAAATTCATACACGGCCATTTCATTTCCAATTTATTTAATTTCAAAATATAGTGTTTCTTTTTCTTGTCAGATCAAGCTATATATATATATATATATATATATATATATATATATATATATGCATAACTGCATGGTGTATTATTATCATCAAGATAAGGGTTTTTGTGATTAAATAATTAAGCTTGAAAAATGGAGTCAGTTTTCGTCAACCCAGAAAGGATGATGGATGAAGAGTTCAAGTTCTTACATCATGACCATGTTTCCAATTCTTGCAGCAGTGCTTCAAGTTCAATAATTAATGGTGAAGAAGAAGAAGATGATGAGGGTGAAGAAGTAAATTCATCTTCACCCTTGCAAGACATGTCATCTTTGCTTCTACAACTTCCTCTTAAGTAAGTTCTATTTAATTTACCGAAATAAAAGAGGGTTATGTAATTTTGTTCATTTTTATCCGATTGCAACCTGTATAATACATAAATAATCGAGTGCTATTTAAATTATATATTTAAAATTGCAATCGATCAATTTTATATAGTACGAATTGCAATCGGATAAAAAAAATTGTACACATTTACAAATTGATATTATAACTAGAAATTTGGATTTCTAAGAAATAATTATTTTTACCTAATATTTTTTTTTGAATTTGTATGAGTAGAAGAGGGTTGTCAAAGCATTACAATGGGAAGTCACAATCATTTACCAATTTATCAAATGTGAAGTGCATTGAAGATGTAGCAAAACAAGAAAATCCATTCAACAAAAAGCTCAAAACATGCAAAACATATGGAGGAGGATTTGCAAGGAAACATACCACTTCTTCAAAGAAGGCTTCACTCCATATGGGAATGGGATCTCATCTTTTTTCACGTTTTAATGGAAGTAGGAATTCTAGCTTTTTTAATTATAATAATTATAATCATAATAATAATAGTAGTAAGCCTCCAATCCCTCCTCCCCATAGATCAACAAGGAGCTTAATCTTCTAAGTTGTGATCCAACATTTTTTTTTTTTTTATATTTTTGAATTCAAACAATATCTTTTTAATTTTGTTTGCTTGAAGAATCGCCAAGATTTGGAATTTTGATGTGAAATTAGTAATCAGGTACATTTTTTTTGAGGTAAATACATTTTTTTGAGGTAAATAGTAATAAAGACAAAATGAGATTACATATACAGAAATTGCATATGCAAGTATAATTGTACCTACATATATGCAACTATTTGGTATACTTTTTTTTAGGTAAATAACAATCAGGTACAAATAATTGCATATACAGATAATATTGCATATGCAAGTATAATTGTATCTACATATATGTAATTATTTTGTATCTGGTTGCTAGATTTTTTTTTAATAGTTTACCTATCAGTAATTTGCCCAATTTTGATTTTCGTTTTCTTTGGTAATGAATATGTACATGTAAGCCCTCATGATGCTTGAGAAATTATCTACTTCAACTTATAATTTTTAGTTGTTGACTCGATTTTTTTTTTTGAAAGGTTGTTGACTCGATTTTAATTACAATTGTCATCGTTATTCTGTCAAATTAGTAATCTATGTGATGTAATTAATTCTGCTCCAAATATGAGTGGTCCATCCATCGAAATAGATTATTTGAAACAAAATGATTACGATAGAAGATAATACTAGTATTCAACTTATTAAAATGGATAATATATATGTTAATCATCCTTCTATTTCGTTTCAGGTAAAAAAAAGTGTCAGTTCTGCTTTGTTTGTTTCAGTTAAGTAGTCATGTCTTACCAGCCAATTTTGTTGATAATTAATATATTTAATTATACTAAAATAATTATTAGAAAATAGGATCTGGGATTTGAATGGTATTTTATCTCCTTCTTTTTTTCGGAATATCTGCTTCTTTTGTAAATAAAGGGAAAAAAGCTTGTTGGGTGGGCCGGCTGATGGCAGCTTTAACAGGCCTTTAATTTGTTGTACAAAAAAGGTCAAGTTATTTTCAAAAAATACTGGGAAAATATAAAAACCAAAAACTTTTGAGTGATAATAAAATGATTACTCATATTTTTCTTTTTATACTACCTATTAAAATATGTTAGGTTCGTGTAAAGCAAGTTGTAATGACTAGTGGCTTAAAAGCCAAAGAAGCCAAGTTCGTTGGCTTTCTCCTTTTCAAATGTCTCGAAATACTGATAGATGATGGTAACTGCAAGCAGAATCCCAGTTCCTGAACCAATAGGCAAAAGCACCCATTAAATCTGCCAACACAGTCAATGCACCGATGCACAATCCTCCGAAAGCTGCAGCAGTTGGTATGTAGCGATTCAGTTCCTTGTGCAAATTGGAATCACGATGCCCAGGCATAACCATTTGTTGCTCCTGCAAATCACATGGTTTATCAACAATAATTCCACAATCAGGTTATCAACAATCAGGTTATTAACAAGTTAGTAATTGACGAAGTGGAATAGCTGGGAGCAGCACCCGAGTCACCATTTGCCCGATCAAAAAAATAATAATAATAATAACAAATCAGTGATCACAAGTTTTATTCACAAGTGGTTTGCATTCCACACCTACTGGCATAAGGAACCTTATTTTGATTATGCAATTAGTAACTGTGGTATCAAGCAAAAGTGAATTATACAAGCACACAGACATTCTAAAAAATTTAACCTTAAGCTGCTTGGCCACATCTTTGGCTGATGATCCAGAAACTTCAATCCACGTCTTCGAAAACATGGCACAAGCGGAGAGCATGAACACTATGTAGAATACTGCACGCAAAGATTTGCCGCCATCTCTGCTAAGCTGCAAAATAATGATTGTTCAAGTAAAAAGCAATCAGCAAACAAATCCACAGTGAAGAAATATTTAACATTCTAACAACAAACGTTTTACCTTGATGGAGCAGTAATATAATAAGCGAGGCCACCAACAGGAATCGATTGACCGTTATATTCTGATTCTTTCCATGTGCCCAGCAAGTTGACCAAGAAATTTCCACCATATTTCTTGTATAGCAACTGTAGGAGGGCAGTTTTAAATCATTACATGAGAAAGAAAAAAAATATTCAAACTTAGAATATCCTGTAGTAGGTTTTTTTACCTGAGAAATGAAGTAAAGGTTGGATGTAAGTGCAGACTGGAGAATAATAGGCATATTAGATGTATAGAAAAGCTTAATGGGGTAAGAACCCTGTTGTCCACGTGCATTTTTAGATCGCACGGGCAACACTACTCGAAAACCTTGGAAGTATATCACAATGAGGAAGATCAAAATAGTTGCAAGATGATTTGTCACATTTGGAAGATTCTGGCGGTAAAATGCCTCCCCAAGTGCACGCACTTTATCTGTTCTGGTTATAAGCGAGTGGAGTAATGCAACAAAAGAGCCTTCAAATTCAGGACCTCTTCCACTGTTAATAGTTGTAGGGCTGAATGCTTTCCAAATAATGTTTTCACTGCAAACGAAAGTAAATAGTTGAAAAGGGGGCAAAGCATTGTATGTATGAACCAGGTGCAACGGCAACTCAAGCACATTTATAAACAGTATCAGTTGACTTCACTGTACAGTGTTATTAGTTCACATTGAACAATATTAGTTGTGCACCAGATTTCGTTCAATGAAAACAGCTAATACTGTTTATAAATGCTCTTGAATTGTATGGTGCATATCGTGTACAATTACCACTATTATTTTGAGCAAATTAAGAAAAAAATACGGAACAAAAACAGGCTATTTACCAGATGTTGGTAGCAATGAATAAGGATATCCCAGAGCCAAGACCATAACCCTTTTGAAGAACCTCATCTAAGCAAATCACAATTATACCAGCAAAGCAGAGTTGAAGAATAATCAAAATAGCATTCCCAACACCAAGTTGGCCAACATTTCCATACATTCCAGAGAGAACATAAGCAACAGCCTCACCAACAGCAATCAAGATCCCCAAAAGCTTCTGAGCTCCATTCCTGTGATACAAAACATATTAACCAGATACTTAGACATATCAAATAGAATCAGGAAAGTGAAACTGACTTACAAGAGGGCACGATCCTTGCGAAGATTGTTGTCAACTTGAATGATTTTGGAACCGGCAAGAAGTTGCATCACGAGTCCAGTACAAAGGATCGGCGCCAGTAGTGGAGTGAATGCCGTACAGAGGAAGCTGGCTGCATACTAGAAAGATGAAAAGAGAAATCACAGTGTATATGATTTTCTCCCTAAAGGGAATCTTCCTATCCGCACTTTGAACTTTGGGCAAAAAACAAAGGAATGGTTTGACAAGATCAAGGACCCTAAATCCTCCTCCCATTTTGCAACAATAAGCTCTCAACTCGGCATTTTGCAGGACACAAGTTTGAATATAATGAGTACACACAGATATATGGACAAATAGAGCATAAAAAACCAGCTCGTGCTAATACCCCAAGAGGTCAAGATTAAGTAAAATGACACTAGCAGTAACAACTAACAACTATAAGATCAGGCTACAAATAATTCCAGGGCACCATCATGAAATGCACACAAATTTCTCAGCCACCAACTCAATCTAGAGAGCAACTGAATTCTTATAACCACAGAGTATGCAATTAAATTAAAAGTTATCTCATAAGGCTTCATAGTTCATAAATTCATAATAATTTGCGAAAACTAGATAGCAATTGAACGGAAACAAACAAGTAATTAACAGCATTAGGTTTCATAGTTCATAAATTCATAATAATTTGGCAAAAAACTAGATAGCAATTGAATTACTGTAAATAGGTAAAACAAATCAGATCACAAAGCCAAATCATAATATATTATCTCCGTCAATACAACTCTACAACATTAATCATAAATTACCCTAAAACGCGGGAAAACAAAACTGAATTATAAAAATGGTAGACAAAGTGACGATCGGATATCCGTACACACCCTAATCGATCAGTAAAGACTTACAGTAAAGCTAAAGATATGAAATTGCGAAGACGATCGGAAAAGGAAAGTATGAAGTCGAGAATCAAGAGAGAAAATCTGAGAATATCGTTCTAAATTATCTCCAAATTTTGGCCGCAAGTCAATTGTGCTAAACCCTTGCTACGTGCCTAATACCATGCAAGAGCGCCATTGAGTTCAATCCTAAAAAAAAAAAAATGTATTTAAAAAAGCGAAACAGGCCTTTAACAGGCCTCTGATTTGGTGTCCAAAAAACGGCCCAAATACTAAAAACGATCAAACCACGTTCAGTTTTATTTCGCAATTAATTTAAATTGATATCCATGCTCCATTTTGCACATTATTGTCACATTCAACAATAATTCATCAACACTGGCCTGTGGCTTACCTCACAATAATTTATTTTTTTGATCGGAATTTTTTTTTCAGTATTTTTTAATTTTATTCAACAATAGCAAATAATATTAGACAGGTCATCCATAAAAAATATGAAAAATAGACCCAACAAATTGAAATATTTAGGCTGAGAAAAGATTGAAACAGAAGACCTCTTTGAGAAAACAAACTAAACATATACTCTTCTAATAACGATTATTTTAACACTTCTCATTTTTCCAAGTGAATCGCACGTGTCATCATATCGACCTAAAATACAACTTGATTTATTCCACTTGATGTAGCAAAATAGTTGGTCTGTATGGCCCTTTATCAATGAGCTTGAATAATTTCCCTTCATTTTTAATAAATAATTTCCATACAAAATAAATAATATGATGAGATAAATAATAATAGGTCGGCATCAAACACCGTGGCTATGTGGAATGGAATGATCTGGATATCTTCAAAGATTTAAGTAGGTGGAACAAATTAAATATATATATCTAAAATTCGATTTAAAAAGAGAATCTTATATAATTTATATAGAAGAAAAAATGATTTTGTTTTAACAGCTCACATCCAACTTGGACCTGTATATACAAATAAGAATAGTCTTAGTACAACCATGCATTATTTGTGGTTGCTTTTTGTAGTTGCATATTTTTTTATTTTAACAGCTCACATCTAACTTGAACCTGTATATACAAATAAGACAGAGTACAGTTTAGCATAAATCACATTCACACTTCCCATATTAAAATATTAAAACTTCAATGTCCAACTTATGTCATATTTCACCATAAGACCATCTAATATAAATGTGTCTCTTTATTTAAAATATGTACCCATAAATGGTAGTGCCTAACTCGATAGGAAACCATACTGTAATTGCACTAATCGCCTATTAAAATGTTGACCTAACTCTTTAGTTGGGTAATTACCAATAGATCATGTTTTACTTGTTTTTTCAAGAGGGCCCGTTGGTGTGACTTGTCTTGGGCCCATTATGTTTTACTTGTTTTTTCAAGAAGGCCCGTTGTCTTTCACTGAAAAAATAAATCTTTGAGGTATTACTGTTTAGATTATTACTCTATACGCTTTTATTTTCAATTAATCTTATACAAATCCTAATTAAAAAACTATCTGAACAGAAACAACGTCTCAATTTGACCAAATTAAAAGTTTAATTAGACTAAATATAATAAGCGTAGGAGGTAATGAGAATATTCTTCTAGGAAAACAACCGACACTTTTTATCATCACTGATGGTCACCATAATTTTATAGCAGTGACATGTCAAACACATAAAACACGTGCATTATGCTAGTTACTGTATATGAATGAAATTCACCCCTTTTGACTCCTCAATCATTTGATCCATTCTCTCTCTATTTTGTTTTTCTTTTACTTAATAACAATAATAATAATCTAATCATGCATCAAATTATATATTAAATGAATACATATGTAGGAGAAAAGAAAAAAAAATATAAACAAAAATTTATATAAATCTGATTCATATTACTACGAAATTCATTTTTTATTTTTGAATATTTAAACCTATTTAAAATATGATACATATCAAGTTTAATGAATTAAAAAATATATTAAAATGAATGAAATGAACCAAACATCATTGAGTAGATTTTGTTCGTGACCAACTCTTGAATGTATATAAAATAGTTATAAGAAAAAACCCCTATTTTGACGTTACACAATTTGTTGTTTTGATTGATAAACTCCAAAAAGTATAAAGCAAAAAGAGAGGAGGGGGGATCACTAGACAAGTAGCAGAAATTGTGGGACCCTGAATGCTACAGTAACGAGAAGGCGGTCCTCTCATTTATTGACTAAATGGGCAACTAGTGGGCCCAGTGACATGACACTTTCCTTTTCTTATTTTCACATTTTTTCTTTCCATGTTCGCCACCTGTCACAGTCGAAAAGTCCAAACTGGTCACCTTTCCTTTGACGATTTCTCGATTTTTTTTTAAAAAAGATAGTATATAAACGTACACCATCAGTTTTATTTTATTTATTTTTCCAGATATTTTTTAAAATGTATATGCTGCTACTAGTGGAGAAGTCATGAAAATTGATAGTATGTCAACTATTAATAAAAGAGCGCAAACTCTCAAAAAGAACTTTATACAAGAGAGGAAATTAATAATTGATCCTAACAAGAAAGTGAAAATAACAAATAAATAGAACACTCTTAATAATATAAGGTCATGTTGTTATGAGATTATGGTGGATGATGAAAATTTCGATGCTCAAATTTTGGATTTCATAATGTTGACGAATAAATTAGTGGGCAATAGATTGTTCATATTTTTTAGACAATAATCCTAATTTTATTTATTATTCTCTTGATTCATGGATGCGGGATAATTTAAATAGGAGTATAAGTTATTTTTACTTTATAATAATATTAAATAATTATTGTTAAATCATAAAATCGGCCGTTGGAATTGTGGTCCATGGATTAGAAAGATCCCCAAATGGGGAAACGAATGAAATCGATAACAAATTTGCTTCCAAACACCCTTCCAATGGGAGGCAATAGAATAAACAAATTTGATGGAGGTGAAACAAACAAGAGGCAAATTAAATTAAACACCTGCTCAATTCCAAGATCTCTTCTTTCCTTTTTTTTTCTTTTTTTTTTTGATTTAATTAGATTTTTTGTTTTTTGTTTTTAATTTTAATTAAGTCTTTTGTTTTTGAGTGAATAAAATAATGTATTGATTTAATAGAAATATAATTTGTAACTAATTGAAATATAATAAGACAACATTAAATAAAATACCAAATATTAAATTATAAAATACAATAATAAAACTTCATAATAAAAAGAAATATCAAATTTTAAATTACACATACAAAATATAAATTAAACATGAACAACATGAATTTAGTATTCTCCAAGATCACTTCCAGATCATTGAATATGCAATTTTCTTTAGTATAAATTAAACATGAACAAAATTTCTTTTTTTTGTTTTTTTTTTTTTTTTTTTTTTGCATTATGTGGTATTAAATATGTAATTTTCTTTAGTATTAATATGTGATTGTGATAAATTGTGTTATTGAACTTTGATTTTTATATCATTGAACCATTTGCTTTAATTTTTTTTATTAAATATATGATATTTTAATTGTGAATAATTTTTAAAGATTTAAATGTAAATATCAGATTATAAATTTGATAATATACAAATATTAAATAAAATTAAATATAAGTTGATTAAATTAAGAATATTCTAAGAGAATATTCTTTTTGAGTTAAAATCTGAGGTGTTATGATTGGAAGTGATTTTATTGTTAAGAGGCAAATTGGATGAGGTGGAGACAAATTTGCCTCTCCCTATGATGCACGGATTCTTCTAAAAAATTCACCGCACCGTATCGGATACTTTCTTGGGTGCGGATCGGATGTGATTCAAGTGATTCGCATTTGATACGCCACGTGATTTAATCCGTAAATAATTTTTAAAAATAATAATTAGGATACGCGTATCCGGTGCGTGAGTGGTTATTTTTTTAGAAAAATCATTTTCATTCATTTTTCTTTTTTTATTTTTGCAATTTTTCAAGACTAGACTCTATATGGTCATATTATTAAGTACTAACTGTATTATTTGAATTGAATATTATTATTAATATAATTTAAATTGAAAATATATCACTTACTTTTTTAATGAATTCCTTAGTATAACTTATGTATTGAGCTAATGTTATTTGAATTAATGTTTTTGTTACTTAATTACATTAAATTATTAAAAATGCTTAAGTTTTATGTAAATTACATACATTTGATATATTAATTTTAAAAATTTCATATATTTTATAGGTGTTATATATAATAAAATATAAATAAACAGAAGTATCCTTACCGTATCGCACCCTAATTTTTTTTGAAAATTCGCATTCCCGTACCCGTATCTTATCGACCCGGCACCCCCGCACCCGCACCGATGCAACATAGGCCTCTCCCCACTGGGAATGCTCTAAGCAAGTCTAATACCCACAAGCACACACAAATACACATATTCCATAGGAATAAAGTATCCGTAAAACGACAAATTTACTAGGCGTGGAAAGGATCAAAGGAATATATGCATGCTGCAGAAATGTTATATTGAGTTTCAATATGATACACATATATACTGTCGTGATTAACAAGATTATAATTATGGTGCATTTGTTTTGGAATTTAAGTGTGCGGAGCAAGTCAAGATTTTAGAATCCAAGGATTTAGAATTCTTGATCAATAGTAAATTTATGTGTTTGTTTTGGGATTTGAGCCCTGTTTCAAATTCTCTCTCTAAAATTATGGGCCTGGAACTCTCCCCCTTCCTTTCGGGCTTGATGATTTCCTCCGCTCAGCAAATCACTCTTTTGATTCGACATCATTAGACGAATTGCTTGAGATTAACCATGCCAAAATCTTCTTCATCCTCCCCATATGGGCGGATTGGGTAACCCACTCGATACACCAATCGAATGATCCGAAATCATTATGTGGTGCATTCAAGACACCTAGAGCAGCCCAGCGTGCTGATACTTTGCGGCAAGTCCGAGACGGAGTGCGCGGCCCGGGAAGAGTTCACGACAATCAGGGCGGCGACATTGAATGCGGCAGGCACTATATATCCGAGGACATTAAGTTCCTTACCAACTCATCAAACATTCCCTGGTTCTTCATTAACTTCTACTCCCCAATTCTTGGTGTCTCAGATATTAACTCGCGATTCATCGAAAAGATTCGATACTCTTTTTTCGTATTCACAGGTTCCACAATCATGGACTCCGATATCATCGCTCTGTGGGACAAACTTACCATCTTCGACGAGAAAAAACCCCCATCGTCATCAAACCCGAGAACCTAGCAACGCCGATCAATGCCCTGGTGGGCAAACTTGCAATGAAAAAGTTCTTGGGGGTACATGATCTCTTAGCAGGCCTTCCAAAGATTTGGGACTTGAAAATGCCGCTCGATATTAAACCACTTGGAGGAGGGTTATACATCTTTGAATTCCCCGATAGGAGCGAGTGTGATAAAGTCTACAATCGGCAACCCTGGAACTTCAGGGGATCGGTACTGCTCCTCGCAATGATGAAAGACGATGAACGCCCGTCAGATATATTTCTTACGGAGGTCCCATTTTGGATACAAGTTCATGGCCTCCAGATCAGAGCCATGACGAGGGGAGCGGTTGGTGACCTTACAAGCCTGCTGGGAGATATACTCGATGTCAAAAGCGATTATGATGGAGTGGTGCTTGGCGAGTGCATCCGAGTTCGCACCATGGTCGACATCCGAAAACCCCTGCATCGTTGGGCGACGATAAATATCGAGGAATCTACGTGTCGGGTCATTTTCCGATACGAGAAGTTGTCCGATTTCTGTTACTACTGTGTCCGGCTTAATCATAATGAAAGAGATTGTGAGTTTGTGTTGCAGGATGGTAAGAAACATTTTGGGCCGTGGATGAGGGCGAATGGCCAACACTCGGTGTCCCTCGAAACCATCATAGCCGATCTTGAGAAACTGAATGCTAGGAAACCTTCGATCCAACTGAGTCACTCTCCTATTACTCCGATCCTGTCGAACAAGGCCACCTCTCCCACTTCTGTCCCTGAATGGTCGATCCACAAGAGTAAAGGCCAAACTTCAGCAAGCTCTATGCATTACACTCCGAAAGACGAAGGCTCATCCAGGAAGAAGGCTTCGACCATTTCACCTAGCTCTGGTGCACCAAATTGGACACGACTTATACCAAAGCATAACCCGCAATCGAGTTCAAGTGAAATTTCCTACCACCAAAATGAAGGAAATGATGCCAGATCCCCCCCTCTCACTGGAACGAATCAATGGCCATGGATTTAGCCACATATAGCCAACCGATTGATCACAAGACTCCGCCACTCTACCTCCTGGCTCCCAATCCAACCCTTAACCGCCCGGAGGATCCAAACCAAGCCCTGTCCCTCTCTTCTGCTGAAGCAGAGCTTATGCCCACTAATGAACTCTTAGCTATGTTTGCAGGTTTCAACGAAACTCCCTTCACTTTTGAATCCCCCTCGACCATGAAGACGGAAGCACCAGAGAAAGCAAGGAAAGGTAAAGGTAAAATAAAGATCTCTGGAGCACCTATCAAAGCTGTCCATAACCCAAAGATAGGCTCAAAACGTACTCCCAAACAAGAGCTCGCCCAGCCCTGCACCAAGAAACAGAAGTACGATGAATCTCAGACCCCGGTTCCGCTCCAGACGAGCAATGAAGCAATGGCGGAGGTTGACGCGGCTCAACCCCGCCAGCAGCCATGAGTCTTATCTGCTGGAATGCTCGTGGCCTTGGGGGACAACGAGCATTCAAGAACCTCAAGCAACTCATTCAAGACAAATCCCCCGATGTGGTTTTTATTTCTGAAGCAAAACTTTCTAAGTCGGCTGTTTTAAAACTTTGTTCTAGTCTTAATTATTATGGATGCTTTTGTGTTGAACCAAAAGGCAAGAGTTGCGGTCTTGCACTGTTATGGAATGAAAATCTAGTTGTTCCGGTTTTGTCTTCCTCGTATGGTCAGATTGACTGCTCGATTTTTGGTGATCACAATAGATGGTTTTTTACCGGGTTTTATGGAAACCCTAATGCTAATATTAGATACCAGTTGTGGGAAATTATTGATAAAATCGCAAAGTCCCACCCCAACACAACGGACAGTTGGATTGTGGGAGGCGACTTCAACGAAATCCGTTTTGAAAATGAAAAATTAGGAGGCATTAAGCGTTCGTTCAATTCCACGAATTCTTTCAATTTATGCCTACACCAAAACAATCTCCATGAGGTTAAAACCCTTGGACCAAAATTCACTTGGAATAATATGCGATCGGGTAGATTCAATATTTTGGCCCGGCTAGACCGCTTTGCGGCAAATAGTGTGTGGCATGCTTCCTTTCCGGACGCTATGTCCGTGAATCTTGATTATTATGGGTCAGACCACCGTCCAGTCCTCCTCAAGTTGATTGATAATAACCATCATATGTCTCTTCCTTCTATTACGAACTTCAAATTCGAACACAAATGGATTTATGAAGAAGATTTCAAAGATGTTGTGTTAATCACCTGGAAAACCTCGGCTCTTGCTGATGGCATGGGAAATAGATTAAAAGAAATAGCCAACTCCTTTGATCAATGGTCAAAGGTTTCGGTGGGTAACTTGGGAAAGCAGATTAAAAAAATCAAAGCACTACTCAATAAACATCTCAATAACGAGGAAATTTCCTTTGATCCTCAGAAATTAGATCCATCCAATGCAAATTGGAAAAACTTATGTGCCAGGAGGAAACTCATTGGAAGCAACGGTCCAGAGTCACCGCTTTTAACTCAGGAGACAGAAACACCGCCTTCTTCCACAAAACGGCCTCCATTCGAAAGAAGAGGAATTACATTAAGATGCTCTTCACTGACGAAGGAATCCCCTTGACGAATCAGAAAGATATTGAGAGATCGATTGAGGATTATTAAGGGAAGCTCTTCAGGTCCCAAACCCCTCGATCGATCATATTGAAAAGATAACGGACCATATTCAACCTTCCATCACGGAAGAAATGAACAACTTTCTCACTAAACCCTTTACGGGAGAGGAAGTTCGAAAAGTCCTGTAGGATTTAAACCCCGCCCCTGGGCCAGATGGCTTTACGGCTCTCTTCTTTCAGAACTATTGGACTATTGTTGGCGAGGATGTTACGAAGGAAAGTCTCCGGATCCTCAATGGTCAACAGGGGTTAAAAGATCGCAACCCCACCAATGTCACGCTAATTCCTAAAGTCAAAGAGCCCAGTACTCTGAAGGATTTTCGCCCTATCAGCCTCTGCAATGTCACTTATAAGATTGTTGCTAGAGAAATTACAAACCGATTTCGGAAGGTCCTAGGGACTCTTATTGACCCCAACCAAAGCGCCTTTATCCCTGGCCGACTTATTTATGATAATATTATACTTGGTTACGAATGGATGCACTGGCTCAGACATAACAAAAGCAAACAAGGCTTTGCGTCCCTTAAATTAGACATGAGCAAGGCTTATGATAGAGTGGAATGGAGTTATCTGGAGAAAGTTCTGCTACGTATGGGTTTTAATACCAAATGGGTCAACTTGATTATGGAATGTGTGACCACCCCCTATTATGCTTTCAAGGTCAACAACAACATTGCGGGGAAGGTTGTCCCTACCAGGGGACTTCATCAAGACGATCCTCTATCCCCCTACTTATTCGTGATAGTAGCCCAAGGGTTATCATCGCTCATCAACTCTCATGCGACCAATGGTGAGATCACTGGAATCAAGATTGCCAGGAATAACCCAATGATTACTCATCTCTTCTTCGCAGATGATAGTCTCATTTTCTTTAAAGCTAGTAAGGATAATGTTCTAAACATCAAGAAATGCCTCAATGACTATGAAAAAGCTTCGGGTCAACTTATCAATTTTGATAAGTCAACCATCAACTTCAAGAAGAGTATTCTTTCTGCCAACATCGACTTTGTTAAAAGTTTAGTCTCGAATAATGACACCGCCAGGGCATGAGCTTTACTTGGGATTGTCCACCTTTTCAACACAAAGCAAACGTCTCCAATTCGGTTATATAAGGGACAAAGTCTCAAAAAAATTGAGCAGCTGGAAGAATAAATTCTTCACGGAAGGGGGACGCGAAACCCTTATCAAATCTGTAATACAAGCAATCCCCACTTATGCTATGACTTGCTTTAGAATCCCAACCACTCTTTGTGGAGATATCGATGTTGGGATTATGCTGGAAATTATGCTTTTACTTTGTATAATCAAAATTGAATTTCGGACTTATTTACTGAAATAAATTGTTTATCACTGATGCTTTAAATATCATCGAATGTTACATATATTTACTGCATAACTGTTCAATAAATAGTACGTGTTACATTGTAGTTAATTTAGTGATACCAGATCACATAAGATTAAATTAACAGTCCCTTGTAATCAAAAGTACACCATTCACGACCTAGATGGAAATGAACAATCCATCGTGAAAGGTTGAAGTGTAAGGCTCAGATTGGCTTGTCTTGACCAAGAAAATTACACTAGTGCATGGTGATGCCTTTGAATAGGATTCCACAGGAGGACAAATTCTTCGAATCCCAACAAGGAAGAATTAGACCTCGGTGGTTCGTTTTTCTTAATCTTCGCCCCTTAGATAGGATCACGTGTGGTTGGTAACTATTGCTTTGACTTATCATGGGTAGAGAATCAACGAGATTCAATACTTTTTATCTTGGACAATATTATTGGTCACACGTGATTGCTAAGATTTAATACGGAGAATCGTGTGCAAAGCACGCTTTGTTCGATTTGGTTCTCGGGAGGTTCATAAGCTTTATCATACCAAATCTTGCAAGTGGAATTAGTTTCCAGATGGATAATAATGTTGAACTGTTCTTAACCAATGACAAAAGATATTAATTAATGGAAAGCTATTTCAAAGGGCTTGAATTAATTAATGGGCTAGATAATCTTAAACACAGAAAATAATAACCGGAGCCATATTGACCGTAATATGGGTTAAGATGGATAGTAATATTAATTATGTAGTGGGATTAATTAATATTTACGGGCTTGAATAATATTGTGGCTCAATATTGATAATTCAAGATCCATTGGAAGGTCCAATCTTAATTCTCCTAAAGGCCCCCTAAGTAGCCCAACATAAAGTCCAATAACTGAAAAAGGTGTTTAAAAATAAAATAAATTTGTTGCTTATTTTTTCCTTACAATTTCGAAAATCATAAATAAAAGAGGGAGAAAGATTTTCTTTGAATTTTGTTATGGAATGAAGATATGTATTCTTGGAATACAAGATTATCTCATTAAATTCAAGAAATCTCCCACTTGGTTATTTATGGGGATATTTTCGAAAATTTTGAATATAAAGGGCAAGAAAGATTTTCTTGATTTTCTTGAAAATATATTATGAAAGATATGTATTTCTTGAAATACAAGAATATCTCATAAATTCAAGAAGATCCAAATCTTGGAATCTTGATCCCTAATATTTCGAAATATTCCATAACAAATAAGAGAGTGAGATTTTGTGGAATATTTTAATTATGGAGAAAAGAATATATGAGATATATTCAAGATTTATTGGAGATCAAGAAAAGATTTTTTCCTCCCTATTTCACATGAATTTTTCGACCACCACCCTCTATAAATAGGGGATGAATGTTTCATTCCCAAGTACAATTCCATGTACTGAAAAAATTAGTAAATCCACAAAGGTGGTGCAACAAAGTTTATTTTTCTTTTGTTAATTGTTCGCGAGCATCCTACCACCGGATTGTCGAGCAAGGATTAAGGGAATACTTGGGAAGGTTTTTCGGTGTGTTTAATCAACGAGACCATTACCATTCCAAGAGGTACGTTTACGTAAACTCGTAGTATTTCCGCATGCATAGGATTTACGTGAACTAATTATATTCATGATTTGTTGTTGAATTATTATTTGAATTAATATAGGATTAATTCATGCTAGTAATAATTATCAGAATTAAATTTGTATTTAAATATTTATCCCGAATAGATCCGTGCAACTTATTCCCCAACAATCGAGTCAATGTGTGCGAGATTCTGGTGGGGAGGAAACCAGGATACAAAGAAGACCCACTGGAAGGAGTGGAAACTTCTTACTAAGCCTAACAAAGAAGGTGGCATGGGTTTTCGAGATTTGGTGACTTTCAACAAAGCCCTTCAGGCAAATCAAATTTGGAGGATCATTATTTACCCGGACTCTCTAGTTGCGAAAGTGCTTAAGGCTAGATACTTCAAACACGTGGATATCATGGAGGCCACTCTGGGCTGGAATCCTTCGTATATTTGGCGCTCCATTATGTGGAGTAAATCCATCATCGATGGGGGCCTCTTCTGGAAGATCCATGACGGAACAAAAGTCCTAGTGAGAAAGGACCGGTGGATTCCAAAGCTTGTGACCGGAAAAATTACATCCAGCACCAACTATGACACAAACGTTAAAGTTCAAGAACTTATCACTGGCTCAAAACAATGGGATCTGGTTAAACTCAATTCCATGTTCCAAAAATATGAAGTTGAGGCTATTATGAATACACCAATAGATCAGTTTGGCAATACCGACTCTCGTTACTGGCGCCCCTCCAAAAAGGGACTTTACTCAGTCAAATCAGCCTACTGGTCGGAAGGAACTACAAGCCAAGCAGATTCTAACGAGTACACAACTTCAACAAGTGTGGCCCCCAACTTTTGGTCCAGAATCTGGACTCTTAATATCCCTCCCAAAGTTAAAATCTTTCTTTGGAAATCAGCTCACAACACAATTGCAGCAGAGGCTAACCTAGTAGCTCACCACATCCCGTGCCCGCCTAAATGTGGTATTTGCGGCCACCATACAACAGATACTAACCATGTTCTTTTCTTCTGTCAGGGGGTAAAAGAAGCTTGGAACAAAACGAAATGGTGGCCTACCATCAAGAAAGCTAAAGGAACTTCATCGGAAAGTTTAACCATCCACTTCATCATTTCCTTGGAGGAGCCCGAGCTCGAACAAGTAGCCATGAAGATATGGGGTATTTGGAAGGAAAGATGCGACTGGACGCATTCGAAGCAAGGACCCCGCCTTGACAGAACAATACAGGCTTCTTGGACTGAGGCCCTCTTGGATCAGTTCCACTTGGAGAAGGCCAAACTTGTATTAGGTACCAATCTAGCACCCAGTAGCGGGGAGACGGACCACATTAATTACACACACAACGGTTATACCATGAAAGTAGACGTAGCTTACAAAGAAGCAGATAAGGCCTTTGCAGTAGGATTCTTTATCTACGATAAGGAGGGGAAACCTCGGGCAACGGGTTTTCATAAAATTAACCCGCCCGGCTCGGTTTTTACAGCCGAAATCATAGCTATCACTGACGGGCTACATTACTGGAAGACTTTGTCGCATGAACAGATTACGATTCTGTCAGATTCTAAAGAAGCTATTAATGCCATCAATTCAGACAACCCATATAAAGGTTATGAAGAAAGCCTCATCCTAAGGGCCAGAAAGGAGATTATGAAATCCCCAGTGACGGGAATTCGATTCTGCCCTCGACATCTCAACACGGAAGCTCATACATTGGCGCAGACTGCTACTCGATCTATCCACCCTCAAGCTTGGGTTGGAGAAGACATCCCTCGACATATTATGTCTTTAGCTCAAAACTTTAATATGCTGTAATTTATCCCCTTGAGCCCTAAAAAAAAAGTAAAATTAGATTTAACTTTATGTCAAATCAATCTTTAATAGTGATTGATGTTGTATTATTATATTATATTTAGAAGAGTAATAAAGTGTATAAAGTGTGATGTATTGAGAAAAGTAATAATAGGTTTTATAGGTATTTGTAGGTGTTGATTGAATTTAAGATTTAAAAACTAGACTCTAAATCTCAAACTCGTATGGGACGGGGAGCGCAAAGTTCTAAGTCCATCCGTGTGAATCTCAAAACAAACGCAGCCTAAAAGTTTTATGATATTTTTTCTCCCAAACTTAGGGTCTCTGATTTCTTCTTTAGAATTGAGAGCTTTTTTTTCCCCTTATTAGTTGTTGAGAATCTTGATTTTTTTTTTCTTGAGAAGTCAATTTTCAACGTTAAGGGCACATTTGTTTTTTGTCTTTAGGTTGATGGGGGGAATTGAATAGTAATCTGTATTTGTTTTGTGTTGAATGTGATAGAGGTGGATGAAACTTTATGTCAAATCAATACTTTTTAATTATGATAATATATTATTTTATTATTGTCAGTTAGGGGGTATTTGCAAAAACTTATTGTTTTAAAGAAGTGATTAAAATGAGTGATTATGGAAAAAATGATTAATAATAGAAGTTGATAGTGTTTGTAAAAAAATTCAAAGAAAAGTTGATAATGTTTGTAAAAAAAGTGAAAAGTAAAAAAAAAAGACTAATAAACTACTGAAATCACCTCTTTTAAGCTTCTAACTTATAACTTATGAGAGCTTATTTAAGCTAATAAAAGAGAAATAAAACACTTCAAATTTAAACAAGAGAAATGAACATATGTTGCATAGTGAGAGTGGTGGACTAGTTAGGGCATGATGGTGCCGGCAAAGATTCAACAAAGATGATTTGTAAAATTAAATTAAGACAACATAATGATTGTGTTATTTTTTATCTTATTTGTAGAAAAAAATAATGATTCAATTCATTGACGTCTCATTGTTTTGCTATGATATTTGGTCATTCTCAAATTCTCATTATTAGGTCGACCTCCAAATTGTAGACAACCTTCTTAATAGTTATTGTTCTTGCATATTTTAAAATTATAAGATTTTTGTTCTAAAAAAAGTCATAATTAATGATTTATTTAAATAATGTAAAATGTCTTTATGTTGAAAATATTATATTTATTTAAGAAACAATCTAATTTCCGTAATTTATTGTACAATATCAAACTAATGATAATGATAAATTTTCGATTTATGATAATAATAATGGTAAGTTTGTTTCCTGGCTTATCGCATAAGATATTATCTTCAAAATCAAAATCCGATATGTTCAATACTCGTTTACAATCCAAATTAGTCCAAGACAAAGTCTCATATGCAAATAGTGCACGGATTTAAGATCCGTGCACTCGCCCCAACCCTACTCATTTATCCACAAAACATGTCTAATATATTCAATGAGTTAAGTATTTTTTTTAAATGGGTAATTCTGTTGCAAGAGGGCACCGTGCACTTGGGTGCACAAGAAATCCACTCTTAGTCCAAATTCATAAGACAAAACTTATGTACTTGGACGATGTATCTTATACAGTTTTTATATGATTCTAATCAATATTAACAGCCTCCATAAGAAAGGGAAAGGGATTGATCTAAAAATATATTATATTTTATAATATGGTATACATTATATACTGAATAATATATATTTTTTTAATTTCAATATTCAATCCCTCTATATACTAATAGAAAGTGTTTGTATATATCATTCAATGAAAAATTTAAGTACACATGTTATTTTTCTATTTGATTCTTTTTATAAAAGAATCCTATGTGTCATGAAACTTAAAGTTTTTGTGTATAATTAATTTATAATACATGAGACGACCCACCCGCATGATCATATGCGTGTCAAATTTGAATTATTTATCTTTAATGAATTTTTTAGTTGCAAGAGATTTACTGTAGTAAATAAAAAAATTATATTATCAATTATTTGCATGGTTGCGAAATGCTAAGGCTAAGCGGCCACCGTCATGCCGATTTGTTTCTAATCGCCAATCAAGTCGGAGCCGAAATAATCGCCGCTTTAGGCGCCAAATCATGAAATCGGGGGCAACTGCGGGACGAAAAATCGACCAAATCGGGCCAAATTGGCCTGCAACTGGAAAGAGGCTAAAGCATCTTGAAAATCAGCTTGAGGCAGATGGGCTCGCGACAGAGATGGGGGGCACGAGAGGAGGCCTGCAACTGCAACAACATCTTGAAAATCGGTCTGAGGGAGATGGGCACGTGAGGGAGATGGCGGGCAGCCTGCAACAAAATCTGGAAAATCAGGCTGAGGGAGATGGTTGAGTGAGGGAGATGGCGGTAGGCGTGGTGGATTAGGGTTTGGAATTTTGACTTCTGTTGTGCACGCTATCTTCTCATTTAATTTAAGTATTTAGGCCGCTATCTTCTCTTTTAATTTTACGTTGAATGCTGTGTTTTGGGCCAGACGAAAGTTTGGGGCCTTTTTGGGCTTTATTAATTTAATTGGATTTATGATTTTTGGTGGAAAATTAGAAATTGAAAAAGAAAAAAAAGTGAAAAGTCTAGGTGTTTAAATACCTCGAAAACGCCTTAAAAGAACTGGAAATCTGCACCTCACTTTCCACTGACCCTTGATTATTTGTTACATTTATCATAAATTATCCTAGAGATTTAAAAATATCTTATTTATCATAAAATATATTCTAAAGATTAAAAATAGAGTACATCCTTAAAATTTAAAATATCTTTTTATAAAACGTATTATATATTAAAAAAAATATAGCTGAAATATATCCCAAATAAAATTATAAAATAGACAAAGTATAGTGTGAACAAGTTTTTTTAAAACTAAAATTTAATGTGATTTATATTACTAAAGAAAAATGACTTTTTATCAGAAATGTGTGATTTTTTACTATAAAGAGTATTACTCATAAAAATGAAGGGTGTATGTTTTATATTATAGAAAAAATGTCGTAGTGATAACTAAAGGGTGTGACTTATATTACTAAAGAGTATGTCTATAAAAAAAAATAATTTAACGGTGAACAAATTTCACACCATACCAACTCTGTAAAATAATTATATGAAGGACATAATGGAAAATTAAAAAAAATCGTAAATTCATTTTTTTCAATAAAGTTAACTTGATTTAATAAGTTACAGGAGTATTTCGTTAAATTTTCAAATTATGAAAAAAATTTACACAATGTATTTTTAAACTTGGGGTATTTTGTGCAATTAAGCCATCATAAGTAATATCGAAGTGAAATTCCAAAAGCAACACGAAATTGAAATTAGGAAGGAAGGCGGAAACATAGCTTTTAAGCCGACATTGTTGGGTTGTCAATCTCACCTGTATCCTACACTCGAAATCCCAGATTTGCCCCTGACCTGCATAAATATCTTGAGCAATGCAGCATTCATGCACAATTGCACATTGATACAAAACAAACGCGTAACAAACGCCCCTCCCTCATTATTATAATCCAGCCACCCTGCCCCTATAATTCCTCCGCCCACAGATTCCAAGAGAGCGAGACTGAGAGTGAGTAGATCAATTGACCTATGCAACCGAGGAGGAAGGATCCATCTGTTGTTTTGATACACTGTTTTTTTGGATTTCAATTTCGTGAATGCTACCTCCGCGCTGATTATGATTACGGTTATTATGAACTTGTTTGATGATAGATTGCGCTCCGCTTCCAATCTCAGCCGCATCATTGCCGGCCTTTTGTTGTTTCTCTTATATCATTCATCTCAATTGATTTCTAATTTCCATGTTCCTATACACCCGTAATTTCTTCTTCTTTCTTTTGATTCTTTTTTCTCTTTGAAAAGAAAAGACCCGTTGTTGTTGAGATCGGATTTGGTTCTCCTTTGATTTTCAATTTCCTTCTTTGGGGTTGTCTGGAATTTGAGAGGGTTGTCTGGAATTTGGGAGAAAAAGGGGAGGGCAGAGAATTATTCTGTTGTCGGCTGATGGAACACAAATTTGGCGGCGATTCGCACTCCGGAGATTTCTATGATGGTTAGCTTTGAAATTTATTATTTCAATTTTGAGTTTGATTTTCTGGGTTTTAGATTTGAATTTTGTTGTTTTTTTCTATTTAATATTCATGAGCATGTCCATTATCAGCTAATTGCTTTTGGCTTATGAGTATGTTCAAATTGGGATTTCTCGCGACATTGTTTGATGATCCTCCGGGAATCTGATATTATGAAATTGAGAACATCTTACGCGTCCTTGTTGTTTTATCTTGATGAGATTTGTTTTAAATATGTGGCCATTTTATTTATTATTTTTGTCCAATTGGAATTGAAGAAATTGATTCCGTAGTACCGTAGACTGTCAATCATACCTGTTTATTGAAAATTTAGACATTTGATTAACGATATTGCCTTGTACTGGACATTAATGGATAGTTCAATTTGCACATGTCATATTGCTTTTATTCCTCTTGCTTTTATTTCTAGTGCTAATCTTTTAATATATATCTTGGAAACAGCTTAGTTTGATTGTTTTTTTTTCTTGGACCTACTTGTAATTGACACAAAAATTCTATCATCATTTTTTGATCAATCGTCTTATGGTGCCTAGGAATTTATGCATCTCTTCTCGAGAGATCACACAATGCCTCGCCTACTGTTATTGTTGTTGGTGGGGGTATATCAGGGATTGCTGCTGCACGCATGCTTCAAAATGCATCTTTCAAGGTGCAATCTCTAATTCATAACTAATTGGATCCTTCTTATTGTGATATAGTTTATTTTTGTAGCTTTGGTGATTGATGTGGAACTATTTTTATCCAGGTGATCGTGTTGGAGTCACAAGATAGAATTGGTGGGCGCATACTTACTGATTACTCGTTTGGTTGCCCTGTTGACATGGGAGCTTCATGGCAAGTTTAACATTTGGTTTTTCATATTTCTTGAATGAGATCAATATCTTTTGGTTGCGTCAGTTGCATACCTTATAGTGCTTTATTTACAACGTGTTAACAGCAGTGCCTCATCCACTTGGGAAATCCTTCTATTCATCCAGATGTTACATTCCTAACTAACTCGTTCATACCACATTTTTGCTGCTGTTACCTTTTAGAGATTATCATATGCCAACACTAATTCTCAACCACTGATTTACATCGTTTTGATTGTACATGTGCATTAGATTTGCAAGTTGTATGTGCACTCATAAATTATTTGTCTTCTGTTTGAATAATATAGGTTACATGGAGTCTGTAACGAAAATCCATTGTCTCCCTTTATACGTCGGTTGGGGCTCACCCTGTATCGTACAAGTGGCGACGACTCCATTCTCTATGACCATGATTTGGAAAGGTATGAAACTGTTCAACCTTTGTGCACTTCTGTTATAAATGCTGGTTTAGCTGGAATATTACCAACTCTTCCAAGTAACTCTCTGCTTTTGGGCTTCTGTTATCCTTTGTACTTTGTCAAATCCATTAAGTTTGATGGGTGTGAGATTTTAAATTCTTCAGTTTAATGGTGCTTGTTTTTCCAGGTAGTTAGTTGCATTTTGTTGTAATTAATATTGTTTGTTAAGTATACTTTGTTAAAGCCATCTAGTTTTGTTGCAAATATTACCTTCAGTTCTGAAACCTCTATAAAAGAGAACATGATCTAACAACTGTTATGCTGCCTGGAGAAAGTAACATCTTAAACTAACCTTTTGTCTCGAAAACTCTACTGGTTGACTGGTTTTGCCATGTTAAATAGATTTCAGAAGGAGCCTGTGAAAACTTTTGTTGTCATTAAAATATGTGATGAATAAGATTTTCTTAAGTCATTTAATGAATCAATTGTCATGTCATAATATTCTTGTAAAGGATTTCAATGTTTTTGCATTTGGTCTTTTCAGTTATGCACTTTTTGACATAAATGGTCATCAAGTTCCCCAGAGTATGGTTATTGAAGTTGGTGTTGCATTTAAGAAAATTCTTGAGGAGGTAGCATCTTACTCTGAATATCTTACAAGTATATACAGTATTGTTTATATTCTTAACAAGCATACGACATATTTTCTATTTCTAGACTGATAAAGTGAGGAAGGAACAAAGCAATGACATGTCAGTTAAGGAAGCAATATCAATCGTGCTGGACAGATTTCCAGATTTAAGGTACAGAAACAATTGAACCCTATTGTTCTCTTTTAAGTTCATTTTCTAAATACATAATGAGAATACTTACTGTTGTTTTATGCATGTCATCAGACAAGATGGCCTTGCACACAAAGTGTTACAGTGGTACATATGTAGAATGGAGGCTTGGTTTGCTGCAGATGCAGATATGATATCGGTGAAAGCCTGGGATCAGGCAAGTATTTGTCCTTTTTATGTCATTTCCATTGAACTGCAATCTCTTCAAAGCTATCAATTCAATTGAGCTCCTCGAGACTACAAATGTGATTAACGAGTTTTTATGCGTTGGGTGGAATTCTATTTCATTATCACAGAATTTTGTAGAGTGAACTTTTAATAATTTCATTTGTGATATTCCTTTTAAGGATGTGAATTGGACATGCTTCCCCTCATCTCTGCAATTTAAACTTAATTTTCTGTGGCATGTTAGACATACATGCTTCTTGTCTTAATTCTATGGTTACCTTAATCGGAAATCGGAAGTATCTGAATTGGATAGGGCCGTCAATCCAGACAATGCTCAAAAGCTTTCGTGCATGCATATGATTAGTTTTGTCTGTCTGCCATTAATGAAGTTGGCTGCGGTCAGGTGTGAGTTCTATATATGTGTCTGCACTGTTGCTTACCTTATTGTCAAATTCCTCCTTGTTTCAGGAGAAAGTTCTTACTGGTGGTCATGGGCTTATGGTGCAAGGGTATGATCCAGTCATAAAGGCCCTCTCAAGAGATATTGATATTCGCTTAAACCATCGGTATGCTTCCACATTTTGTGAATGATTTTATGTCATGACATCATAGTTATCTATAAGTATCTATGTTGTTTGACTAAGCAGGACATATACCTTTGCGCACTGTCACCAAAATTCCTTTCCGATTCAATAAACTGGACTAATTTAGATTTGCTGGTGAATGGTTCTTCAAAAGGATAATCATGCATAACCTGTTGTATTCTTAAGAATGGAAAGATTAAATGAAAGATTTGGTGGTAAAATTTAAATAATCTGTATGAGTGCCCCATATTGGGATAATCAGCCTGGTTTAATACACACTCACTGTGACGCATAAGCTTCGTAATGGCAAGACAGGTTTTACTTCAGTCATGTGGTTGAAACTGAGAAAAGTTTTTATTATTCCATATCGGGATTTTACTTATCCTCACTCTTTCTGAAGCGATTTTCTTAATTATAATTTTTACAGGGTTAACAAGATTGTCAACGGATATAACAAGGTGGTAGTTACACTTGAAGATGGGAGGAACTTTGTTGCAGATTCTGCAATCATCACCGTGCCATTGGGAGTTCTAAAAGCTGACATAATCGAGTTTCAGCCTAAGCTGCCAGAATGGAAACTTTCTGCAATATCAAATCTCGGTGTAGGAAATGAAAATAAGATTGCATTGAGATTTGACCATGTATTTTGGCCAAACGTGGAATATTTGGGTGTCGTCTCAACAACTCCTTATTCATGTGGCTATTTTCTTAATCTCCACAAGGCTACGGGCCATCCGGTTCTTGTCTACATGGCGGCTGGAGCCCTTGCAAATGACCTCGAGAAGCTATCAGATGAGGCCACTGCTGATTTTGTATTGCTGCAGCTAAAGCAAATGTTTCCTTCTGCTACTAAACCTGTAAGTTTATCTTTAGGGTTAAATAAACTGGTTTTCCTTTTTCGTTCATTTCGCCATATATGTTCTTCCATATTTTCTCACTTTCATTATGTTATTAACATATCTTACATTTTGTTGACAGGTCCAGTATCTAGTATCCCGGTGGGGAACGAACCCCAACATTCTGGGATGTTATTCGTACGATGCTGTCGGAAATTCTGACGATATATATGATCGTCTACGGGAACCTGTGGGGAATCTTTTCTTCGGAGGTGAAGCTGCAAGTGATGATCATCAAGGTTCGGTTCACGGTGCGTATTCAGCTGGGATTATGGCGGCCGAGAGCTGTGAGAGGCATCTGTTGCAGAGGCTGGGGAGCCTGGAAAGAAATCCCATGGTTGCCTGTAGGGAAGAAATTGTTGATACTAGTGGCCCTCTTCAGATCTCCAGATTATAAGCTGTCTGATGAATTATCTTTTATCTTTTATTTTCTCGCATTCAAACTCAATGCTCTTTTATTTTCTGTCGATTTTCAGGTAATTCTAATGTAGAAGCCTGAATTGAGATTACTGTCAATGAATTTTCAATGTGATTTTTTACTCTGTTTACCTCTATTTTTCCTGTTTTATAGAACTGCAACTTTTGCACAATTTGTACGCTGATCTCCACTTTGACCTGAAGATTCAAAACTGTGCACTGAAAAATATATTTTTCATATTATATTTCATCTACTTGTAATACTATTTCATACTCCCTCATATTTTAGATTGACATTCACTTTTTGAATCGTATTTTAGCGAACGCGTTATTTATTAGTATTTAAAATAATAATTTTTTTTAAGGTGTTATATAATAGTCCTACCCTATTTATCCATCATCTCTTTAAAAAGTTATTTTATCATTTTAATAAACAACTCGCTTATTAAATCACGAGTCAAAAAGTGAGGATAGAGTATTTAATAAAATGAGAGTAGGTTCAAACAATCAACCATACCATATTCCATCTTAAACTAATTTGGTCTTTTCTAATTCCAATCTGTAAAAATTAAAAAGAGGAACTTTTGTTGGTATATATGGAGGTTAAAATAGTGTTCGACGCTTCTTATCGTAATAAACGAACTTGTGAAAAAAATTAACTTTAGTTTATTTAAAAACATAAAAATCCAACTACTGTTATTTTTCCTACTTTCAGAGAATAATGCTGAGAAATAAATCACGAGCATTTAAAAAAAAAAACGTATATATGGTAACATTTTAACTAAAATATATTTGCTTCAGTGTGATTGTGTTTGTGGATGATATTAATGGGTAATGACCTACGAACGATGGATGTTTCATTATATTAGTGTGGTATAATAGGATAATAAGTAGTAATTGAATGAAATCGGATGCTAATATTTATTCTTAAGTATCGGAAACGTTGTTTAGAAATAGAAACATTTTTTATTTAAAATAAAAATAATAATAATAATAAATAAATAAAAAAAACCAAACATCACATCACAATGTTGAGAAGAAAATTTGTAAACAAAGTTTTGGAATGGAAGCGTAAGAGTATTTGGGTCGGTGAGAAAAGTACAACCCACAACAGCGAATACCTCCATTCTCCTTCAATTTCTTCTCAATTACTTTCAAGCTCATCCTCATTCAACAACGATTTTCCTATATTCATATGGCAAATATGGGTCACAACAATCTCAACGCCAAACTCGTCGGTGCCATTCCTTCTCCAATTAATTATACCGTTTCCTTGTCACGATTTGGATTTTTGTTTGATTTGGGGGTTTAATTCTTCAGGTATTACTTGGAGACATGGGTGCTGGCAAATCAAGCCTTGTCATACGTTTTGTCAAGGGACAGTTTCTCGACTTCCAAGTAATTCTCCTTCTCTTTGATCTCAATCCATGCAAATTTGAGCTTAATTGATTTCAATCTCCTTGGTATTCATCGATTCGGGAGGTTTTTGTTCAAGTTCATGATGATCTTATCTCTGTGATAATTAGATCATTTTGTTGACTGATTATTTCACAGGAATCGACGATTGGAGCCGCCTTCTTTTCGCAGTCGGTGTCTGTGAACAATGCTACTGTGAAATTCGAGATCTGGGACACTGCTGGACAGGAGAGGTACCATAGCTTGGCTCCAATGTATTACAGAGGTGCTGCTGCTGCGATCATCGTTTATGACATCACTAGCTCGGTATCCGCACAATCATATTTCCCAATATGAACTGTCCATGCATATATGTGGTTTGATGAATTATCTATTACTGAGTTAGTAGCAGCATGAGGTTTATTTAATTGGGGAATGAGATTCCTCTCGTGTTTATGTATCTGTATTGATGCTGTGAATTTAAGCTCTGTGAACTTGCCTAGCTTTCCATCATATTGGGAGGATCGGTCAATGTGATAGCTGATTCTTGTCTTGTTATTTTAGGGTAACATGAATGAGAGTGTGTTTCTTTGAGGTTGCTTATATGTATTTTAGTTTTGGTTCTGATTGGTGATGTAGGATTCATTTACACGGGCCAAGAAGTGGGTGCAAGAATTACAGAAGCAAGGTGCTTATATTTTTTTAGTTCTTCTTCTGCTACATGATAAATGCCTAGATCTGATGTTTCATATTGGTTGAACACCCATTTGAAATTTTACAATACAACACAACACAATTAGGGTCCTAGTGAATAAGTGAAGAGAAACACCACCTGTTGATTGTTCTTATATAATGCAGTTTAAGTAATTCTATATGTGGTCCTACACTTGGTCATTATTTGTCATTGCGATTGTTGCAGGTAATCCTAACATGGTTATGGCACTTGCTGGAAATAAATGTGATCTTGAAGACAAGAGGCACGTAACTGCTGAAGTAAGTCTTTCGTTTTTCCTAACATCATTTTTTCGTTTTTTATGGTACTCGCTGAAATTAAATGTGATCTTGAAGAAAACCTCTCAAAGGAGTACCTAGAATCTCTGTTAGAAAAATGTTAATGGACTCTGACCATTAGAATTGCAAACCTTGCTTTAGTGATGATCTATTGGGGACTAGTTTAGATGTATGTATAGACTTCTCAGAACCAGAGTTTCTGTGGGGAATAGGTAGGTAATACACAGATTAATATTAAGAAACTCTTCCAAAAATAGTTTATATTAACTTAACTAATTAGTTGATTACAATTTCCTAACACGGGTTATAATTTCATACATCAGAAGATTTTTGCAAATAGTGATAATCCATTAGTTTTTATATTACTGAAATTGCTTATCAACCTACTAAAGTGATATTTTATCCAAATTTGAACATTTCTTTGTGTTGTTGAATATTAACTTTTGCCAGTTTGAGAACTCTCATTCTATCCCATAGGTCCTTGTTCTGCTAATAGGTGTAAGGATAACTTTGCTTATGATTGTTCTGTTAGTGGAATAAATATTTTTTAGAAAAGGTCTAAGAGTGTAATGGCTTTAGCAGAAGAGTTGTCAACTTCAAGTTCCAGTTGTTTATAGAAAATTATTCGCATTTTTTCATTTAGCTCCATTTCCACAAATGTAGTTTACATGACAGGTGAACTGACATCATTTTAATTTATCTAATTGATGCTCAAGGTTGATCATCCATAACAAATGTCAATTGTTTTTTTCGTGTTTTAGGAGGCACGAGCATATGCTCATGAAAATGGGCTTTTCTTCTTGGAAACCTCTGCAAAAACTGCGGTGAATGTCAATGATGTATTCTATGAAATAGGTATCTTTCTTTCTTTTGTTTTTATTATATTTTTAGCTGTTGACTTGAAAAGAATAGTGTTATAACTTTGGAACTATAAAAGCAAATATAATATTACCTAATCACTTATTTTGTAATTTCTAGAGTCTTTCGCCATATAACTTTGTAGCAGGTTTATTGACTATATTTTAGTGAAATAAGGTTTCTGTGTGCTGCTTGAAATTTCAAAATGTATATGGTTCCGTTGCTGGCAGACAGGGATGGGGTACTAACAGTGCAAAGATAATGATTAAGTTTCGCGTGAAGAAAATGGGCAGGAGAGCTTTATAAATTTTATTGCTGATAAGATAAAAAAACTAGCTTCATAGCTAGTCTTATGAAATCGTCTAAAAAATAGAAGTGGAAACATATAGAATGAGCTTTTCTTTCCCTGTATTGCATAACATTAGACTGGTCATGAAATTTCACTTTACTGTCTTGCTATAAACTTTTCATTGAATTTCTAAGATCTTTTGGTCTTTGAGGCTTTTGAACTATGAAATTTCAGTAGTTATTCTGAAGTTCCTATCTTATGTCCATCAATTACGATATGCTTCACATTACGAGGAAAATAAGCCTGTTCTCTTTCATGGACAAGTAGATTTGATAATTGTTTCTTGACAAACCCCTAAGAATTTGATCCTTCTATGACATTTCCTTGCAATTTGGGTTTCAAGCTTTGTAATGGAGATTCGTAATTTGTGCTACTTATGATGGATTGCTTGTTGAAGTTTGGAACCACGGTTTATGTTATTCATCTTGAATTCAATAGCAAAATGAACAAGTCTGCTCCTCTCTATATCTGCTTCTCCTGGATATCACTTCAAATAGTACATTCTTTGATCTTGTGAGAAACGATAGTCCGACCTTTGCCGACTTAGATAAGTATCAGTGGGCAATCTTAGATTAAATGGATAAATACCTGTTATCTTCCTGTCATCCTAATTTACTATCACTCTACGTAATAGCACAGTTCAGAATGCATTGGTTATTTTGAAGCCTGCATTATTCTTTGTGTAATCTCCAAATTGATATTCAATAAATTGGAAACTAAAAATTCCTCTTGAGTTGAGCCACCCTAGCTAGGCCGCTACTCTTTATAACAGAAAGACTCCTGCAATAAGCTTGAGTGGATTGATTTATAAAATGAGCGGGACAAGGGGATCCTGGACTTCCAAGTTGATTTTGTTATACAATTTTCTCTGCTGTTCCATTAATTTGTGTTTCTTGGTGCAGATCAGCTGAAAACAACGCGTCTTATTTCTTTGTCCAAATCCATTTCTTTCTGATTCTTTGTAAAATTAATCTTGTTAATTTCTTAACAGCGAAGAAGCTACCTACAGCTCAACCAACCCAGAATGCAGCAGGAATGGTTTTGGTCGATAGACCTGCAGAAGGATCCCGAGCTGCATCATGCTGTGCTTAAGTGTACGATACTTTACATGTATATATATTTATAATGTCTCGAGTATAACTGCATAATGCGGTGTATTGAGTATTTTTGTCCAGATTTTCAACGTCAGACTGATGTATTTTTTTATGTGGACAGGTACTTTTCGACATACTTGTACCCGCAGATGCTGCTGAAACCTGTGGCTAATGAAAAGTGAGACTCCTTATGGTCCTTTAATGATTGCTTCTGCTTCTCATTTGAAGCTGTATATAATTAGTTGTGTTCTACGGGTATGCCAAATGCTGACTGATCATGAAATTGCAAAATCATCATTAACTAATGTACTGTTGCTAAACTCTGATTTCAGTCTCTGATCTTTTATCTGTTCCACTCATTTCCATATAAGACGGGTTATGCATGATTTAGATCGTTGTTTGTGGTTGAACTGTTCTCTAATCCGACCTTGGAGAGTTCACGGGATTCACCCAATTTTTTCCCTCAGGACAAAAACTCATATGAGACAGTCTCATACGTGAAACGAGGTACAAACTAGCACAATCAACTTTCACCCCTTTCAAAGTGTTCAAGTGTCAATGCTCAAAGTATGTTCCATCTTGTCGTGAGATCATCTTACACAAGTGTGTCTCCTTTCATATATTTCCATCGGATCTATTAATTAATACACGAGAACTTATAGGTGAATTGTTTTGTGGATTTCTCATGATCTTCATCCCAATCTATTCAGATAATACCTTTTCCGTTCCAAAATAAATGTTATTTAGAGAAAAAAAATGTCCAAAATAATTCTCATTTTCAGAATTCAGGAAATATTTTCATTAATCATCCACAAATGCCTTTATTTACCCTTTTGTAACATTCTTTAGTTTATGTGAAATATTCTAAAATATTAAGTAATATATGACGAAGAGAGTATAACATATAATTAATTAATAAGAATGCGTATTAAGTTGAATGTGTTTATACCTCCTTTTATTTTATAATACTAGACATTTTATATAATACTTCCTTTCATTTTATAATACTTGATGTTTTAGATGCTAAATCGTATTGCAAATTATGATGTATTACATGTTTTGACGTTGTTCAGGCCCTCTCCATCCCAATAAATGTCGTTTTAGGAAGATTTTTTTTGTTCTTCTAAAACAATTATCATTTTCAGAATTTTAAGAGATATTTTTCATTAATCTTCCACAAATGCCCATATTCTTCATATAAGTAAACACATTTCTTTAACATATTTACTCCTATGAAAAAAGATAACGAAAAAAATTATATGGGTTTGGTCGAGATTTAAACTTGTCAGGAAAAATTATTAATGGATATAAATTTTTTATACAAATTAATAATATGTACAAATTGAATTGTATATATAGATATAGTTGCATGTCAAAGTGCAAATATATCTACATATATACAATAATTTTATACTTATTAGTAAATTATAATAATAAAATGTACCTATCGGTAAGTCTCCAAGCAAGTGGTTGGAATTAATGATTTTTTTCATATATATTTATATATACAATTTTTTGTAATGCACATTAATGCTTTAGGTATAAATCATTATTATTAGTACATCTAACTAATTGCACAATAATGTAGGTATGTCTTTATCATCACAACAAAAATGATTTTGACGCTATTTTCCGAATTGTACTGGAATAGAAATGATTTGGACGCTATTTTCATTTTTCACACACTTGTCGATCTCACATTCTCTCTAAGAACAAATGTGGACATAAACCGATTAAAAAAAGAAAGAAAAAGAGGTGGACCAGAAATTGTACTACTATAAAATAATTGCTCATTAACCCACCACATATTCAAGTGTCTGATGGGTATTGTTTTGGATTGTAATCACTAGCTGAGTTGGTACTTGCACCCGTGAAACAGTCACTTGAGAGCATCCACAATTATACATCTAATGGTTGATGGATATAATTTACAATTTAAACTATTATGATATTTTATTAGACATGAGAGAGAAATACAAATTCATTCAATGCATTGGACATGAGAGATAAATTATTGTGACAACTTTTATTATTATTTCTTTATTTTTAATTATAAATATCATTATTTAATAAATTTTTGATAATATACAAGGGCCCACAAGATGATATATGGATGGATGAACCATTATGAAAGTAAATTTAAAATGTAGGGTGTTTAATGAAAGATGATGTGGAGGAGAAATAGTGGATGGATGGATGAAAACTCATCCATCCATTGTGGATGCTCTGATGATATTTTATTTTATTTTTTAAATGAATGAAATATATGCTAAAAATGAAAAAAAAAAAGTAATATATAATCTCACCGTACACTAAAAATATGCTCTCTGGCGAACTTACGTGGGGAAGTTTGCGGGGAAGTTTGTAGATATATATTCTTCCATGTCAAATCTAAGATGTTTGGCATAATGTTAAATCAGGCCTATTTGATGGTTTCAGTTTTGGCCATCATTTAATTTTTTTTTTCTTGAAGTAATTTTTTTTTTTTAGTGTGCAGCTTCCCATAAATGCTATAATTATTTTAATTTTGTTTTCTAAGTTATACAAATAGAGTAATTTTTTTACAGTGTTGTAAACTTTATGTAACAAAAACTTTATATTTTATTTTATAGATAATAGTTTTTTAATCATTATAGTAAAATTCTTGCGAAAAATTGTTCATAAATTAAGTACTTAATACAAATTAATTAATATTCACTCTTATGAAAGTGGTAAAACGTCATTTTCAAATTATTTAAGTCTCATATTAATGTGCAAAAAAAGTGCTCAAGAGATGACCTGTAATTCAACGGGGATTCGTACGTTGAATGTTGAAAAATCGCTCGAAACGACGCGCGAACCCTCGCCAATCTCCACGTAGGTACTTGAAAACACCTGGACTCGAGTGAGGACCAGGTTTGATTATCTCCTCTTCTGAA